>CM057046.1:76814456-77414456 GCA_029948455.1 Solanum rostratum
GAATTTAAAATTTAGCCACTTTAAATTATAAATGTGGCCAAATAGAATACAATTAATCCGAAATTAATTAATTAATTTAACCACAAGGTGAATTAGTATAAATTAATTAAAAAGATTTTAATATTAACAACTTAAAATAATTAAATTAATACGGGGTAATTAATCCTAAAATGATTTAAAATAAAGCGATTAAAGATAAAATCTATTTGAGAAATCTTGAATATAATATGCAATATATAAACATAATTAAAAACTAAAATATTTAATCCCAAAAATCATTCGAACATTTTTTTTTTTTGTATTTTTGAAAGTTAATTATTTCAAATAGTTAAGATTAAAAGCTCGATGATTAATTTGCACTGTGGAGGGTAAAAATTGGGTGTCAACAATTTGCACTGTGGAGGGTCAAAATTGGATGTCAACAGGCTTAACAAGAAAAATATTTTACAACCTACTCTCAAAGTTTATAATAATCGGATACCTATATTTAAAAAAAATAAACTTAGAGAAAAAAGAGAAAGTGCATCAATTCTTATTGAAAAACCATTAGCTAATCATATAATAAAGCACTTGGGATATATGGAGTATCCATGACTTCTATTAAAAAAAAAACTCAACTGAAAAAGAATAATAGCTTTTGTCATGAATCTGTTAATACTCCTCCTTTTTTACCTTTGTTGTTCATATTGGAATTAGTAGACCCTTCTTGAAAAAAAAAAGCACAAGGTTTGTCACCTTAAAAAACTACTTTATTTTATAAATTTTTGTTTTATAAAGAAAAACTACAAGTTTTGTCACCACATGTTGGACAATGTTATTCTCACAAATAAATTATCATCATTAAAACAATCACAGTCCCATGATGAAAAAAGCTTTGGGAAGTATATATGCTGCTATACACAACTAAGATGGGAAGTATATGTTTTACCTTTTTAAAAAAAAAAACATATATATAAACAGTGAACAATAATGAACGAGTGGCTTCGCAAAAAATACTGTACAATCTTTTTTCGTAAAATTTTTATCCACACCAATTCAGAACGAAGTTTCTATTCTTCTTGTTATAAACTTTTCATGTTAAGATAGAAATACCATAAAACAATAACTTGTTTTGGTGTCACCCAAAAAGAAAAAAAAACACAATTTGCAGTAGATTAGGTTGTATTATCATTGTTTTATATCGAAACTAATAAACAAATAACACGGGCTCTGATACAAACGAAGAATCTAAATTCAACAAACACTTAATTTGCAGGAACATTGACTATTATTTCACTAGATAATTGGTGCAATAATATATATATATAAACACAAACTACACCTAAATATCCACCATCTAAAATCGTACCTTGTTACAGATTTTATTCGAGCACTTTTTGGAGAATAAACTTCCAAAGAATCTTCCTAGGAACTTTTGAGTAATTTGGAGAAAAGATAAGGAGAAGAAATCAGAAAAGTAATGTTATTTTTCAATTCTAAAAGTCCTTTTGTAATTCTAAAGGAACACAACTTTTCAATTAGTCTTGTCTTTACTCTTTTCTTAATAATTAATAAATTATATAACATTTATAATATATAATTTATTAATAAATATGGATCCGAGTTGACCCACATAAGTGACCCATTCCAATCTCCTTCAGTAGCAATTTTTTAATTATAATTTTTCACATGACATATTTAAAATACAAAATTAAAAATAGTTTAATATATTTGATTTGAAACAACAAAATTCAACAAACTTTTAAATTATTTTTAATTTTGTGTCAAGATAAAATAGCACAATAAATTAAAATGGAGAAAATAATAAAAATCAGGACAAATATATTGACTCGAAATTCTAATATTGTATTTTCTTTGTTTTATTTTAACAAATTTTATATTAATTCAAAAAAAGTTATCTTTATATTTACGGTTGAAGGAAAATACAAGAATATGATTCTTTTAAATAAATATTACCTCCGTTCTATTTTATGTGACACTTTTTGACCTGGCATGGCATGGTGTTTAAGAAAAAAAGGAAAACTTTTAAAACTTATGGTCTAAAATCATTCTTATATTTTGTGTGGTTGAATCATTTTATTAAAGTTAAAAATGATATTTTAAAGGTAAATTATTTCTCATTTGAGTAAGATGATATTTCTTTGAAACGGATTAAAAAAAAGATACCACATAAAATGGGACAGTATCTATTAGAACTCCTGCAAGTGTGGAACCTGTAGTTCAATTTTGGTATTAACTATCATTTTTTATAAATTTGTTAGTAAATTAGTTTGTGGACTAATTAGTCTTGCAATTTTATTTACTTGTTCTTTACTTATGCAGTATTTTTTTTTTTTTAAATAATGACACATAAATAATAGATTTTCATTAATTTTAATTTAAAATTTGAACGAAGCAAGAGGGAGAACAAAGGGAGTTTCTTTTGGGAGAATTGAACTGATAATTACTTGAGAAAGGGTTAAATATGTAAATATATTTTTGAGAAATAATTTATTTATGTCGTTTGTTAAAAATTTAATGTCCTTCCAACCTTTCAGCATTGGGCAGGTGTCAAACTCTATACATCGTATTACTATTTAGCAGAGTTATATGTTTTATTAAACAGTTGCTATTCCTTGGTGTGTGCTGCTTTCCTAATCAAAAGTTAGAAGAGCACTCTTTCTCCCGAAGTTACAGGGTCATGTATCTTCAAATCTCGGACTTCTTCAATTCATCACAAAATCTCCTCAAATTTATTAACTCTTCGTTTCTTTAACAAAGTTAATTATCAAATTCCTAAAACATATAAAATCAAATTAAATAAAATTATTATTTTTATTTTAATTAATTTTTACTTAAATAAAAAAGATCCACGGGTTGCTGACCCCAGAAAACACACTTTTGTATTGTATTAGATGTATTAAATACAGTACATGCACATACATTAAAACCTGTAGATATTTTATTATTATTATTACCAAAAAAAGACATTGCTATCTGCCAAATTACAAGTCCTATAAATCAACTCATTCAAAACTTTAAACCTCAAACCAATCAAAACAATGTACAAACACAAAGAAGCAAAAATTATGAATTTCCAAGAATTTCACCAAGGATGGCATGAACAACTTGGTGAACTAGTACATCAAATGACCAAACAATCACAAAAATCTTCCACAAATCAAGAAGAACAACACAAGTTACACACAAATCTAATCCAAAAATTCACTTCACATATTAAAGAATATTATAGAGTTAAGTCCTTAGAAGCCAAAAATGACATACTTCATATATTTGCTGCACCATGGTCCAATTCTCTTGAGAGGTCCTTGTACTGGATTGCTGGATGGAGACCCACTATTGCTTTTCATATTATATACTCTGAATTCGGTATTTATTTCGAATCTCACATAACTCACCTTCTCGATGGCCTTTGTAACGATGACCTCGGGGATTTATCCCCGAGTCAGCTCACTCAATTAAGTGAACTTCAGTGTGAAACTATTCAACAAGAAAATATTATCACAGAAGAACTCTCCAATTGGCAGGTAAGCACTCTAATTGCTACAATTAATATTTCATGTATATGTATGTACATATAAATATTGATATTAATTATTTTTTTTTCAATTTATTTCTTTTTAAATGTGGGGATTTTATCTAACAAAGAACTTATATTAAACAGGTATAAGGATAAGTTGGTGAAAAACTTTTTTTTTTTTTGTTTTAGGAGTAAGTAAATTTCTTTAATTAAAAACACAAGTTAATATGAAATAAAGTAGTACAAATATTAACATGCATGAATTAGAACAAAATAATTAAGCAGACACTTTATTTGGTCTCCTTTAAGTTAATTTGTTTCCACATGTTAGTCTCAAAATATTTATTGTATTTTTTAAAATATACTGCTTAAGAAAATATTACTTTTTTCGTGATTTTTATTAATCTTACATACTAAAAACATATAGATGACTCATTTGTTTCTATAATCTAAAAAATTAAGACATACTTTATTATTTAAATTTTTTAATTTATTTTCATTATTGATTGTAGTTATTTTTATTTATTAAATATTGAAAAGAAGATATAAAAAAATCATCAGTTTATTTATTGTTTTTGAAGGGTATGTTTAGGATAATTAAAAATGGAGTAATTACAAAAGATGTTTAATTATTTTTTATTCTTACTTATATCATAATTAAATATTTACTCTCTTTATATTTTTCAAAAATATTTTTTAATATACATAATTATTTAATATAGATGATGATTATTTTGAATGAAAGAAATATGATATTTGATTATATATTTTCACTTGTAGGATGGTGTAAATGATATAATTGGAGAGATGGATAAGAAGATGGAAAGGCTTGGAGAAATACTGGAGAGAGCTGATCAGGTGAGGGTAAGGACCATGGAGAATTTAGTGCACCTTTTAACGGCAAAACAGACGGTGGAGCTTTTAATTGGGTTGGCCCGCTTGCTCTTTGGAATTCGTAACTGGGGAGTCGATAATCAACTATCAAAGTGATAAGTTTTAAATTATAGTAACTTTTTTTGTGTGTGTTTTAATTTTAATATATGTATCGGAGTCTCGATCGAAAGAATTATTCAATTTTGTCAAGTACTATCCGTTAATATATCTTGATATTTGATAGTTTTAAGGGTAATTTGATAATTTTTATTAATTCTTTTATAAAAATTTATTCATATTAATACATAAGTGGAGATGTTTCGAGTGCCAAACACGTTGTACGTCAACATGAGGGTTTTGGTACTTAAAAGGGTAATTTGATAATTATTTTAGTTTTTTTATGTTAATTTATTTGTTTTTTTTAAAAAATTTTTATGTATTTTAAAATTGCATAAAAAATATTATAGATTCTGATGATTTGATGGTGCCTGCTTTGGATCTGAAGGCATTTTGATTAATTTTTTTTTTTGTTCTAATTTTTTTAATCTTTCACATGTTTGAAAAAAATAAATAAATTATGATGATTAATAATTTGTAAAAATTATAATATTTTAATTACACCACTTAAAATTCAATCTTCATAGTTTATTTTAAATAAAAAATTACTAAAATATAAATATATTTATTTATATTTTAAAACTATTTAATCAAGAATACTTAAAATTCACGATATAAATAATATTTATATGACTAAGATTAATAATTTAGATCCCAGTGGATGAGCTCGAACTGTTAATTTATTAGAATAACAGTATTTATTTTTTTTAGAAAATTAAAATTAAAACAAATGTATATTAGAGTAATATATTAGATATTATTCTATTCATAAAATTTAATATCTAAATTTACGATGAATAAAAGATTTAACAAATCACAAAACATATAGTCAATAACGTTTTATAAGTAATTTGTTATCACAAATAATAGTTCATACGATATTGATGAACTTTGCTAGCAATTTAGAATATTTAATATTTAAAAAATTATTACTTGGAGTCATGTTTTACAGTAAGTATGTTATGTACACTTCACAGCAATAACTCTTTTGAATTACGTCACAAACAATTGCGGTGTATAAATCACCGGGGTTGGATTTTTGGCGGGTTCGTCACAAATGGCTTCGTATGATTTTTGGGAAAAAAATATGCCCGAAGCCTCAATATAATTCGTGAGTGAAAAATTATCGAAATCATTTTGTTGCGAAACTCATAAAATGCTATCAGGCATCGTCCGTTGTCATCGGGCCTACTGGAACTTTTGGCAATCTCATTATGAATGAGTTCATCAAATTTTTTTGGGAAAATTGGGCCCAAAGCCCCGACAGCCCCAGAATCTGTGGGCTAATATCCATGAAAAACTGCCGAAATTGTCTAATTCCTGTTCCGAAGCCCATAAAATGCTTCCAGGCGTCGTCTGGCGCTATCAGGCCTATTGGGAATATTTACGGGCTCATTACAGATGGGTTCTTGGAATTTTACGGGAAGATGGGCTCAGAGCTCTAGCAGCCCCAGAATCTGTGAATGTTTGCTGAAATTGTCCGTTTCTTATTTCGGAGCCCATAAAATGCTCCTAGGCATTGTCCGGTGCCACCAGACCTACTGAGACTCTTAAAGTTTGTGAATTTAAAATAAAAATTTTATATGTTTAAAAATTATGTAAAAAAATATAAGTTATAACAATTAATAATTTAAATATTTAAAAAATATGAAAAGCAATTGATTTGGTTCTCGAAATTTTAACATTGTCACAAAAATTGAGACAAAAAATATGCTCTTTACAAATTTATTTTTAATGTTAAATGTTTTTAACAATTTCTTTTTTAAAAAATTATATCCTCAAATAACATTTAATTTTTTTTTTACGAGATATTCTTCTTCTATAACAATACATTTTCCTCCTGAAGAATTGCATGCTCATTTTAAGGAGATATATTTTATAATTTACTATATATGTTATATGATTTTTTTCACAAGAGATTAAATATTGTAACACAAGAATTTTTTAAAGATAGTTTTGCTCTATTATAATGGACATAGAAGATTATTTTTTATGTGATCGTCCGTAATTAAAGTCTAAAATGTTAATTATTATGAATATATTAATCATAAAATGAGATCTCGACTAATGATTTTAAATGTCAAAATATCAGATATTTCAAATTGACCTTCATCAGTGTCGTATAAAATATTACTCATGATAACAAATTATGTATAAAAACGTTACTAGTTTATTAAATCTGTTCATTCTCAGTTTTTTTCATTGAATTTTATGAATAAAATAATGTCTAATACGTTACTGTAAATACATTTATTTTATTTTATATTATTTTAATACATTAATTTAAATAGAATCTTAATTTGGTTTAAAAAATCACAATTTTCTGCACTTTTATTTTTAAAAATTAGTTTATTCCTATAATCTTCATTAATAATGTCATATTTATAGCTATTTTTTGTACGTCTTTATAGAACTACAATCAAATGCATAAAATGTCATATTACGTTACATTGAAAGGTGAAAGTGGTAAAATTTCTATAGTTATAAAAGTGGTGCGACAGTAACTTTTTTCTTCCATATTAAGTGAATTATTAAAATTATTTTTCACACATTTATTTTTTATTTTTTATTTTTCAATATTCTAAAGCAATTTATATATTTTTTAGAAGATTAGCTTCAAATAATACTAAAAAATAATAAAAATATTTCTAAAGAAATATGTCACATTTAAACCATACTAGATAAATTTAAGGTCCAATTAACTTCACTAATTTTTTTTCTGGTAAACAATTTTAAGATATTACTTTATCATTTGTTTTAAATGTTCATGCAATATAAATATGTCATTTACAATAGAACTTGGGAAAACTGAATTCCAAAAAATTCTATGCATAGAGAAAATAGAGAAGTGTGTTAGATTATGAATTAACATATTTCATATTCGAGGAATATATAAAATATTGATATCTTCGAAAAAATCATCAAGCTTCATATATTTTCCAAAATGATATTTATTTTCCAAAGTTGTTATCTTCTATTTGTAATATTTGCATCAGAAGCTTTGCATATAATAATATATACCAATCTTAGATCAACTTGAGTATAATTTATTTATGGTTAGCTTTGTCGATAAATTGTGATTCATTTTATTATTGTCTTCAAATAAAATTTTAGCTTGTCAATTTTTGGCAAAGTCATTTTCCTATGTACTTTCACACAGGAAAGATATTTATTTTTATATTAAATGTTAAAAGTATTTATTAAGAAGTTAATTTTTAATTTTACAAAAATAAAAAATTATGAAAGCAACTTTATTTCTAAATGTAATACTAACAATTACTTTAATGTTAAATTCTAAATTAAATTAATTAAAAAAATTAAAATGAATTCTAAATATCATGCCATAAAAGAAAAGTATGAGTTTTACCCCCACAAAATAACCAATATATTATTTTTCTTTTTCAGGTTATTTTTCTCTTCTTTAATTTTTTTTTCACATTTCTCACTACAGTCCTATTCTATTGACATTTTCTTTTGTTGTTTTTTTTTTATTTTTTAACTCATTTTTTTTAATTTTGTAATTTATTAATCCTGAAATTTGAATATTAAATTTTTTCCTTCAAATTTTTCTCTGTTAAATAGTTTATCATATTTGATATTAAGAAAATATCCTACATAAAAATGAAAAACTAATAACTTCTAATATTTTGACGAATATATTATCAAATTATTTATTTTGCGTAGTCAAACATTATTCTCTCTTCCAATCATTAAATTTTTTTCAAATTAAATAAAAAAAATATCGGTACATCATTTTTAAAACTATTTTAATACAAGATATGAACTTTATTACTGGTCATATTATAATTTGATGCCAAAAATATATTTACACATTTTATTTTAAATTAGTTTAAAATTTTCTCTCTAAAATTTGTCCAAGCAAACTTAACATTTATTATTGTTTGTGAGAAGTTAACTAATACTCCATCTGTTCACTTTTACTTGTCTATACTTGGCTTTTCAATGTCAATTTGACTACACTTCAAAACTAAATTGAAGTAACTATTGGGTTTTAATATTGGTGAATGGGAAATGATCTGAATAGTTGCAAACATTCAGAATCAGTACCTCCAAAAGTGGTGACTGATCTGAATGGTTGCAAACGTTCAGAATCAATACCTCCAAAAGTGGTGACTGATTTGAATAGTTGCAAACATTCAGAATCAGTACCTCTAACTCTATAAATTCCAGTTTGTTTCCAGAATTCAAAACGAATTTTTTCTGCAATCAAACTTTCTCTCAAAATTCTCTCTTTCTTTATTCTGTGTGATATACAATTGTTAAGTGGTTCGCCGCTACCAGAATTTGGAGTACTACTATTCTAGTAAGATAATCGTTCTATCCTGGGAGGGGATATTCCATCAACCTCGAGTACTGTGAGGGGTCTAATTTCCTTAAGGATACACTTTGAACTAAGTGGGCTCGATTATATTCTGAAAGTTTTCTTCTTGTCAACTTTATATTTTGATTTTCTTTACAGATTTTGTTTTCATTACTAGTTATAGTTTCTGGTTTTGAAAACATGTTATAATCTTTGTGATTATTGTTTTCACAAAGTTTTGTTCTACAAAAAGTTTTTGCTTACAAAATATTTTTTTTCCTACAAAAGTTTTGTTAACTGCAAAAGTTTTGTTTAATAAAAGTTTTTGTTCTAAGTATTATAATAATACATGTTGAACAACAATCTTAAGGAAATTACAATCTGTATTATTATAATCTGTATTCTGTTTTGGAGACTAAAACCTGTGTGGTTTTCTACTCCGTATGAAATTTTGTATTCTGACTTGAAGATATAAAAACTTCGTTGGAATATTAAAGTTCATACTTGTACAACGATTTGAAGAACATAAAAACTTCATTGTTGTTGATTTTTTTTTTCTGATTATTAAGACAGTTTGTCAATTTTTGACAGTGAAAAGAAATGGCAATTGATTCTGCTACTCCTTCTGCGATTGCAACTCCTTCTGTGAATGTTGCACCAGCGGTTACTTCTACAACCCGTACCGCTGTGCCACCGGCGGAGAAACCTGCTAAGTTTACCGGTACCAACTTTAAGGGATGGCAGCAAAGAATGTTCTTTTGGCTTACTACCCTTGGCATGCAGAAGTTCACCAACGAAGACCCTCCTATGCCTGCTGCTGATATGCCGACCAATGAAAAATTTATGGTTGCTGAGGCATGGAAACAGGCTGATTTTTTGTGCAAAGGCTATATTTTGAGTGCCTTAGAAGATGACTTGTACAACGTCTACAGTGCAGTAGAGACCTCCAAAGAACTATGGAGTGCACTTGAAAAGAAGTACAAAACAGAAGATGCTTGCTTGAAGAAGTTTGTGGTTTCCAAATTTCTAGACTACAAAATGGTGGATGGAAAAACTGTTGGAACCCAAGTTCAAGAGCTTCAACTTATCTTCCATGATCTTATTGCTGAAGGTATGGTGGTTAATGAAGCATTCCAAGTGGCTGCAATGATTGAAAAGTTGCCACCTCATGGAAAGATTTCAAGAATTATCTTAAGCACAAGAGAAAGGAAATGAAGTTGGAAGATCTTGTGATTCGTCTCAAGATCAAGGAAGATAACAAAATCGCTGAGAAGAAGTACCATAAGAGTTCACCGATTAAAGGGGCAAACGTCATTGAACATACTGCTCCGAACATGAACAAGAAAAGGAAGGGGTCTTCTGCAAAGGAGAAGAATCCTAAGAAAAAATTCAAGGGCAACTGTTATAATTGTGGTAAAGCAGGCCATAAAGCTCCCGACTGTCGTGCCCCCAAGAAGAACAAAGAGAAAAACAAGGACCAGGCAAACATTGTGGAAGATGTTGATGACCTGTGTGCAATGTTGTCTGAGTGTAATCTGGTTGGTAACCCAAAGGAGTGGTGGCTTGATTCTGGCACCACTCGACATGTATGTGCCTTAAAGGAAGCATTTACAACCTACACTCCCGCTGGACCCGAAGAGGAGCTATACATGGGAAATACTGCAACAGCCAAAGTTGAAGGATATGGAAAAGTTCTGTTAAAGATGACATCCGGAAAAGTGCTGACTCTCAACAACGTCATGCACGTTCCAACAATTAGGAAGAATCTAGTTTCAGCCGCACTACTAGTGAAAAATGAGTTTAAATGTGTGCTAGTTAGTAATAAATTTGTACTCAGTAAGAATGATATGTTTGTAGGAAAGGGCTACCTCACTGAGGGCCTTTTCAAACTTAATGTAATGGTTGTTGATAGTATTAATGGAAAATCTGCTTCTTCTTACTTATTGGAGTCAAATAATTTGTGGCATGCTCGTTTAGGACATGTCAATTACAAAACCTTGCGAAAATGGTTAACCTTGAAATATTGCCTAAATTTGAGTATAATATATCTAAATGTCAAATATGTGTTGAATCAAAGTTTGTTAAGCAATCGTATAAGTCTGTTCAAAAGAATTCGAATCCTTTAGACTTAATCCACACTGACATTTGTGATATGAAGTCAATACCTTCTCGCGGTGGAAAAAAGTATTTCATAACTTTTATTGACGATTGCACTCGATATTGCTATGTTTATTTGCTAAATAGTAAGGATGAAGCAATAGAAGCAATTAAGCAATATAAGAATGAAGTCGAAAATCAATTGAATAAAAGGATTAAAATGATCAGAAGTGATAGGGGTGGAGAATATGAATCTCCTTTTGCAGAAATATGTTTAGAATATGGAATCATCCATCAAACCACTGCCCCCTACACACCACAATCCAATGGAGTTGCGGAAAGGAAAAATCGGACATTGAAAGAAATGATGAATGCTTTACTAATCAGTTCCGGTTTACCGCAGAATTTGTGGGGGGAAGCTATCCTTACAGTTAACCGAATACTCAACAGAGTACCCCACAGCAAAACACACTCTATTCCATATGAAAAATGGAAAGGAAGGAAACCCAACTTGAAATATTTTAAAGTGTGGGGGTGTCTAGCAAAGGTACAAGTTCCTTTACCCAAAAGGGTGAAAATAGGATAAAAAACAGTGGATTGTGTCTTCATTGGATATGCAACAATCAGTAAAGCATGTAGATTTTTGGTTTATGATTCTGACAATCCCGAAATTCATAATAATACGGTAATTGAATCTGATAATGCTAAATTCTTTGAAAACATCTATCCGTACAAAATTGAATGCGAGTCGTCGAATGAAAGATTTAAACGACCACGGGAAGAACCAAAGGAGAATGCCCCTAGCGAAGGAGATCCATGGCGTAGCAAACGTCAAAGGACGTCTACTTCCTTCGGTCTAGATTTTGTGACATTCTTGCTTGAAGACGAGCCTCAAACTTTCAAGGCCGCTATGTCATCTCCTGATTCAGCATTTTGGAAAGAGGCAGTCAACAGTGAGATTCAATCAATCTTAGATAACCACACATGGGAAGTGGTTGATCTTCCTCTTGGAAACAAGCCTTTAGGTTCTAAATGGATCTTTAAAAGGAAAATGAAAGCTGATGGCACCGTTGACAAATATAAGGCAAGGCTTGTGGTCAAAGGTTATAGACAAAAGGAAGGCTTGATTATTTTGACACATACTCACCTGTAACAAAAATAACGTCTATTCGGGTGTTGGTGGCTCTGGCAGCCTTTTATGGTCTTGAAATTCACCAAATGGATGTTAAATCAGCTTTCTTAAATGGTGATTTGGAGGAAGAAATTTACATGGAACAACCCGAGGGATTTGTTGTTCCTGGTAAAGAAAAGAAAGTGTGCAAACTTGTAAAGTCACTTTATGGACTTAAACAAGTACCCAAACAATGGCATGCTAAATTTGACCAAACCATGTTAGCAAATGGATTTAAACTCAATGAGTGTGACAAATGTGTTTACATTAAAAACACTCCAGGCCACGAAGTCATTGTTTGTTTATATGTTGATGACATGCTGATAATGAGCAAAGATCTGGCAGATATAAATGCTACAAAGCGCATGCTGGCAAGCAAATTTGACATGAAAGACTTAGGAGTCGCTGATGTAATCTTAGGAATCAGAATTCATAGAACTTCACAAGGTTTAGCATTATCACAGTCTCACTACATTGAGAAAATACTTGACAAGTTCAAGTACTTGGATTTCAAAATTGCCAGAACTCCAATTGATGTGAGTTACGCACTTCAAAAGAATAAAGGTGAAAGTAAATCACAAGGGGACTATGCGACAGTGTTGGGAAGTCTGATGTATATCATGAATTGTACACGACCAGATATAGCATGTGCTATTAGCAAACTGAGTCGGTTTACAAGTAATCCCGACCACACGCATTGGATGGCAATGAAACGAGTTTTGGGGTATCTGAAACATACTCAAGACTATGCTTTGCACTATAATAAATATCCCGAAGTCATTGAGGGATATAGTGATGCAAACTGGATCACTGGATCGTCTGAAGTTAAATCCACAAGTGGATATGTTTTCACAATTAGAAGTGGAGCAGTGTCTTGGAAATCATCCAAACAGACTTGCATAGCCCGTTCCACTATGGAATCTGAATTTATAGCTTTAGACAAGGCCGGTGAAGAAGCTGAATGGCTCCGGAATTTCCTAGAAGATATTCCATTCTGGCCCAAACCTCTGGCTCCTATTTGTATACATTGTGACAATCAAGCAGCAATAGGTAGGGCAGGGAGCGTAATGTATAACGAAAAATCTCGTCACATACGACGGAGACACAATACCGTTAGACAACTCCTCTCTAGTGGCGTTATCACGATTGACTATGTAAAGTCAAGAGATAACGTAGCGGATCCACTTACAAAAGGCTTAACTAGAGAAGGAGTTAGTAGATCATCAATGGGAATGGGATTAAGGCCGAGGACAAGTCATCATGGCGGTAACTCTACCTAGTAGACTGGAGATCCCAAGAGCTAGGTTCAAAGAGATCAAACAAAGTTGTGACTGACGGTTCAACATTGTCAAATAAATCAACCCATTCTCAGATGAAGACAATGTTCAGAAATAGGGATAAAACTTTATGGCTCGTTAATGAGTTAACAAAGCATTAAAATTTTTTAATGATTATCTAAATCTGGCAGTGGATGACCAGATAATGTGGCTAAAGAACCACATGTTTAGAAATCACCTAAGTGAGGGTTAAGTGTAAGCTGCTTTTAAGGGGAATGACAGTGAAGGCCCATTCTCTATGCTCTCATGAAACCAGGCGATGTTCATGGCTGAAACGAACACAACCGTGAGAACCATAAACAATTGATGGTTGATTGTGTGACTTATGTTGTCTAGATATACAACAAAGTTCAATGGTTCAAAGATATCAAATCTACCGATTAATCGAGTATATTCTATATAAGTTCACTACGGAAAGTTCAAAGGGAAACCTACTTATCCAGATGCAGTCAATCTTCGCCAGTATATCACACTCGTCCGTGCACCCATTTATTTTTTGGTCATTCCCCATTCATGTGGGGGATTGTTGGGTTTTAATATTGGTGAATGGGAAATGATCTGAATAGTTGCAAACATTCAGAATCAGTACCTCCAAAAGTGGTGACTAATCTGAATGGTTGCAAACATTCAGAATCAATACCTCCAAAAGTGGTGACTGATCTGAATGGTTGCAAACATTCAGAATCAGTACCTCCAACTCTATAAATTCCAGTTTGTTTTCAGAATTCAAAACGATTTTTTTCTGCAATCAAACTTTCTCTCAAAATTCTCTCTTTCTTTATTCTGTGTGATATACAATTGTTGAGTGGTTCGCCGCTACCAGAATTTGGAGTACTACTATTCTGGTAAGATAATCGTTCTATCCTGGGAGGGGATATTCCATCAACCTCGAGTACTGTGAGGGGTCTAATTTCTTTAAGGATACACTTTGAACTAAGTGGGCTCGATTATATTCTGAAAGTTTTCTTCTTGTCAACTTTATATTTTGATTTTCTTTACAGATTTTGTTTTCATTACTAGTTTTAGTTTCTGATTTTGAAAACATGTTATAATCTTTGTGATTATTGTTTTCACAAAGTTTTGTTCTACAAAAAGTTTTTGTTTACAAAATATTTTTTTTTCCTACAAAAGTTTTGTTAACTGCAAAACTTTTGTTCAATAAAAGTTTTTGTTCTAAGTATTATAATAATACATGTTGAACAACAGTAACTAACTTCAATATTTGAAATCTAAAATTTAGATAGTTAAAAAGAAAATTTAATTTATTTTTATCGCCAAATCATATATACAAAAAATGATATAAATTGCAATCATTCTTATATTAATATGACGAAAAATATACATCGATGAAAGTTCATATGAGAGGTACATTTACTTTTATTGAATGCAAGTGTGGACAACACTATAGCTAGACATTTGTTTTTTAATCACTTCGAGAAGTCATGGATAAGTGATAGAATTCTTTTTTTTTTTTTTTTTGTAAAGAGATAAGCATCAAATCATATTTAAATTATATATTCTTTTAGTTCTATATCTAAATTTCATAATTAAATTGTTATTTATTAATTTGGGAAGCACAATTTAGTATTGTGCGTAATAACTTTCTATTGAAAAAAATTTGTCATATGATATGCCATAAAAATAAAATACTTTATCTTGATAAAAATTAAGTAAATTATTAATATTAATTATAAATTAAAGATTAATACTTTAATATTCTCTCAAAATAATTAAACAAATAATTTTTTTCTTAAAGTATTTTTTCTACTTCACTCCCACCTTCACCCTCCAATAATCTTGGCTCTTTTATTTTTTTAAATCTCCTTTATGAAATAGTATTTAAAAAATTTAAACTTCACGCTCTCTTTCACTCTTTTCTAAAAAATATTATTATTTTAAAATTCTATCCTATTCCTATCTATTTCTTTACTCCTAATTTATTTTTATCTTTAATGCATATGTATTTTTAATAAATATGTATACATATTTGTAAAAAAAAACATTTCTACTTGAGTATTGAATACAATAAAAATTAAAAAATTATTTTATAAAAATCTTACGGCCAGTAAATTATTTTTTAAAGGAGAAAAAAATTGAAAGCAGAGAATTAGGTGGATAGTGTATAATTATTTTTAAATAATTATTTAAATTATTATTTTAAGGTGGGGGGAGGGGGGAGGTTGTGGTGAGAGGAAGTGGTGGAGTGGGATAAGAAAAATATTTTGTATTTTAGTTTATAATTTATTTAAAAAAAATAAATTAATAATAATTTAATATTTAACTTTAACTAATACTATAATTTATTTAATTATTTTCAAGGTAAAACATTTTGTTCATGTATAGTGTGATATGATTTTAAAAAAAATAAAATAAAAGAGCAAGTGTAATACACGCACCATGATGAGCATGAAATAAAAGAGTGAGATGTATTTCTGAAACTAATACGTGATAATTTAGTTATTCAATCACACTCTCCAATAATTTAGGTATGAAATTATGAAAAAAATAATAATTTAGGTATGTTTTTGACATTATCTTTAAAAAATATGACAGCGAATTTATTTACTTCTATCTATTCCCTCATCTCAATTTTCAAGTCGTAATTCGGATTTTAAAAGTTAATTTTTTAAAATTTTAATCATAAATAAATTTAAAATTATTGTATAAAAATTGAGAAAAATGAGAAATAGTTTTAATTTTTTTTCCAAAAATAATATCTATGTAGTAGTAATAAAAGAGTTATTTAATTTTTTGAAATTCGAACTGAGTATAGGTAAAACCTTCATAAAGTGATGGTATTGTCTGAAAATTCTATAATTCTTATCCCCTTCGTTTTATATTAATTGATTATTATATTAAAATAATTATTTTATATTAATTGTTCATTTTATTAAATAAAAATATTAATTAATTTTTTTTTCTATATTACCCCTATAGTTAATTAATTGTTAGACCAATACTGAATACTTAAGGGTGAAGTCACTAACTTAACTACAAATTTAGTAAAAATGATGATGGAATGAGATCGAGTTTGATGAGAGTCCAATGTGATCACATGAACAATTTGGTTTGATTGATTTAATATAGCATATTGAGTTTTTAGGGAATAATATTGAGTATTAATTTAATTAAAAGTAAGTAATAATTCAAACTTTATGAATTATGATATCTGTATAGAATAGAAATCATGACTTTTATGTTTCAAAAATAACTTTAATTGATTATGAATCTATAGGAAGTTGATTGTCTCTTATCCTGATAAGATATTGAACCGTTGAGGCACTGGTTGCGGAAAACATTATATAATTATTAGCCATAAGTGATGGTTATCGGTTAGAGAAACTCTCTAATAGTAAGTGACATGATTTAATTTACATATTATTAAGTCTATTTTCAAAGCATTATTTATATTTAAAAATCTTGCATGCTCTATTGAGTTGAGTTATTTGAATTGAGTATCTATTGAGCCTGTTTTCTTTTGAGAAATATTGTATATTCCACATGCTTACATCATTTGACATAGAATCATTTTATGATGCAGATATCAATGCAAGAGATCATCAACAAGCGTTGCATTGAAGATCCATTCCATTTCTTTGATGGTGGTGAGACTTCCTTACTTTCGGATGATTTATATTTATTTTATTTATTGCTTTTAATAAATAGTTGATTGAGATAGCCATGGACTTGTCATTGACACAATCATAATAGTTGGATAGAGGCTTCACAAACAGTGATAGAGTAAAGTTGATGTTTCGATTCTGAGAATTATTTTTGAAAAAATATCCCTTATAATGTTGGTTTAATTTGAATTGCTATGTTAAAATTATATTTTCATTAAATTATTGATTTGGTCTCTTCGCTTGATTGGAGTCTTTCACTGATTGATTAAATGAGTGGTTAGACCAAGTAATTTACTTGAAGACTAGCAATGATTTTTCAAGTGCATGCCCCTCATAGATAGTATCCTCTCGAGACATGATATTTATGGTCAATCGAGTTGTCCTCCTCCTTCGATAGTTAATGTAACTTGCTTTAAAAACTAAGAGTAGCAAAGTTTTGTACTTAATTTTGTTGAAGGAAGTTAAACTTGTTAATAAGAATATAATCATATAAGTTTATATCCATGTACATCAAATCCACAAAGCTCTTTTATTTTTGTTTGATTTTTTTATTTTTTAAATATCGAGGGCTATATTTTGACCATAGTTGAAGTAGTCTATTTTTCAATTATTCTTTTTATTAGAAAGAGACCCTTTTCTCTAAATTTTCAAGGAAAAAAAAAAAGTTTCACATTAAAAATACAAACTTGTATAAAAAATCTAATACCTTTATATTCATATTTCATTGTCTCTATGTATTAAAAGATCAAAAATAGTAATTTCAATCCAATTATCTTCCCTTGATGCAAACATTGGTGAAAATTAAAATAATTTTAAATTTAAAAATTTCAACATAATAATATCTATCATTTTTAAAATTTAAATACTTTTTTTGAGATATGCATACCATACACGTATTACCATAAATACTCTTTGAAAGTTCAAAAAAGACTCAAATACATAACCCCCCCACCCCCCACCCCCCCACCCCCCAATTTTGGTCCCAAAATCCTAGCTAAAATATTATTTACAATTTAAAAAATAAATATTTAGAATTTTATTGAAAATAAAAAAAGACATTAATGAAAAAACATAGCTAATAACTAGAGGAAGATGCGGTCTTTTAAACTATTATAGTGCTGAATTTATGGTATCGCTTTATGTTGATTTTTAAGCATTTTTAATATTTTAAGATGCATCATTCAAGTGTGTTTGTGACCTATAGTGATTAAGTGCTCATTACCTCCATATTAAAGTATAAAGGATGACCATTTGGAATTACTCCAAAGTGGAGTTACCGTGTAACTTTTAAGTCATTTATCTTTTTTATTAATCTATTCTATTTATTTCTTATTCATTTGCGTGAAAGACTTTTATAATCATTAATAGTGGTGGTCTTTATTTATTCTGAATACACAATATATGAGAAGAGAAGAAAATAAATAGTGCATAAACTTTATCAAAAAGAGAGTTCTAATTAGTTGAAGGGAGGTGTTCTTCTTGTGGAGTTTGAGACTCAACTCTTTTCCAGAGTTTGTTGAGTTACACTTTTGTGAAAGGTTGTTGTATCCTGGAGGGGACAAGTCAAGGAGAGTACTGCTGGATAGGTGAAAACATTTGCTGCAGTGGGCTTGAATCTCCTTAAAAAAGTGAGATATTTGCGCCTCGAGTGACAAATAAATATGGCTTCTTTTTTTTTTTTATGTTGAAGAAAAAAAATTCAATTGAAGTGACAGTTTTACAAATGAGTTATTTTATTTATTCAGAGTCTTGCATGAAATTGAATTATTATTTTATGAAAATAAAAGATCAAATATAAAATTTTGTTGATCGGGATAGATATGAACACACCCTTGAATATCGTGATTCTAGACGGTTGCTTTTATCGATTTATACCACCTTATAAATAGTTTAAATTGATTTGAATACATTGTATCAATTAATTATGTATGATTCATTTAATTATCAAATTAAGCTAATTTCAAACCAAACAAGTGCAAAAAATTTCAATTCGTTTTTGTGCTTTAAGTCCTCTCCCCCCTCTGTTTTAATGCCCAAAAAATTTCAAAGTGATTGCCCCCCTCCATTTTAATTAGTGAGAAGATAAGGCTATTAATCAAACACACATAATTAAAATGATAACAATAACATAAAAATACAAACAATGAGCAACAAACTTATAACTAGAGATGCTATTAAAAGACAAAACAAAAAATTAGGTAATTATAAAAAAAAAAAAAAAGTATTACATGCTCAATTAACACTCTTAGGATGCTCATCATTGTTGTCATTAGCACCGACTTCATTTGCAACATTTTCATTAAATTGTATCTTCCTCTGGTTAAGTTTAGCACTTTTGACATCAAATAACTTTAATAAACCTTTAACTTGTCCAACGTCAAATTCATCGAGTGTTGTTCTTCCCTCAACAAGTTGGTTGAGGAGATTCTCCATTTCCTTCTCCTCAGCCATTTGCTCTAATTTTCTGATATCTTCTTTTTGACCATTCATGTTTTGTTGAAGGCTGGCTTCATGTGCAACTAACTTGTATTGCCTTTGCTTCTCTGGACAAGCTAAATAATCATTTACTATGTCATTAGCCTCAGCTGCAGACGGCCAAGCAAAAACATCAGTTTCTTCAGGAGTAAAGGAAATTATACCAACTTTTACATCACATAGAATAGATAATTCATGTGCTTTCTTATACAGGGATGTTAATCTTTTTTGTAGAAGTTGTTTTTTTTTGTTTTGATCAAGATTTTCAATGGCCAAAGGTACCCTATTTCCTGACATATTTTAATACTCGAAAAGTAAAAGAGTAGATAATATGGGTGAATTTTTATCTCTGGATATAAAATAAGAGCGTTTGACTTATATTTATAGATGCCTGACAAGGCCACATAATTAAATAATTGAACATAAGTTGGGATAATCAAATTTAGAAATAAATTTATTATACAATCTGGTCTTTAAGGTATTTATTAATTACACCTAAATAGATATAGTTTAAATCCTAAAAGTCAATGTTGAAATTTGGAGTTTACTAAAAGTCAATCTTGAAGTTGGAAGTTAAGTAATTATATTTCCATAATTAAATGAGTTTATGGAAAGTTACTATTATTGAAATTTGATTTCTTCCTATATTATGATCCACATTAATAGAACATTTTTACTTTTTCCTTTTTAGAGCATGCTCGGTCAAGTGGCTAAAAATTCCTTTATTTTTATAAGCATTTTTAGCAAAATAGCTTTTTCATAAATTGCTTTTGAAGTAAAAAATAATTTATATTTGGCTAATTTATTTGAAAAATATTTTTAATAAGCTATGTTTGACTAATATTTTTTTAAAAAGTACTTTTGAAAATCAAATTAAGAAAAAAGACGGTAGTCAATACACTTTTAATATTAAAATATTTTATAGAAGAAACCTATTTTAAATATCTGTTTTAAAATTTTGAATTAAATTTTATTATTATTTAATTTTAAAAAATATATATTCACATAGATAAATCATACAAATATTATATATTAATATAATATTAACATGATGATTTAAATAAAATTAGATATCAATATTTTAAAAAATATATATTCACATAGATAAATCATACAAATATTATATATTAATATAATATTAACATGATGATTTAAATAAAATTAGATATCAATTCGTATAAATATAAAAATTATTCCATAAATTAAAACTTAAATATAATAATATATAAGATATAATATAAAATAAAGAATTTTTTGTGCAAAAATGAAAGAATAAAATTCTTAAATGGAAAATAATTTAAATTATGAGATATAGTAATTAATACAATCTGGTCTTTAAGGTATTTATTTATTATAACTAAATAGATATAGTTTAAATCCTAAAAAGTCAATCCTGAAGTTAGAGTTTACTAAAAGTCAATCTTGAAGTTGGAATTTAAATAATTATACTTTCATAATTAAATGAGTTTATAGAAAGTTACTATTATTGAAATTTAATTTCGTTGTATATTATGATACAAATTAATAGAACATTTTTACTTTTTCCTTTTTAGAGCCTGGCCTGGTCAAGTGGTTAAAAATTGCTTTATTTTTATAAGCATTTTTAGCAAAGTAGCTTTTCAAAAAATTGCTTTTGAAGAAAAAATAATTTATATTAGGCTAATTCTTTTGAAAAATATTTTGATAAATTATGTTTGACTAATCTTTTTTTGAAAAGTAATTTTGAGGGTCAAATTAAGAAAAAAGACAGTAGTCAATACACTTTTCATATTAAGATATTTTATAGAAGAAACCTATTTTAGATATCTATTTTAACATTTTTAGTTAAATTTTATTATTGTTCAATCAAAAAATACATATTCAAATTTTTTAATCAATATTATATATAGATAAATCATACAAATATTAAATATTAATATAATATTAACATAATAATTTAAATAAAATTAGATATCAATTCGTATAAATTTAAAAGTTATTCCATAAATTGAAACTTAAATATAATAATATATAAAATATAATATAAAATAAAGAATTTTTTGTGCAAAGATGAAAGAATAAAATTCTTAAATGGAAATTACTTGAACTTATCAGATATGGTAATTAATACAATCTGGTCTTTAAGGTATTTATTAATTAAAACTAAATAGATATAGTTTAAATCCTAAAAAGTCAATTCTGAGGTTGGAATTTATTAAAAGTCAATTTTGAAGTTGGAATTTAAATAATTATAAATGAGTTTATGGAAAGTTATCATTATTGAAAATTTAATTTCTTTCGATACTATGATCTACATTAATAGTAGATCATTTTTACCTTTTCCCTTTTAGAGCCTGCCTCGTCAAGTGGCTAAAAATTGCTTTATTTTTATAAGCATTTTTAGCAAAATAGTTTTTCAATAAATTGCTTTTGAAGGAAAAAATAATTTATATTTGGCTAATTCTTTTGAAAAATATTTTGATACGTTATGTTTGACTAATCTTTTTTAAAAAAGTACTTTTGAGAATCAAATTAAGAAAAAAGACAGTTGTCAATACACTTTAAAATTAAGTTACTTTATAGAAGAAACCTATTTTAAATATCTATTTTAAATTTTCGAATTAAATTTTATTATTATTCAATTAAAAAAATACATATTCAAAATTTTTAATCAATATTATATATAGATAAATCATACAAATATTAAAATATTAATATAATATTAACATGATGATTTAAATAAAATTAGATATCAATTCGTATAAATTTAAAAGTTATTCCATAAATTAAAACTTAAATATAATAATATAAAGATATAATATAAAATAAAATAAAGATTTTTTTGTGCAAAAATGAAAGAATAAAATTCTTAAATGGAAATTAATTAAACTTATGAGATATGGTAATTAATACAATCTGGTCTTTAATATAATTATTAATTATAACTAAATAGATATAGTTTAAATCCTAAGAAGTCAATCCTGAGATTGGAGTTTATTAAAAGTCAATCTTGAAGTTGAAATTTAAATAATCATATTTTCATAATTTAATGAGTTTATAGAAAGTTATTATTATTGAAATTTAATTTCTTTCGATACTACGATCTACATTAATAATAGATCATTTTTACGTTTTCCTTTTTAGAGCCTGTCTGGTCAAGTGGCTAAAAATTGCTTTATTTTTATAAGCATTTTTAGCAAAATAGCTTTCAAAAAATTGCTTTTGAAGAAAAAATAATTTATATTTGACTAATTCTTTTAAAAATATTTTGATACATTATCATTGACCAATCTTTTTTTAAAAAGAACTTTTGAAAGTCAAATTAAGAAAAAAAACAGTTGTCAGTACACTTTTAATATTGAGATATTTTATGGAAGAAACCTATTTTAAATATTTATTTTAAAATTTTAAATTGAATTTTATTATCGTTTCATTGAAAAATACATGTTCAATTTTTTAATCAATATTATATATAGATAAATGATACAAATAATTAATATTAATATAATTTTAACATAATGATTTAAATAAAATTAGATATCAATTTGTATAAATTTAAAAGTTATTCCATAAATTAAAACTTAAATATAATAATATATAAGATATAATATAAAATAAAGAATTTTTGTACAAAAATAAAAGAATAAAATTCATAAATGGAAATTAATTAAACTTATGAGATATGGTAATTAATACAATCTAGTCTTTAAGGTATTTATTAATTATAACTAAATAAATATAGTTTAAATCCTAAAAAGTTAATCCTGAAGTTGGAGTTTACTAAAAGTCAATCTTGAAGTTGGAATTTAAATAATTATATTTCCATAATGAAATGAGTTTATGGAAAGTTACTATTATTGAAATTTAATTTCTTTCGATCCTACTGTCTACACTAATAGTAGAATATTTTTACTTTTTCCTTTTTAGAGCCTACCCGGTCAATTGGCTAAAGATTGCTTTATTTTTATAAGCATTTTTAGCAAAATAGCTTTTCAAAAAGTTGTTTTTGAAGAAAAATAATTTATATTTGGCTACTTCTTTTGAAAATAGTTTGATACATTATGTTTGACTAATTTTTTTTTAAAAAGTACTTCTGAGAGTCAAATTAAGAAAAAAGACAGTTATCAATACACTTTTAATATTAAGATATTTTATAGAAGAAACCTATTTTAAATATCTATTTTAAAATTTTAAATTAAATTTTATTATTGTTTCATTAAAAATTACATATTCAAAATTTTTAATCAATATTATTCATAGATAAATCATACAAGTATTAAATATTAATATAATATTAACATGATGATTTAAATAAAATTAGATACCGATTCTTATAAATTTAAAAGTTATTCCATAAAATTAAAACTTAAATATTATAATATATAAGATATAATATAAATAAAGATTTTTTTTGTGCAAAAATGAAAGAATAAAATTCTTAAATGGAAATTAATTAAACTTATGAGATATCGTAATTAATTAACAAGTGATATATTTATATATACGTATAAATGGTTGGGGTACTTTTGTCTTTGAAAAAATAATTTCCTACTTCTACTTCCTCTTTGTTATAAAACTAGATAATTATGGCCTAACGGGCTCAATATGTCTTATTATTTTGTTTATTTAAAATAAATATTTATAAAATATATTGTATAGTAATTTGATTTATTTTTTGTTGACATTAATTATTGGAACAATCACTTTTATACTGTAAAACTTTTATAATCTATCATTTAATTTATTTTTTATCATTACATAATGATATAAATTTACCAGGAATTGAAGATGATCTCTTCTCCTTCCTTATAGTAGGAGCTGTGTTATTATTTTATTTCACACTTTATTCTAAGAAACTCTTGTACCTGTTTAGACTAGATTCCTTTTTTTTTTTTGGGGGGGGGGGGTAGATGTCTTTTTTTCAAAAAATTAATTTGAATTTTTGACTCTATATTTGATAAATACATGATCTTTTTAGTATTATCTTCTGCTTCTTTTTATTTTCTACATGATTTTAATAGTTGGAAATTCAAGGTTCTCCTATCTAGAAGTTAGAATAGGTATCTTCATGGTCCGATAAATTGGATCATGACAAGTTGGTATTCAAAGGCCAAGTTACGAGTCTCCCAATACAAGAGCAAACATTTAATAGACCCCTATAGATTGGTGCATTGATGATCACATTTTTTATGAGTCATGTCATGTGGCTAGGTGATTATGAACATGTGCATAACAATTTAAGAAAGGTTGTCTATCCATCCTTGAGTAATGTGATTGTTCGAGGACCAATACTGATTTAATTGTAGGGTATTGATGATAGATTATAAATGTTGACATCCAATTTTGACCTTTCACAATATAAATTAATCACCGAGCTTTTAATTTTTAACAATTTGGAATAATTAGTTTATAAAAATGCAAAATAAATTTTATTTCAAATCAAGTTCACTTATATTTTCAAGATTTATTATTCTACAAATTAATTCAATTAGTTCAGGTTGTTAATTCTTGAAAGCTTTTCGATTAATTTATATTGATTCACCTTGTGATCAAATCAGCCAATCGAATTCGATTTGATTACATTTAATTGGTCACAATTGCAATTGAAGTGACTAATTTTAAAATTTTTCCTTAACCCACTCTTTCAATTTTTTAATTTCAAACTCAATTCCCAACCCAATACTATTCCTAATCTTAAAACCCAATCCACCACCCAACTGATTTGAGCCCAAGTTATTTCATAAGCCCAAAAGACCCTAATCCTATTTTTAAAACCTTTACTCAATTTCTCCCCAGCCCAAAATTCCCCCCGACCCGGCCCACTCTCTCATTAATTACACCCCACGCGCAATCCCTTCCCCTTTTTCCTCTTTTCTTTCTTCTTCACAGCCAGAGAACCAAAACCAGAAAAGCAAAAGAGAGCAGCCATGCCAGACGACCAAAACCAGAGGGCCAGGCGGCCTTTTCGGGCAAAATCCAAGAACGTACCCCCCTCTACCTTTTCCCTCGTCCTTGCGTGTCAGAGGAGCCCCCGACGTGTCTCACATCTAAGCGATCGATTCAAATTGATGGCTGAGATGTGAGATTTGTAGAGGGATTCCAATTGAAGATTCAAATTCGACTCGAAATACCGAAATTGCCCTGATTTTCTATCCGTTTTTGCCCTAATTTTTGGGTATTTATACCCCATTTTTGTAACGCCCGCGAAATTACCAAAATACCCCTAAAGGAGAGGTGTGTGAGAAACGTGTCTTCCGATGCTCGGATCTAAAATCCGAGAGCGGATTCATGATCAGCACTGAAAATTGAGTGAGGGAAAGGTCTCGGTCGATTTTTAGAGCAACCGAGTCGAAAAATATTTTTTCGTTCCAAAACGAAAAACAGTGAGCCTCCGCGATGGAACCGCAACGCGTGCCTGTCGCGCAGACACACTTATGTTTTTCTGAAAAATTTTGACGGAGTTGAATTTTCGGAAACACACTGTCCGCGACCAGTTCGCGTCGCGGACTGTGTTATTTCAGGTCGGGATTTAATTTCTTAAAATTTCTAAGGGCATTATGATCCATTCCCACCTATCCCAAACGTGCCCCTAGGATTAATATAGGTCGGTTTACACGAAAAAGGATTCAAAACCCCCCCATTGAAGTGTTCTCCTAAGGATTTCTAAGGCTAGGGCTTGAAGAAGGTTGATGTGATCAAGAAGGGATTGTAGTGCTTCGTGTGACTACTCTTTCCAGGTATGTAAGGCTACTCTAAAAACATGGGAATGTCCTCCCATGTGCCCCTATGATGTAGGTATGGATGTCCAAATGTGATGATGATAGGGTAACAAATTGAAGTATGAATTAACAAATACGATGTAGGGAGTAATTGGCATTGATGTATGCATATACATATATATTTCATGCATTGATGATGATCGTCTTAAAAACCCTCATGTGTTTTTAAACTATTTTCATGAAAAGCATTTAGTTGAAAACCTTATATCTATTGTATTCTAGAAACGCATGCATGGTGAACATGGGTGTGTGTGTAGAGTCTAGAGTAATGATAAAATAATGAATGATGATGATGATGTTAAGGTTATGAATGAGAGGATGTTGATGTTAATGTTAATAAGGTGAGATGATGGCTGATGTTGATGTCTCTAAGTTGAGAGTCAAAGTTTCTAAACTAGTATTCCTAAAAGTCTATGATGTTGAAGTAGCTGCTAATGAGGTGATGATGATGATGCTAATGTTAATGTATTGAGATGACAATGATATCAATGTAAATGAGATGCTAATGATGATGTAATGTGTCCCTATGGGGACTAATGATGATGTAATGTGTCCCTATGGGGACTAATGATGATGTAATGTGTCCCTATGGGACTAATGATGTTAATGTTTTATGAGCATGTCGAGTTTTGGGAGAAGTATTGAGCACTGAAATGGATAAAAGTGTGTCCAACTTGAGTCCATTAACTACGTGGCCCGCGTAGGAAGAGAGGATTGAACCGCAATGCGGATGACTCCTATCTTGTCCCAAATGAGGACTAATGTTATATTTTGTGGATCCACTAATGTTATGTCCTTTACCCTGGGCAGGGTAATGGATGGATGTGGCAACGACATCGCTTCGTTGTATCATCACTGGCTCATAAGTGATGGTTGTCGGTTAAAGAAACTCCCAGTTAGGCCTCTCAGAAAAGGTTTCCCTAATAGTACTCTAAGGTCAATGTTAATTTAAATGTAAAAGCCAATGTTAATGCAAAGGTCAATGTTAATGTAAAGGTCAATGTAAATGTAAAGGTCAATGTTAATGTTTCCCTGATATAAAGGTTAAAGTCTCATGATGATGTACGTTATGTTCGGATGATTCTAATGATGTGATTCAGCTATTTTACATGCCAGTACATTCCATGTACTGACGCCATTTGGCGCTGCATCGTCTTATGATGCAGATACAGGAGCTAGAGGACTTCAGCTGCCGCCCCGTTGAAGCCAAGTATTTGCAAGTTCTGACCGTGGTGAGCCTCCCTGTTTTCGGAGGAAACCTTTATTTGATGCTATCCTATTATTTCATTGAGTCGGGTAGCCATGGCATGTCATGGTCCCCTTCTTAGACGGTTTAGATAATGTTAGAGGTTTCGTAGACATAATATTGTAGTCAAGGTGAATGTTTTGATAACTGAGCAATATTTCTTTGTTTGGTTTTGATGATCAACTTGAGGTTTGGCCATTGGCCCACTACTTTAAAAGTGTTGTTTACTAATTTCCTTCCGCTATGTTTAAGATGAACGATGTGATGAGGCTAAGTGTTTCGCTTGAACCAATAGTCTCTGAGTGCCGGCCACGCCTAGGGTACCTTCCCGGGGCGTGACAATTTTGTTCACTGTTTTGGGGGGGCGGGGGGGAATTTTGGTTGTTTTTTCAGAGGATTTTGATTTCCTGAAAATCAGTTTTGAGTTCTGGAAACACACGATTTAGAGCTTATTAAGTTCCAAAATTTCGAAAGAATTTGGGGATACGGTTTCACAGTGGTTCGGTCTTTTGGAGTCAAAAGGATAGGAAGTCGTTTCTCGAGCTTGTCTTGTCCCGTTTCGCTGCCCCCAAAGGAGGTAAAATCTTTTCCTATTTTTCTGTTTTTTTTACGTCTTATATTTTTGGTCGATAACTTCCTGTATCCTTATAGTGTTATGAAATGATTTTGTTGTGAGATATCATCCTTTATAGATGTTGTGTGCTTCATGTTGTTGTCATGTTCATAGACCCATATGTTTCATCTCGAGTTTAGTGTGTCATTTGTTTGATGGTTGTTGTGTTGAAGTGAGATGTTAAGGTATTCTATGAATCGGTTGTGGATTTCTTTGTCACCGTTCTCTGCCTTCGGTTTTCTCCTGTTTCCGTCTTTACGCTCTTGCCTTAGTTTCGCTTTTTTCGAGCATGCTAGTGTCCTGAACTGTTGATTATCTTTTCATCTTAGTCTTCTTCGAGCCATATTTGTTTTTAATGAACCGTCTATCGATCTTGATACTAAGTGTAGCTGTTGGTTGTTTTTCTTACTGCCGTAAATGTCATTATATGGCGTTTCAGTCGGCCTTGATAGTTTAAGCGGTTCACTAGGTTCACTGAAAAAAAATATTGTTGCAATATTAGATGATCAACCATAATTTATGGCATTTCCAGTTTCCTTTCTTCTGCTTTGTTAACAAAACTTTTCCCTCAAAATACTTCAAATCTTTCATCAGTCTTTCATTATTTTAATGTAATGTTGTTGTCATATTTACTTACATATTTGTTTTGTTTTCATTTGGTTTGCTTGTTCACGTGTTAAAGTCGGCTTTAGGTTGCTTTGTTGAACCATAATTTCAAGTGCTAGTTTCTCTGTTTTACGAAAATCATGGTGTTCTCTTCTTAGGATCTTTTCTATTGACCTTACTGATTCATTGCTATTCCTTTTGCCATTAAGACTCTAGAAGGTTAAATGTTAATCAAGTTATATTTTGTTTACGTGACTAGGAAGAAAGGCTTATGGGGAAATTCCGCAGGAAATTTGATAACTTTTGTTTAAAATGTAGAACATTAACTCCTTCCCCCTTTAAATACTGTATAATGGTACATCTCTATACGAATATACTTTTCGCTGAGCGCTTGGAGTCATTATTTATGTTTATTTTACTTTTGTTTTGCTGCATGTAATGATCGTTGGAGTCCATTTTGGACCTCCCCCGCATATCTTTGAGTCATCCCTCGTCGGGACACTATACGTGTGCAAGAATATGCTGAAATACAGGTGTTGGAGGCTGAAAGCTGGGGTATATACATCCGTATACATATTATATACACTTGTATATCGCCAGTGTATATGGCTGAATTAACTCAGAGAAAAAAAAGGTGGGCCAAAGGCCCTATCAGGAGCAGCAAAGGCCCAAGGGAGTGGCAGACCCAAAATTAGAATTTAGGATAGGTTAATTGAATTGGGCCTGCCAAGCCCAATTGTTATTTCTTTACTATTCTTCTTATGTCCATTACTTGTTTGTGATATTTATTATTTTATCTCTAACTCTAGTGTTGTTTTACATGTTTTAATCTAATTAAATTCTCCAAAGGTTGACTGTTTTTATTATTCTTTATTTTAAAATATCCTTGAATATTTTAGTGTTAAAATCTTCTTTTGGAAAATTAGACTTATAAATTTTCTTTAAAAAAGACTTCAAACATTTTCCTTCAAAATTACTTAGGAATATTTTCTTTCTTTTACACTTAGATATTTTAGTGGATTTTTAAACTCTAGTTATCTAGCCTAATTTACCAACTCCTTTAATTAAATAAATCTAGGTGGATCCTAACGTTATGCTTTTCTTGATCATCTTAAAGTAGTTCACATATTTAATAGTACTTAACTAAATATAATTAAGACCTTAATGGTTTCATCTTCTTTATTACCTTTAAATATTTTACTTAAACTTTTTTAATTTGATAATATAAATTAATATTTTTAAAGTTGTTAAAATTACCTAATCGTCGGGTAACCGCATATTAGCCACCATTTCGAATGCGTAAAACCTTCTCGAAGTGGAAATATGAACCCGGACCTTTTCTCTGGATTTTTAAAAGATTTTTCTATTAGGTCTTTTAAAATAATTTAATTTAATTGGTTTTCTTGATTTTTCCTTAAAAATTAAGTGGCGACTCTCTAAAAATTTTGAAGATTCGATTTTACTTAAATTAATTGAGTAATAAATTGGATTTTCGAAACTAAAGCCATTTTTCGCGATAACAATAAACACGAACTTTTTTTTATTATTATTATTTGCTATACTTTGATTAAGTTTGAGCTAATATATGATAAATCCATACTCATTATGTAAATTTTATTGTGTAGAATTTGATTCAAAACTAAGAGTATTTTCATTTAGGACCTTTTGGATCATGTTATAAATAAATCCTAAACACTTTTAGCCGCCGGTCTTGAGTTTAAATCACATAATTCGATACTTTCTTCACAAATCGGAAGTTTGAAACAACCGTGGTTAGTACCCTTCGTTAAAAAGGAATGATCCTTTTTTTTTTTTTAATCAGTTTAAAAAAGAATGAACCTTTTTTTTGTAACACTTTCATAAGATTAAAGGGTATTTTGATACATTTGACATGAACTTTAAAATAGAATACAAAATTAAAGAGTTTTTTTATTTTTTTAAACTTCGTGCCAAATCAAACTAAGCTATTTTTTTTAAAACGAAAGAAATAATATTTCTTAATTATTATCATTTGATGTTCGTGTGTTCTATTATGGAATAATTTTCTTATAGGATTTTGACAGACAATATTTCTTAATTATTATCATTTGATGTTCGTGTGTTCTATTATGGAATAATTTTCTTATAGGATTTTGACAGACAAGCTATATGGTTGATTTTTGGATTTTTAATTTTCGTTTTTCATACTTGAATTTATTTATGGAGTTTTAATTAAATTGAGAATTTGTTTACTATTTTATTTATTTAATCGAAAGAGAAATCTTTTAGCAAATAACTTTTCATTATCTTGTTTGGTTAATATTTTTTATTTGCCTCAAGTAACCAAAAGAATTTGTTGAAATAATAAATTGAATAAAGAAGAAAAATATTCGAACTTTCTGGCATATTTACATTTAGTAGGTTGTAATTAGTTTATTCAATTAAGTTTAGTTTATTCAATTAACTAGTTTATTCAATTAACTTTCTTGCTAATTGGACAAGATTTACAAATGATCAAACTTTTGACCACCATACAATATATTTCCATATCAATAATAGGAAGCCGATTTTGCCTCTTTGACGGATAAGAGGGGAAGTATATTTCTTCCATCGAAAATTCGTCTATTCACGTATTTGTCGTGTTAATTTAAAGATTATATATAAATAGTATTGTTATTAAAATAATTACAATATTCATATAAATAAAATTAAATAAATATTATTAATTTGATATAATAGTTTAATCTATCATGAACGGACAAAGATGAAAAAAAATCAATTCAATTACTTATAATGTGGAGATGTGTTAATAGTTTATGAATATATAAAGTAATAATATGAAGTTGAATAGTTAGGAGTTAAATAATTTATGGATTAAAAGTTAATTTTAAAAAAAGACTCCTAAGTATAAAAGGAGTAGTTTAATTTTTCAAAATAATTTTAATTACTCTTTTTCTTTTTAAATTTGCTATATTACATGATTTTATTAACAAAATATTTGATAATCAAAATTTTAGTTAGTTTCAAACTCTTAAATATTAGAAAAATAATAATATTTTTCCTTAAACAAAATTCTAAATATAAAGAAATTCTAATTCAAAAGTGAATCTTGAAATTAAATAAATAAAAGATAAAATAATAAACCAAGAAAAACAATGAAAAGACTATTTTGTCTAAAGCGAAATATTTCAATGAAGAGTAAAAAGTTCAAACAACATTTCTAAGGATCTTCATGTTTTTAATATAGTATAGATAGATATAGATATAGATTTTGTTGTCTTTGTGTTTCTTAGAACAAATGAAGGGGGAAAAGTACCTAAATTGTTGTCTCTGAGACAATACACTAAATATATATTATGACACACAAATATACACTGGCTATACATGCATATACAACGAGGGCTGCAAATAGCCAAAGGTCAGCCGAATAGCTACTTTTCGTAATTTTAAAAAAGTGAGCTATTTTTTGTATAAATAATTTTTTTCAATGGCTTGTGGTATAATTATCCCTCGAAAAATCCCGAGAACCCTGGATTTTCGTCTCTTCAGTGATGACTTGGAATACATAACAGAATCAACATTCTGGAGATCATCACTTTCATCGATCCTTTCATCATTAAGATGAGTAAAGTGTCCTTTGTCATAGCCATGAACACTCTTTATTCCTACTTCAACAAAGATCTAACCCAGTACCAGACATTTGTTCTTGTTTTGTTCCACATTTTCTTTCTCCAGCAGCAATTACATCAGTAAATAGTGCATCATAAAGATCTTTGTTCCTAAGTGTAAAAAATTAAAAAAAAATCAAATGTACTTGATGCAAAGCAAGAAAATTAATGTTGAGAAGAAATAAAACAATCATGGTAAACAGTAGGAGAGATGTACCTTAAAAGCAGTCATCATCTGCCATAATTGTATTTTTGTTTAAAAAGAGTCCATCTTCTGGATGATCATCAGTGTATTTCTTCATAATAAGCTTCAATGTTATTTTACACATAGCAAAACATAATGAATTATGTGTTAGAAAGGCAACACACATGGGTTACAAATGAACCCAATAGCAGAATATAAGTGAACCTCACATCGAATAATTGTATGTTATAGCGTAATAAAAGTAAAACATTATGTAATAAAACAAAAGTAACAAAACTTGACCAAACAAACAATAACATCAAGTAGAGAAAACTTTCTTATTATTGCATGCTATGAGACAATATACTATTTGATTAACGGCTGTTGGGTTAAAAAAGGAAATTCAATCGCAATTTTAATTAAATGGATAAAAAATTTGATATTTGATTTGATTAAATTTAATTTTAAATTTTAAAAATTATACTCAAAAATAATTGTATTTTTATAAATATTAATATATTATTTATAAATAATACTATTTAAATATTTTATCAAATAATAATCAACTTAATTCTTTAACTTTTACTATTTATATTTCTTTTGTTTTTTAGTGTTTTAATATATAATTTTCTTCTACTAATTCCTCAATTGTCCAATAATTATTTTATATTTCATTAAATGAAGCATTAAGTTCGAATTTTGATGAATTGTTGTGTATTTAGTAGTTACACATCTGGTAATGATTTCGGAAAAAACTTGTTAATAGCAATAACAATTAAAATCGACATTTTATAATAGCAACTTATTATTAGCAACACTAAATAAGATAATGTCTTTCATACATCTCCAATTCAATATAAATGATTTGTAGCACTTTTTGTAATCTAAAATGGATGAATGTTCCAAATTACCATTAATTTTGTTGAAAAATACTGACTATTTCAATTATAATCACATGCCAACAGCACTGACCATCTCTAGTTTTGAGAATAATTAAAAAGGAAATTATTGAACGCCCAAAGAAAAAAAACAACTCTTGAATGGCATAATTAAGATGACATAAGTTGTTAAGTGCTCCAAACAGTTTATGTACATGGTCTCATAACCATTTTTAGAAACAAGACATCCCTACAAAGAAATTAGGGATCATATGGCATTAACAAATACACATAGCAAGACAAAGAAATTAGGAATCACAAGGAATTAACAATACACACAGCAAGATCAAGCACACCCATTTTCCATATAACTCGGTTTAACCATGAAAACAACATCCACCAATCCAGACATGAGGAACACCCTGGTGGTTTAAGAAAACTGTCAAAAGAAAAAGACTAATGTACATGACCACTTTTAGGATCCAAAAGATGGTGAGGTCCAAAGGTTCACTTTCCCCCCACTCTTGCAGTTTATTTCTTTCCACGAAGTTTCGTACCAAGAGCTCGCTCCAGTTTAGAAATTATCTGTTGGTTGGGAATTGCCTTTCCAGATTCATACTCCTGAATCACCTGTGGTTTTTCGTTTATCAACTGCACAACAAATTGGTAAAATCAATTTAGCCTTTCTCTTGAATCTATCTATGTGTAGATTGCTTTACTGGAAAAAAAGAAAAAAGAGGGCATGAGCGCGGAGCGAGAGAGAGAGAGAGATACTTGGGCAAGTTGAGACTGAGTCAGCTTCTTATCTTGTCGAGCTTGCATAATGGCTTTCTTCAACTCAGTAGGTACCTTTTGATCTGAGAACAAAAATAAAAAGTAACACCCCATGTCATCACCAAAAGATATTCGGGTTTTTTTTCCAGTGGCAAACCAATTAAACTTTTAACTTTAGCAATATGTGAACATTCGACTGAAGAAGAAACCTTTAAAAGGTGACTGCTTTGTCAAGACAGGATGCAAGCATGACTTGAACTCCGAGTAGAGAAGAGTTCTTTTTCTTTGATAACTAAGAAATTCCTAGAGCTAGTGGTGCACAGTTCCAATCGCGATGGATAAAGGGTCAGAGCAGAGAAAAGCTCTCTAACTACAGAGCATTATAGAAGTGTTTCTAGTAATAATGTCAAACTCAACTTACGAGACAGATTCTCAGTATCTTCATCAAGCTTTCTTGTGTTCAAAGTTGTACTACTAGAGGCAGCCTTGTTTGAACCAGCAGTAGCTGCATCAGAAGATAGATATTGTGAGCGCTAAACATTTTGCTCATTTTTATAACTAAAGGATCCGTGTCAACCAAAAAAAATTATATCACACCAACAATGAAGTTTTGCACCGTCTAGCAATTGCCAAAACATAGACATATGAAAATGGATAGATATAAAATAGGACCACAATATTCATGAAATGGCAAGGATTGGTATTAACCCGGATAGAGAGATATCATTTTATTTAAAAGTAGCTGCTTCCAACATTACAGTGTCATTTCTTTCCCGACCCCTGACTGCCCAACTTGAGTTATTTCAAGAGAAATCAACATGCAATGACAAAGCGAGAAGGGAAGTACATATCACTCAGGACCTAGCAGTTTCCACTTACCAATATCAAAATTCAGATTACGAGTCTCTCTTGGCAAATAAAGTAGATAAGAAAAATGCACATAAAGTAACTCAGAGCCTCCCTTTCCTATTGTTAACATACAGAAGAAATAAGACGGAAGAATTTGACTCAACTGTTTGAAGACAATATACAAGATGCTCCTTACATAGGATTTCATGCTACAAACGGGCAAGTCTGGATCACACGAAGTTATAAAATACCGAAATCTATCAATGCATTGAAACTTCCAATTGTCACAAAACCAAAACTAGAAAGAGTAAGTTTAGCTATCAAGCTAAACATGGAGAATGAATCGAGCCAATATTATCTATTTTAATTAAGTAATAAAACTATAAAAATGTACTCTCTACTAGCTTTGGCTTTTAGATGAGATGGTTATAAACCTTAACACGGTACGAAAGTAGGCAAAGTCACAAGGTTGAGTCTCATCACCACACATTATCAAAAAGAATTTCTTCGTGTTTGGATCATGAAAAAAAAAATCAGGCCCACGTGTGAGGGAAGATGTTGAGAATATAATTGAGGACATAAAAGTGTAATTTCTCTAACAACTACCGAAATTTTTTGATGAGATGGTTACACCTTAACACTTACACCTGCTTACAAAAGTTAACTGTTTACTGATTAAGCAGGAACTGGTGAAAGTTCTTAATTGAACAATATGGAATTTATTCCACCTACAACAGGGAAATGATAATGACCTCAATTAACATAAACTTAAGCAGTAAACAGTTAACTCTCTATGCCGCAAATGTATTGTTTAGGGCCGAAAATCTGAAATAACCTTGGAACCTTGGTTTGAATCCCAATAAGAAGCAACAATCGTTTAATTCTTCGGAAAAAAGCAAAATCAAAATCCTAGCGGCAGTAATCCATATTTTATCTTTGAAAAAGCTCGCATGACTTCTCCCTAGGAGATGTCCTAACACACCCTAGGTCAACCTCTCCTGAACACCGGTGATCCTTCTGGTCATCGGAACCTTTCTCCATCCTTCCTTCGCTTTCACTTTCCTTTTTCCTCCTCTCTCTTGCTCCCTTCCCTTCCACAAGCTCTTCCTTTTTATTAAGTGCAAACGTTTTTCCAAAAGTTGAATGAAAGTGTCTAACTGAAACACTTTATTAGGAGTTAGGGTATTCAATTCGAATATCCAAATAAAATAGTACCGCCAAAATTGGCTGCTAACCTAACTAGTAGAAAAAAAAGCCTTAATCGGTACCAAGCAAAAAACAAGGGGAACGAAAAAAGGAGTTGGAAACAGTATAACTTCTCGAGGAAAAAGAGGAACAAACAGGTAATTAGAAAAAATCAATAAGTCTAAGATGAGAAAACACAAGCATGTTGTATAGAAACCTTTTCTGATGGTCTCAATTTCGGCACCGGCCCGACGGGCGGCATTGACTGCTTTCTCATCTTTCCGTGCGGCGGCGGTCGGCGCTTTCTTGCGAATCACCACCGGCTCCCAGTCTTGTGATACTCCAGCCATCTTTTCTTTTTGATTAAAAATGTCTCTTAATTACTGATTTTACTGAAGGCAGACTGCAATATTGCCGTGATGAAGAAGAAAGAAACCACGGCTAATTTAGACAAATTGACCAAAATAGTCCTTGGCAAAATGACCAAAATAGTCCTTAGTTTATAAAGTTTAGATTATTATGAATTCATAGTCATGCTAAACAGCTATAGAACCGTTAAGATATTGATTATCGATTAATTAGTTATTAACATATAATTGTTAAGATTTCAATTAACTAGTTTTCATTGTTATCGATTTGACTCTTTACACAAAAATTTTAATGAGAATCAATCAAGAGACAAAATGTACGGTTCTCTTTGCAGGTTCTTGGGATGAAGACGCTCAATTCATTATATTCCCTTTGTTTCAATCGTGATCTTAAATTAAAGTTATGTTAAATATTAAAATATCCTTTAGTCTAAACAAGCCGTGTAAAAAAGTTAAAATTAAAATATTGTAAAAAAAAAAGTTATTTTTTCAAAATAGACGAAAAAAAAAAGATCATTTTTTCCTGAAATGGGAGAATCATTTTGAATCTATGTAGCTATTCAGATGACAACATTTGAAAATAAATATCGTAGACATAAGAAATATGATCACACTTAAGAGTAATTACATTGTAATTTACTGGTAAAAGTAGTTGTTGCAGAGAGCGAAAAATATGGGTTTTAAAGTGAGAAATAAATTAAACTGAACCATAACTTTTCAAATGCATAAATAATATCTTAAGCGACCACATCGATAAATAGAATATCTCTATAGGATTCCAAATTTTCAAATATATATAATTTTATAAAGATTCACTATTCAACAATAACAAACTAATTACTATCTAATATAATCACTTCACATAATACAAACAATCTTTCTTTTTTTATAAAATTAAAATATGGAGTCATTTTATTTACAAAATATGAACTTATTAAAATTTATATTTTTCTAAAAGCATTACAATCTCAAATTTAAAATTTGAAATCATGATCGCAAATTACATGACTAAACGTCGATTTGAAGTTATGAATCCACGTAACATATCAAAATACCTACTAATAATGATCAAAATTAACTTAAAAGTAAAAAAAAATTTTGAAAAAGAAATTAGCTTTACTTGGAAGAGGTAGAAAAATATTTCTGTGTATCTATTACTACTGAAGAATATTTCTTTGTTTTTGTATGTATATAATTTTCATTTTAATTTATTTTTTATTCCTTCATATAAACAATTGATTAAACCTCTAAATAAATCAAATTACTATGGCAAAGTGTAAAATGTCAAATAATTAACTAGTGGGGTAAAAAATTTATGTTCAAAAACATATTTAAATTATCGTTTTTTTTATCTTAATTGTTTGATTTTTCTTTTAAATATGAAAATTATTACCGTGTATGTTTTAAAAGGTATCATAACTAAAGTTTAGGTAAGAAAATATATAACTAATAATTTAAATATATTTTAATATATAATTAGTGATGATAATTAATTACTCACTCCCTTTTTAAAAGAATATTTTAGTCTATTTCAAAAAGAATAACTTTTTTCCTTTTTTAATAAAACTTTAATTTTAAATTTTCCACGTGACATGTTTAAGGCTACAAGATTAAAAGACATTTTGGTATATTTCACATAACTTTAATTTATAAAATCACAAAATAAAAAAGTCTTTTTTACTCCCTCCTTTCACTTTTGTGTATCACTATTTCATTTATCGAGGTCAAACTATATAAACTTTGACCAACATATTAAGATGTATTTTTTCATCATATTAAGATAACCGTCACATGAAGTCCTACATTCACCCTCACATGAAGTCCTACATGTTTGTCACACAGAACAGGATACTACAATAAACATGCATGCACCCATGAAGACACCAAAACAAGATGCACTACAAAATTAGCAGCCATTGTTATGAGTGGCAGACGTACTTGAAATTGAATACTAAAAAAAGATTGAGATGCAAGAGGTTGCTGAATATGTGCTTTCTATTTTTTCATATAACATGCTTTGCTTGCTGCTTAACTATCACCCTACCCAACACTTGAGTAAAGTGATAACTGATTCATTGACAAAGCCCTGTCGTCTCCAAAACCGGGCATAAGTATTTTGTCACTTTTATGGATGATTTCTCTCGGATGACTTGGATATAATGTATGAAGAGCCGCTTAGAAGTGTTTACCCATTTTTGTGCTGAAGTTAAAGCTCAATTCAATGCTTCGGTACGTACTTTGAGGAGTGACAATGCTAAAGAATATATGTCAGAATCATTTCAGTCATACATGAGACAAAATGGTATTGTCCACCAATCTTCTTATGTTGATACACCCTCTCAAAAAGGAGTTGCTGAGTGGAAGAATATGCACCTACTTGAGAGTTGAGACAGCTCAGACACTTTTATTTCAAATGAAGGTTCCTAAGCATTTTTGGGTCGATGCAGTCTCTACGACTTATTTTCTGATAAATCGCATGCCATCTATTGTGCTTGTTGGTAATATGCCTTACAAAGTTCTCTTTCCAAACATGTCACTATTTCTGGTGGAACCTAAGGTGTTTGGAAGCACATGTTATGTTCGAGATGTTAGGCCATCTGTTTCTAAGTTGGATCCCAAGGAATTAAAATGTGTTTTTCTAGGCTATTCTCGCCTTCAGAAAGGATATCGATGTTATTCCATAGAACTTGGCAGATATCTTGTTTAAACTGATGTGGTACTTTTAGAGACTACACCATTTTTCTATGCACCTCCCATTACTACAAGTCAGGGGGAGTTGGTCTATCAAGTTGCTCGTTCTATGACAAAACAATTTGATGATATGGCTCTCCCATCTCCTAGTTTTTCTATTGAGCGGGAATCAACTATTGTGCCATCAACAACTTCAGTAAGACCACCAATTGTTCATGTTTACTCGAGGAGGCAAGAGACCGAGGATACATGACCATCACCAGTTACTTCATCATTAGATCTTGATCTCCTTACTGCTTTTCGCAAAGGTACTCAGACTTGTAAATCCACATATTCCATAGCTAATTTTGTTTCCTATGACCGTTTACCCTCTGCGTCTAGATCCTTGATTGTTTCTTTAGATTCTTTTTCTACACCTAAAATAGTGAGAGAGGCTTTGAGTCATCTTGAATGGTTTGATGCGATGCTTGAGGAAATACATGCCTTAGAGGAAATTAAATCGTACATGGATTTGGTGGATTTACCCCATGGAAAGAAACTAGTGGGATGTAAGTGGGTGTTCACAGTTAAAGTTAATCCAGATGGTTCTATGACAAGACTTAAGGCCAGGTTTGTCGCTGAAAGGTACGCTCAGACATATGGAGTGGATTATTCAGACACCTTTTCTCCAGTTGCTAAACTCACTTCTGTTCGCTTATTCATTTTTGTAGCTACTTCAAATAATTGGCCTTTACATTAGTTGGATATCAAAAATGCTTTCTTTCCTGGTGATCTTCAAGAGGAAGTATATATGGAGCAATCACCTGGTTTTGTTGCTTAAGGGGAGTATTGAAAAGTCTGTTTTTTGAATAAGTCCTTGTATGGCTTGAAACAAAGTCCTCGGGCTTGGTCTGGAAAATTTAGTAAGGTAGTTCAAGAGTTTGGGTTGAAAATGAGAAAATGTGACCACTCAGTTTTCTATCGGCAATCAACAGCTGGCACTATCCTTCTTGTTGTGTATGTTGATGACATTGTCATTACAGGAAGTGATTATACTGGGATCTCTTCTCTTAAGTCTTTCCTGTATACTAGGTTTCATATGAAAGACTTAGGCCAGTTAAGATACTTTTTGGGAGTAGAAGTAAATAGAAGCAAGAAGGGAATTTTTCTACGTCAGAGAAAGTATATTGTTGACCTACTTGCAGACACCGAAAAGTTGGCAGCAAAACCTTGCAGTAATCCAATGGTTCCCAACGTCCGGATATTGCTTTCGCAGTAAGTGTGGTTATCCAGTTCATGTCTACACCTACGATTAAATATAAGGAAGCTTTGACATGGATTCTCTGTTACTTGAAAGGTGCCCTTGGACTTGGCATATTGTATAGCAATTACGGTCATACCCGTGTTGAGTGTTTTGCAGATGCAGAGTATGCTGGATCCAAAATTGATAAGAGATCGACTACAGGCTATTGTGTCTTTGTTGGAGGGAACCTAGTTTCATGGAGGAGTAAGAAGCAAAGTGTTGTATCTCGATCCAGTGCAAAATCTGAATACAGAGCTATGTCACAGTCTACGTGTGAGATTATGTGGATACAACATCTTTTAACAAAAATTGGCCTAAAGTATCACACACCAGCTTTGGTGTGATAATCAAGTTGCTCTTCATATCACCTCAAATACGGTATATCATAAAAGAACAAACATATTGAGGTTGACTGTCATTTTATTCGCGAGAAAATTCTGAAGAACTTGATTTCCACTGGCTATGTGAAGACAAAAGAGCAATTGGCTGATTTGTTGACAAAGGCGTTGCATGGAACTCGAGTTGATTACCTTTGTAACAAGTTGGGCATGATCAATATCTATGCTCCAACTTGAGGGGGAGTTCTATAAAATGAATATAGACTTCATTCCTAGTAATGTACATAGCCTTATTTAGGTACTAGATTTGTAGGAATCATCTTTTATTTCTTTTCTAAGGTAGTTTATTTCTTTCCTAAGTTAACACACAATCTATTATATTTATACATTGCTTTTCTATTGGAATGAAATAACTTCTTCTTCCATCTCATTACATAAAATAAGATTCGCAGATCGGTATGATAATTATATTTCAGCAGAATTACCCAATAAAGACAAACAACCATAATTGCATCAATTAGTTATCAGGCACATGATACATGGACCTTGCGGTATAAGGCACAAACCAAGTTCGTGCATGAAGGATGAACAATGTAAGTTTCACTATCCCAGAGCATTCAATAACAAAATGATACAAGGAAGAGATGGATAATCCATTTACCGAAGAAGAAATGATGGAAGGACAAGTGAAGTTCGGGGAATAAACATGAATAACCAATGGGTTGTCCCTTACAATCCATATTTGTTGAAGAGATATAACTGCCACATTAATGTAGAGGTTTGCTGAGGAATTAAAATAATAAAGTATCTCTACAAATATATATATATAAAGGACATGACAAATGTGCATTTTACATAGAGTCGGACGATGGAGAAAAATGTATTGATGAAATACGAAGCTTCCAAGATGCTCGATGGGTATTACCACCAGAAGCACTATGGAGAATTTATGAGTTTACTCTAAGTGATATCCAACCATCCATTATTAACTTACAATTACATCTATCAGGCAAACAAGCAGGTACTCTCAAATCTATTTGACGATAGTGTCAACACTAGCCACAATTGGCAAGCCAAATAAATGAATAGTAACATTACATTTATGTGGCAAACTGTAGTGTACTACTAGAAGAATCAAAATCTACAAAATATCAATGGCTGCCACTTTGTCAAGCAATTATGATACTTACTCACTGTTAATGGAATAAATTATGATACTTTCAAAGAAGCAGCCAAGGAAAGATGACTATTAGAATCAGACAATAGCATTTCGGAATGCTTATGTGAGGCTGTAATCTTCAAGATGCCTTCCGCTCTTCGCAGTCTCAGACTGCAACTATTTTAGTTTACTGCAATCCTACAAATGTGAGAAGTCTATGGGACACATATTACACCTATATGTTGGAAGACTTTAACAAGAGTCGAGACAGTACACTCGAGGCACAGCTAAATAGTACCTTGAAAAGTATCAATTTATACTTGGAGAGTATTGGTAAAAAGTCTTGCACAATTTGATATGCCCCAAATTAGAAAAGAGTTACATCAAAGTGGCGCCTATGAATGTAGAGAAATAATGGAAGAAATGTCTATAAAAGGGCCAACTGAAGATATGGATGCACAATCAAAGTTGAACCCACAACAAGCGCAAGCCTTCAACAAGATATTGCAAAGAGTTGACTCAACACCTGGATTATTCTTTGTAGATGGACCAGGCGGGATTGGAAAAACATTATCATATCGCACATTGCTGACAAATATCAGGTTCAGGGGCATAATTGCAATGCGGTAGCAGCAACAATCTTACTAGGAGGTCGTAAATATGTCCAAACAAGGAGGAAGGGCTAAATTAAACAAGCCAAATTAGTAATATGGGATGAAGCACCCATGGCAAAGAGACACACAATTGAAACAGTCGATCGAAGCTTTTGGGATATAATGGACAACAATAAACCTTTTGGTGGAAAAGTCATGATTTTTGGAGGTGACTTCAGATAAGTACTACTGGTGGTTCCAAAGGCAACCAGAGCAGAGACAGTAGATGCAAGTTTGGTGAAGTCATATTTGTGGCCTTTGATGGAAAAGATTCATTTAACAACTAATATGAGAGCAATAGCAGATCCAAATTTCAGTAACTTCCTGCTTAGGGTTGGTAATGACGAAGAAAGCACAATACAGGACAAGCTGATACTACTGCCACAACAAATGGTAGTAAAATAAAGTGGTCAGAGTAAGCCAGAAGAATGTTTGGTAAGGGAAATATTCCCATTGCTCCAGCAAAACTACAAATCGACAAGGTTTATAATGGACCAGGCAATCTTAGCAAGTAGAAATGAATTTGTAGATAATCTCAATGAAACGTTAATTACTCAATTCCCAGGAGAAAGCAAAACATATATCAGTTTTGACTCGCGGAAGATGATACAAACAACTATTATCAAGAAGAATACCTGAATACACTGACGCCAAATGGTCTACCACCACATAGGTACATCATCATATACATTCTGTCGTTTGCATTACAATTATTACATCTTCAACAAAGATGATGCCAAAGAGATTACAAATGATGTATATTCAAATATTATATGTTAGGTTACATCTGAAAGAAAATGCACCCATCATGATGTTGTGCAATTTGGACCCATCAAATGGATTATGCAATGGCACACATTTGATTTTGTAGAGGCTTTGACAATAATGTCATACACGCTAAAATAACAACGGGTCAACATGCAACAAAGCAGGTGTTCATACCATGAATCCAATTATCATCCCTGGAGATTGAAGGATATCCTTTTAAATTTATTCAAAAGCAATTTTCAATATGGCTATGTTTTGCAATGACGATAAATAAAGCTCAAGGCCAGACAATACCTAATTTGGATTGTATCTTCCATAACATGTTTTCTCACATGGCCAGCTGTATGTAGCACTATCAAGGGGAATCTCAATGGCCACGACCAAAGTATTGATTATGACAGAATAACCAGATAACGCTATGGGGCATACACAAAAAATATCGTATACAAGGAAGTTTTAGCTATGAGATGATTTAGTTTTATCATAACAAATTTAGAAAAAACAGCATACACATTGCATCAACCTAATGAAATGTGATTCATTGCAATGATAAGTTCGGTTGAAGAATAGACGAATTGACCATTGCCAGCAAAATTGGGAAGAAAACACAATTATAATGTCGACTAAGTTGTGGTTAACTATGATACAACATATTTGCTACACCTTAAAGGTAGCTTGCATTTTACTTCAAAGACACTCAGTGGATTATGTTAGTATAGAGAAGTAGCATCCTATTTTACTTCCACTGTTCCCATATATATTTTATGACAACACTTTCATTTGACGCTATTTATGTCAATTCAAACTTTAAATTCTACTGGCAAGTAATAAGCAGATGTTGCCCTCATCATTCTTAGTCTCTTTCGACTTAAATTTGTTTTTTAACGGCCACTAAATTTAAAGAAGTGTCGTGACGTCAGAAAAAAATACTACAGTAATTATGTCGGTAACTAAAAGTATAATATCATAAAGTAAGAAAAATTTTCGCAACCATATATTACAATTAGGTTGTTACATTATAACGAGACAAACGCAACATTAATTCGCTAATGCATATCCCATACTTGGAGATAATATATATTCGATAAACATACACGTGCACATGGGGTAAATCTAGTTTGTTTTAAAATATGGAGAGAGTAATAATAATTTATAATAGGCTTAACTCATAAACAGACACCTAAACTTGTCCTCATCTTTCACTTAGACACCTAAACTAAAACAAGTTCCTAATAGATACCTCAACTGTTAAGATTTGATCCAATTAAACGCTTTTATCCTACTTGGCACTCTCCATAGTCCTTTTTCATGTTAATTGTACTGTTTTTTTAATTTTTCAGCCAAAAATAAATAGTTGCGGTCCAAAAAAAAAGGTTCTCAAAATTCTCAATTATCCAAAAAAAAAATTTGAGAATTTTTTAAACAAAAATTTTGCAATTTTAAATAAAATTTTTTGCAATTTTAAATAAAAAATTTTTGCACATGGTTAACTGAGAATTTTGAGAACCTACTTCTATGAAAAAATAAATTTTTGGACCGCAACTATTTATTTTTTGCTGAAAAATTAAAAAAAATAGTACAATTAACATGAAAAAGAACTACGGAGAGTGTCAAGTAGGATAAAAATATTTAATGAGATCAAATCTTAGTAGTTGGAGCTGTCTATTAGAAACTTGTCTTAGTTTAAGTGTCTAAATAAAAAATGATGACAAGTTTAAGCATCGAGCCTTTATATAACTACTTAATAGTTGAGCGGTGATATTGAGGAAAATTTTATAATTTTTACCATTGAATCAAGAAAATAGCAAACTTTCCTGTTTCCTTTACACTATATTAACCACTAAATTGACCAACATAACAAACCAAACCATTAATGGCATTCTTCTTCCTTTCTTTCCTATTCTTGATTTTATTCTCTCTACTCCAATCACCACTCTTTTCCACAGCAACTCTCCATGGTACCTCTCTCTTTAGATCACAGCTTATTACACAGCTCGACTCTTCTCCCAAGAACAAGAATGACACCCCAACAACCTATTTTGAAGTCACCAAACCTATAAATCTCCCCAAAACCAATCCTTGTTCATACCTAGTCCTTCAACATGACTTTGGTTACACATATGGAAAACCCCCTGTTTTTGCAAACTACACACCCCCTTTAAATTGCCCATCTCAGAAATTTTCCAAGATTGTGTTGGAATGGAAAGCAACTTGTAAAGGAAGGCAATTTGATAGAATTTTTGGGGTTTGGCTTAGTGGGGTTGAGATTTTCAGGAGTTGCACTGCTGAGCCAAGGGCTAATGGGATTGTTTGGACTGTAAAGAAGGATATTACAAGGTATTACTCTTTGCTTATGACAAAAGATCAAATTCTTGCTGTTTATTTGGGGAATGTAGTTGACAGTACATATACTGGAGTATACCATGTGCAACTTTTTATTCATTTTTATCCTGCTGAAGAAATGTATAGTGATTATAAGCGAAATGCGGATTATTCGTATGAGGCATTTGATTCTAGGGCTGATTTAATCTTACCCATTTCGAGAAATATGCCCTTGAATGATGGATTGTGGTTTGAGGTTGAGAATTTTACAGATGTTCCCTCAAAGGAGTTTAAAATTCCCCAAAATGCTTATAGGGCTGTACTGGAAATTTATATTTCATTTCATGAGAATGATGAGTTTTGGTATAGTAATCCACCGAATGATTACATTCGCGCGAATAACCTTACTGATACGCCAGGGAATGGGGCTTTTAGGGAAGTAGTAGTTAGTGTGGATGATGTGGTGGTCGGTGTAGTTTGGCCATTCACTGTGATCTATACTGGGGGTGTTAATCCCCTCTTGTGGAGACCTATCAGTGGGATTGGCTCATTTGATCTTCCCTCATATGATATTGAAATTACACCTTTTTTAGGGAAAATTTTAGATGGAAATACCCATAAGATTTCATTTAGTGTCACGAATGCTCTTAATGTGTGGTATATTGATGCAAATTTGCATCTTTGGTTGGATGAGAAGAGTATAAAGACAGAAGGGGGGTTATTGAAGTACAGTAGTCTGCCCTTTTCGTATTCTCTTGTGACAAATTTTACAGGCTTTGATGGATCTTTCGTCACAAATGCTAGTAGATCAATCACATTGACTGGATGGGTAAAGTCATCCTATGGTAATATCACTACTAAGTCAGCTCAAGGTTTAAATTATAGTAACTATATGGTGGCGGGAAATGGAGGAAACATGCAAAATGTGGATCAACTTATTTATTTCAATAAAACTGTTGATGTCATGATGCCATCTTCTTCTGTCGAGTCTCTTGAGTCCTGTAAAAAGTTTCTACTTCTCATGTATTCTGACAATGTAGACAAAGGAGATGAAAGCTATGCCTCTATGTCAAATGTTACATTGGGATTTGATGATAAGAGGGTAAAGACTTCCAATTACGGATCATCAACCAGCTCTACTGAAAATATGCAAAAAGCACAGGGCCAAATTCTTGTAAAGGGACGGTTAGTAGTCAGCGGGGTTGGGAGTACCCAACAGTTCTACAAATATAAGGACAATTCATGCTGCTACTCCAGGAACATAAGCAGCTCAAATTACACAATACATTATGATAAAGTCAAGGATAGTTGCCTCAGAAGCACTTTGTCTCGTTTGCCTTTCAGCTTTGGCAAATTTCAATCTGTTCCTGCTCGAAGGGTCTATTTGGCATCTCATTTTGGTGATGTTAAAGATGGTGTCTGACATTGCTCCATTTCATTCTCTTCCACTCCTTCATCGTAGCAGGTTCCACTATTTGAACAGCTGTCAAGAATTTATCAACTGTAACGTTCAATTATGATTGGAAGGAAATACTTCTGCATTGCCTTTTCTGTTATTGCTTTTGTTCAGGTTTTCACTTTGTGCAATAAGAGACAAGTTTCAAACAGTAGCACCACCTTGGCATTTGTTTTTTTCCATATTCCAATATTAAACTCAACTGGAACTTCACCAGTGGTGTTCCCTGCGAGAATGATACTTAAAATGATATTACATGGATCATTTGTTGTGTTACTAACAATTAGGTGTCTGAAATTTTATTTGCCTATACTTGTTACCTTTTTTCTCTTGAACATGAGAATTACATTAATGCGAAAATTGCAATTGTTTCTTTCCACCCTCCTGCCAGTTCAGCGGATTAAGTCCACCTTCTTCAAGGGAAAAAAAGGGGAAAAGAATAAAAACAGTAGGGGGTATAAGGGAGTTTATATAGTACATCTTGTATGGAAATTTCACTATACATCTGTTCCTTGGGAATTTATGTTTAGCTTTCAATAATTTCAGCATTTCTGTTGTAAGTTCCATTTGCGATTTGGGATCCGAGAAAGGTATTGTATGTTTCTCTTCCTGTCAGTCGGAGAAACTCTCTGATGCATATGCAGTAGATGCTAAAGTTTCGGACGTTATTTTTGTTTCTTCTTTCTTGTCTTTCTCTTTTGCAGGGTTGTTGGGGTGAGGCAAATGCTATCTACATTCTTGTCTAGCTTCACAGTAATTTCTGTTAAAATAGGAAAATGAAAGCAGAAAAAGAATGAATTCGTGTTGGAAACTTCCAATATCTGGAAATATTGGGAGGAAGTTTGGCCTTTGTAATCAATCATAGTTTGGAAAGAGACTGTAAAACATATATGAATCATGAATTCTTCGAAGCAGGAATTCATGAGTTTTGTCACTGAACAACTCCACCCCTCAGCGTGATCAAGCAGCTTATTCTGTATTTAATTCAATAGAAAAAGAAGAGCCTGAATTCAAATTGAGTTTATTCATGAGGTATCTGAGTTTCAATTACTTGTAGAAGTTCTCTTCCTATGTGTTCTGCAATTTATTAGTTTTAGTGTTGTATTTTTTTTCCGTTAGCATAGGACCATGTAACATGTATTATAGTTGCTAAATATAGTAGTTTTAAAGCAAATGCTGGAGCTTATTGCAATCAGATTCTGATTTATGGGACAGCAACTTCTTCCTCAGATTTGGGACTTCTGGGACAAGACTTTGTTAGTCAGAAAACCGTGAGTTGTTCTCTTGGCACCCTTGACCTAGCAGTCAATAAAGCGAGCGAAAACCTGTAGATCAAGGTTCTAATTAGACAAAAATACACTTGGTGATTTCTTCGTGTTTTTCTAAATATTGGTTGGTCTCTACCTAATACAATATCTGTGCTGGTTGGAGATAGCAGGTACTTGATTGAGAGTTTGCGTAAGCTGGCCCAAGCGCCACTGTTAGTGGAGATTTACTAGAAATCTCACTTGTGCTGCTTTTTCCATTGTACATGAAATTTCCCATTTTGAAACCTTAGTCATCAATCACAAGCTAGTTGGGAATTTGGAATGTTGCATATACAAATCAACAATTGGATAAATTTGTAGTTTTTGTGTTCACTGTTTAGAGTTCAATTTACCTAATTTTGCTCTGGTAAATACAAATAGCAGTTCGAATATTCCTGGTAAATTTGCAGGTGAAGCCTTTGACACAGAAGTCTATTTTTTGGATTCTGAAATTTAAAAAAAGGGCAAGCGTGATGCACTTAAGCTTTTGTTATGCACAGGACACAAAGAGTCTATTGTACACAGTCTTACCTTGCATTTCTGCCCGAGATGGCAAGCATAATGGCTTTGATGAGGCATTCGGAGAAATGGGACGAAGAAAATTGCTTAAATTCCTAGCATCTGTGAGAACTACAGAGGTGAAGAAAAAGAGGAAGCAAAATAAAAGCAATGACCAAAAAGTTATTATTCCTTCATATCCATATTATATGGTGTTTTTAATTTGGAAGAAATTCAAATTTTGAAGAATTATCCATTCAAAACAAAATTTATTTGTAAAAATTCGAGTTTCACCAATGATTGCTTATGTCAAATAGTACTTGAGAGTAACTCCAAAACGAAGATAAAGCAATGACTTATTATGTAACTTTCTCCCAAAACAGGAACCATTATCAATCACTTAATTATATATCATATGAGATAAAAAAAAAAATAAAGGAAATTAAAGAAGAGGAATCAAAACAGAAAGGAAAACATGAGTAACAAATCTTAGGATAATTAATATTATCACTTAGCATTAGTTGCAGTGTTGTTATATTGTGACATTATTATAACGTACGCTAAAAGGCAACTAACAAGTTGATTAAGCAGCTATTACTTGATCATATTTTCATATTTATTTTGATCGGACTTTTTAAAAATATTAATAAGTGTATTAAATTCTTTTAAAATATATTTTAATGTGATGAAAAGATAAATTGCAATTACAAATAAAATATGAAGAAACATAACTTTATTGATAAACGATGTGGGTGCAAATCTGTTCTTCTTCTCTCATAAGATTTCTCCATGATTTGAGGGCCGTTAGTGGCGTATTACTCGAACGTAGGATGATTTAAACCTCCTTGAATCATATTTTGATCTCTTGATAAATATCCCAAGAATTTATGAGATATTTGAGATTTTGACATATTTTTCCAAGTATTTGTAGGATATGCGAGACCATAAATTTGTGAGATATTGGTGATTTTGATCTCTTTTTAAGAATGTCCCCAGAATTTATGGTATATTTGAGATGTCTTTTCAAATGAATATAGTACGCTTTATATAGGCGTGAATTAGAATTTAGTGTAGAGTAGCCTCGAAGAAACCCTAACTGAAATAGGACTCATTTTGTAGAGTCCTATAAAATTTTGATGTCTACAAACGTATTTTTAAAATTTAGCGTGAAGAATCCGCACAACTTAGCTTCATATTATATGAGCAAAATGTTAGGAATCAACCAAATGATATACTATACTAAATTACGATATATATTACTTTTTCCGTCTTAATTTTTATGACTCATTTTTTTTAGTCAACAACAACAACATACTTAGTAGAATCCCATAAGTGGGGTCTAAAGAGGGTAAAATGTATGCAGATCTTACCATTACTTCATAGAGATAGAGAGCTTCCGCTGTTTCCGGAAAACCTCATATTTTTTAGTCAAACTAAAAAATTATGTATGACAACAATACTTAGTGATTTAACTTTAAAAGTTATTTTTATCCATAAAATAATTTATAACTACACAAATATCTATTATATGACTTATTTTAGATCATAAGTTTCAAAAGTATTCCCTCCGTTCATCTTTACTTGTCCACTAATACTATTTTGGAATGTCCAACAATACTTGTTTAATTTATAAAATCAAGAGATAATTTTACTCTTGGTTCCTAATTATTAATTATAATTATTTTCTATTATATTGTTCAAGACATTGTATTTATTATATTCAAAGGGCGATTTAGTAAAATTACTCCTCTCATTTACTACTTCTTAATCCTATGTCAAGTCAATAAAGGACAAGTAAAAATGAACAAAGAAAGTATATCTTTCTTTTTTATTTTCATGTTAAGTCAAACTACATCACATAAATTGAGACGCTACAAGGGTTTCTGACTTTGACAATTATTAATTTCATTAATTAAGACAACTATACACTCAATATCCCGTGAGGGTGTGTTTTGTTTGGTAAAAGGATCGAGAAAAATAATTTCTAGAAAGTATTTTAGTTGGTAGAAAATATTTTTTATGGGAAATGAATTAAATTTCTAAAAAATAATTTTTTAAAAGTAAATAAAGAAAATTTCATAAATAACATTTCATATAATTAAGTAAACAACCCTTTTAATTATTTTAAAAAAAATAATATTATTTCTGATTAAAAATATTTTCATTCATATCAAACACACTGTTTCAATTTTGTTCCTTTTTCTTATTTACTTTTTTCAATTTGGTTCTTTCCAATTTCCATTATCTTAGGAACCCCAACATCACATATGTTTTCTTTTGTAATTACTTTGTATTAGTCAGCAGATTATATTCTTAAGCTAGTGTTTACAGCTCAGCATCAAGCTTAATTTACTTAAAAGTATAATTAAGACAAATTTCTTTGTTAAGTTAATCAAGAATTATTTATTTTAATTTAGGGAAATCATATCATGGTGGGGTCTTTTCATTTCTACATATACATACAAGTAGCTAGTAATAAACTGTACATGTTTAACACCATCTAACACATTTTCCAGCTCTAGCTACCCCTACTAAGCCTAAATTAAAGTGATGATTTTGCTAATATCTTGATAATGATTGCTTTAATGATGCTAGCTAGCACAATTATCAAGATACTAATAACATTTTTTATTTTAAAAAAAAATCATAAATTTATCATGAAACCTTAACTTCTCTACAATGACAATGTAAATTTGTTTTTTTTTAACCATATCTTGTCTCCTAAAAAATAACTATATAAGTAGAATCATACATAAAAAAGAAACAAGTATGTTTTTACGTTATATCTATTATAGGTGTTGGAGTAATTGGTAAAGTTGCTGTCATGTGATCGATAGGTCATGGGTTCAAGCCTTGGAAACAGCCTCGAGCAGAATTGCAAGGTAAGGCTGCGTACAATAGACCCTTGTGGTCGGGCCCTTCCTCGGACCCTGCGCATAGCGGGAGTTTTATTAGTGCACCGGGCTGGCCCTTTGTGTGTTTACTTATTTACTTTTTGAACATTCTTAGTGAAAATTCTGACTTTTCCACGATCATCTTCTATGACAAAATTTCAGTGTAAAACAACCAAGTTTGTTTTGATTCGATTGTTGATACTCCTATTCTGTTATATACTATTTGTTCTCTATAACATTATTCTTTTACAATAGTTGAAAATTATCCAAAATAATAATATTGTTATAAAGCGATTTGACTGTATAGTGTTAAAAAGAAAAAGTTAGGCAGTAATAAGTAGAAATAAGTTAAATGATAGTGGTAATAGGACAATTAAAGGAAGAAAACAAGAAGGAATAAGAAAAAGAGGAGCTAATACACTTTCCTTGGACCCATGCCATGTCTTCTTGGTACCCCATGATTTGATTTCCATCTTTCTCAGCTACAATTCTACTCAACTTTTTCTTCTTTCTTCCATCATATTTTCCATTATCTTTGTAATCAACAAGTTAATGAAATCTCAAGTTTGAAATTATCATAAATTGCTCTCTAATTTAGAAAAAAGTGTCAACCTAGGTTGCACAAATTTATTATTTACAAGTTATCATGTCAAATGATCAAATAATCGTCGAAGGAGGAGGTGGAGGAGAAGGATCATCATCAAGATCATCAACCACTATACTTCTAGCATCATCTGATCAGCTACCACCACCGCCCCAACTGAGTCGGTATGAGTCTCAAAAACGTCGCGATTGGAACACTTTTGGACAGTACTTGAAAAATCAAAGGCCATCAGTTCCTTTATCCCAGTGCAACTATAATCACGTGTTAGAATTTCTCCGATACCTAGATCAATTTGGAAAAACTAAGGTACATTTACATGGTTGCCCTTTTTTCGGGCAACCAGAACCTCCAGGACCTTGTACTTGTCCTCTTAGACAAGCATGGGGAAGTCTTGATGCACTTATTGGCAGGCTTAGAGCTGCCTATGAAGAAAATGGTGGCCTACCGGAGAATAATCCATTCGCGAGTGGCTCTATACGCGTTTATCTTAGAGAGGTAAGAGATTTTCAAGCTAAATCAAGAGGAATTTCCTATAAGAAGAAGAAGAAAAAGAGGAAAATGCAAACCAAAGCTACTTCTAGTAATGCTCATGAGACAACAACAACAACTACCTTTCAAATCCAATCTTCTTGAATTCCAAATTGGCTTATGAAGGAACAAAGCAGAAGGTAAAAAATTGCTATGGTTTTATAATAAGAGGATTATTTGCTTTGTTTTTATCCAAATATGTCACAAGTTTTTTGATATCAGAGGCGGACCCAGAGTTTTTTAACTTATAAGTTCTGGATCAAACCATTATTATTTCAGTTTACTTACATATATATAAGATCTGAGCCAAAGTTACTGAGTTCCATCTGACTCTGTAATATACCATGAAGGTTAACTTCATGTTTGTGAACATCATGTTGAATATTAATTTATAGTTTTAAAAGAATTTGCTTTATGCTACATGGTTTGGATCTGACTCATCCTAGTCGTTTTAGATTAGGAAATCCCTAGTAATCATAATTTACACCATCTAGCTTTAATTATAATTATATTTTGTGATAAAAATATAAATTGATTCAAACCTACTGACTCTAAATTCTGAACTCGTCAGTATACATGGATCCACCTCAAATTCAAAACCCTAAACTTCTTCTAAGTTATGGGTGAAAAAATTGGATTTTTACAGCATGAAGAACCTTTTAAAACATCTCCAACTATCTACTATGGTTAATGATAATTGTCTCTTTCTTTTTCCTCTTCACTATGTTTCACTTCGTTTGTCTTAGTTTGATTCGACGTAAAAAGAAATTGATTTTTTTTTCAAAATCTTATAATTTCAAACATATCATAACATTTATATGATTACAAATTTTTTAAAATTTGTAATTTTAAATATATCATAATATTTATGTTCTAGAAAAAAAATTCATTTAAAAAATATAAGAATGCATCATTCTTTTGACCATATTAATAAGGAAATAATGTCAAGCAAAGTGGAGCAAGTATTTTTTTTTTCTTTTTATAGGGGTCTTGTAGCTAAGATTAAAATTGTAATCTTTGCTTGCTTGTTTGTCTAATCTCTATTTCTTTTGAGATTCTGCACGATTTTGTGCCTGCCATGGGTTCCCATTAAGTATAATTACTGTGATTAATGGTTATACAAAATATGCATAGTATCTAAAAAAAAAATCTGCCTTTTGGTGTATTAATACATTTTGTAGTGATAAGGTCTGCGTACATTCTATCCTCCCCACACCCCACTTGTGGATTCCACTGGGTAGTTATTGTTGGTGTTGGTGTATTAATACATTTTAGATTTTAAAGGTTTAAGATCTCTCATTTACTTATAGAAAAAAATAGTCCTCTCAAATCTCTTTTGTGTAAAAATAAAAATATCTTATAAAAAGGACGATCTGAGCTATAATAATTTGTTTCACATGTGTAGATTCTAGCATGCATAACTTGTACATGCTAGTGTGTATATATATATATGATATCACAAAATATTTTAGTTATTGTCTTTATATACACTCCGATATTAGGGTATAAGTAATTCAAGTCAGTGGCGTAGCCATATACAATGAAGAGTTGTAGCTATATATATAGAGTGAAGAGTGATTGGAATTAGTTGAACATATATCCGTGGTTGAAAAAATATTTAAAATATATATATCATAAATTATTTTTTATATGTACATATTTATTCTTGAATATTCTTAACGAAATTTTTTATATTACCTCTAATCCAGGTCATTTCAGCTGCAGTTGAAACTAGTGCTCTATAGTCATCTTCAACACTTGTTATTGTATGGTCTGTTTCTCATAGAGGCCTATGTTATATAATTTATGCTAAGATAAACATTGTATCTTGTATAATTTACTTCATGAGATATGGAGTGGAAGTGGGGTTTTTGGTAGGATGGTCGAGGGGCGAGGGCAGTGACGGATGCAGAAATTTTATTAAGAGGATGAAGAAATGAACGCGCTAACCAATCGAATAGGGTTTGATATCTACTATATATGTATAAAAAATAATTTTAACCAAATATAAATAGTGTAATTTTTAAGGGATTCGATAAACACCCTGACTATAGGTTAGCTCGGCCACTGAGCGAGGGTTGGAGACATTAGGTGAACAAAGAGGAGATAATGAATTTGGAATATCACTTCTAAAATTCATTTCACCTATTTAATTTCCATTAGGGAAGCCGGTTTCTCACCGGAGAATCTTAATAGTTCATTTGTTGGCTATCCAAACTTTCACCTTATTGATGAAGACTCGATTCTTAGTCAGTTGCTTAGTTTTAAGGAATTTCCTCTCTTAGAGAAAATATTTTGACCAACCAAATATGAGAAAATTAGAAAATTATTTTTGGAAAATTATTTTTCCTTAGCACCAAACACACCCTTTGCTTAATGTGTATTTTGTCGTCTAATTATCATTGATTATCCTTCCTTAACAGCTTTGCCAATACAATGGGAAAACTTCCTTGATTGCTGGTAGAACATCTTCTTGAACAGATCATTATCTTATTTTGTTAGGATCGTTTGGTTGGGAGTACGTTATCTTGGGATAATTAACTGTCATTGGATAAGTTATCACACGATAAGTTATCCCATCATGATTACGTAATACCTCTAACCAAACACAAGATAAAATTCTGTATTTTATTTATACCTTATACCTCACACCAAACGATACCTTAAAATATTAATAAAAGTGTGTTTGTTACTAGAATATATTTTTTAGAAAACAAATTAGTTTCTTATATCTTTGCTACGTAAACAGAAAAAATTTGCATATAATTTAGTTAAACACAATGAGAAAACCCCTCCAACTAGATCATACTTATATTATTATTGTTGTTGTTCAATGAGAGAATGAATTGTGTGGGTAAGTTGTGACTGTAGTTTGGTCTCTTCATCTCATTTTATGTGACATTCTTTTTATTTTAGTCTGCTTTTAAAAGAATGTCACTTTACTTGAATTAGAAACAATTTAATTTTAAAATTTTCCTTTTACCCCTTAATGAAATGATTTTCAATCGTACAAATATTTATAAATGATTTTAAACTACAAGTTTCAGAAGTCTTCCTTCTTTTCTTAAACACTGTGCCAAGTCAATTAATGGTGCCACACAAAATCGGACGGAAGGAGAGGAAGAATTATTTATATATAGTTAAAATAACTTTTTATGTATATATAATAGATGGCGAACCCCTTATGACTAGTTTGTGTGCCTATTTCTTTAGATTTTAAACTTCTTTAATGAAAATTCTAACCCACCACTAAATATAAAAGTGGTGTTGTTGTTATCAGGATTAGGCATAGAGGTATGGTGTGTTGGAAAATGGGAGGAGATAACAAATAGTAACTACTATGGAATAAAATTTGTTTTTGAAAAAAATGATTTTTCTAGTAAAATATGTTATATCAATGACATTTAATATTAGGAGTCTGTTTGAACTCGCAATATGAAAATCATGATTAAAATCAAATTGATTTGAAAATGAAGCTTAGTTTCTATATGTAATTTAGATTTCTAGTTGTATTTTTTAAAATTATAATCATGAAAATCCCATAAATAAAATTATCAAAATTTCTTCAATTATTCTTAGAAGATTTTATCGAATGAGCCAATCATAGTTCATAAATAAGATATCTAAATATTCTTATAAGGTGCGGCATTGATAAATCACATATCGCACCATGTTCCTTTTATAAATAAATGTTTCTGATTACAAACTTTTAAATACACACAATCATAAGAATTCACTAGTCAATAAATTAATTACTCTTTAATAATATCATCACTTCACACGGTAGAAACAATCTTTCCACGTCAAACATGAGGCTTTTATCATAATTTCAAATTATAATCCCAAATCATATATCTACACATTGATTTTAAATCACAACTTTATATCACATGTACAAACGCAAGCTAATTATCTCTATTCCCCATCCTCCAACACATCATGTCCTCACAATGACTCCTACATTGCCCCCATCTCCACCACACCTTACTCCCAAATATTTCTTATTTATATAAAAACACAAAATTACAAAAAAAAAAAATATATATATATATATATATATATATTGTGTCTTTATATTTTATTATTCAAACTTTAGTTGCTTTTTTTTTATTACTTCAAACATAGCTATTTCAGTTTCAATCACTTAAATATTCGATATTCCTTTTCATTTCTCATCAAATGAATGATATATCTTTCTGCTTTTTGATTTTATGTTTACCATTTTGCTGAACTACAAAAAAGAAGCTTTTTGTGTTTAGTTTAAAGCATGCGAGGAGTACTAAACAATTCACAATAGTTATTATCTCGAATAAATTTTTTTTAAAATAAAGTACAAAAATAGCATTTTGAAATAATAACTAAAGTATTAATTAATTTACCACCATATCAAAATTCAAATGCATCACCACCTTATTTATTGAAGGACATTACTTAAGAATTTACAATCAACTTATTTTAAAGGGATATTTAGACTTAGTTTGATCTACCATTTATTTTCTTCCACCACATAATTATTCATTGACAAGTATTAAAAAAAAACAGTAAGAAACACCATATCTAGTAATATTAAAAATCTATTTATAGAGAGGTCCCACTTCTTTTCAACTTACATGGAATCTTATCATTGATAGGGAATTGAGTTGACCTAGAATAATAGTATCTCCTTTAAGGTAGAATTTAGATATTTAAAAAGCTTTACTTGTAAATGAGTAGGGCGTGGAAAAATCGAATCAATCGATAAATTGAATCGAAAAAAATATTATTGCTCTATTGTTATGGGGTTATTGAATTAACGGATTTCTAATGATTTTACAAAAAAAATATTGGGTTATCAGGTCGGTTTCAGTTTTTAGTATTGAGTAAATGATAACCCATTAAGACTATAAATAATTTACTATTTTATCCCTTCATAAATATTAAATATTAATTATTTAACATCACATTATACTTATATGACTGGTTTCCAATATATAACTCTTCTGTTGGAGAGTAAATTAGAATATGAGGTCATTATTAAGTTTAGGTGCTCAATTGATTTGTTTATTTTATTGTATCTCATCGTATCGCGTCAAATTGTTAGAGAACTCATATATTTATTTTATGAGTATTTTCTTATTGGGTAAATTGAAAATCAAACTGTTAAGGATCAAAATTGATAAACCAAAAACTGATAAACCAAATTAATAATACATTAAACTTAATCGAACCGACCGATGCAAACCAATGAGATATTCAAACATGTCTCGTGTGACTTCTCATAAGTCCCTTTTTCTTTTTCTTTAATTTGACAATTATTTCATTTTAACCTCCCACCTAACATATTTAATATCATAAACTATTCTGCTATATTAAAATTTATGACTACAAATAAACATGAAAATCTCTTTGATGGTGGGGAGGGGCAACACTCATCATTTATACGAATCTTAGTCACCCTTTTTGTCTTATTCTGTAAAATGAAAAACAATTGTACTATATTCTTTTGCTACCTTGAGTCACATCAAGGTAAAATTACTAGCTAATTTTAACTTTTCAAAAAAGCAATTATATAAACATTAATTAGCATCCAACTTCATTAAAAAGTTAAAAAAATGAAATTGCTCTTGAAAAATATACTATCAAAATACTATGGAAAGCTCCCATATAATTGAGAATTAATTTAATTGAGTTTAATTACATTTTTTGGCATGTTTGGTAGACTAAGTAATTATTTGGTATAGGTGGAATTAGATATAATTGAAGTCGTGTAATTACACTCTTCAATTCCCATGAAGGGGCAAGCAATTGGGTGTAATTACATGATGTGATATCAAACTTTTTATCTTTTCTTTTTTAATATATTTTTTATGTGATATATGAAATGTCAATACTTTCTTTTTTTTATTTGAACATTTTCGTTTCTAGCAACATTCTAAGGTTCTCGAGTAACATCTCTTTTTTTATTCTTTTTCATAGTTGGATGCCTTGATAAACTATTTTATGTATTTAATTTTTGTGTTTTCTTTTATTAATTTTTGAGATTCTTTTTAATTTCTGATAATAATAATAATAAATTAGATCTTGTGTAGCCTACAAATAAAATAAAAAATAAGTAATAATATTATTTATTTAAAATCTAATTTGTTAAATTAACTGTGTAATTACATTTGTCCAGCCAAACAAGACAATAGAAATTACACTGTAATTACACTTTGGCAAACAAACAGAACAGTGGAATTACTAGGGCATGTAATTACAGGGTGTGTAATTACTACCTTGATAATGAATTTTTTACACAAATATACAACTTTCTCCCATAAATTACACTTTAAAATTTATTTACCAACATACCAAAAAAAGTACACTTTTTTCCATTTCCCAACACTTTATATCACATCACACACCACATAATCACACTCAAAACACTCTCTCTCCTACTATTGTAAATAAAGTTGGTATTTTACACGTAATCTTCAAAAGGTTGGTAGGCCCTTGTAATTTTATCTCCAAACTTGTATATATATAAAAAATTTCCTTGATAATTATACTAATTCCAATTATCAGGTAGCTTTCCAAACAGACCCTAGGGGAAAATGTTCACAAAAAGTATTAGTGTATTTAATTTTCAAGTACTATGAATAGTAGAATCTTTAAAATTTCTCTCTGACTCTGGAAAGAAAGTATTCTCTAATCTCTTCTCTTCAACTGTTAACCATCGATTCAAATATTACTTAATAGGCAGTTTTTGAGTTTGATTAATTTGTATTTTAATCAAAGAACAAATAGCTTGGTCTTAAATATGACTTTGATAATAAATTTGATAATGAAGAAACTCTTTGAAGTGTGTAGTTCAAGGGTGGCTCCATGTAGCAAGTCTTCTAAACCAATGGTATTTGTGATTTTGATTTCTTGAAAAAATAGCATAAGTTATATCATACTGAGCAATTTCTCTGTCTTTTACTCATTTCTTCATTTTCTTATAATGAAATGGATGTTTAAGTGTGTAATATTTACTTTCAATACTTAATTTTATTCACAAAAATATGCTATGATTAAAGTTTGAATTAAATCTCTTGTTTTACTTATTGAATGATTTTAATTTTTAATGAGACGAGTTAATTTTTTTTCTAATTATTCTTGTTATTTAATGTTTATTATTAAGGGAGTATTTAATTAGGACTCACTCATTTATCTTGCTTTAGGTTCGAGAGCGTCAAGAACAACGGGTCGTATCTTTTCATTAACGCCGCAGTCATTGTTGTTGCCGCAAATGAAGATCCTCCAGATCTCGTTCTATTTCACTAGGAATATCGATCGTTGTTCACAAACTAAGTGCTTTGTGTAATGGGGTCCACCCTTGCGATCTAACCCAATCGGCAACCTAACTCACTTAGACTCAACCCTTTTTTTTACTCACTTTGATCAAGTCCCAACACAAACAAAGACTGCGAAATTAAGAATGCAAGCACATATAGGAACACGTCCCAACCTTGTTATTTAACGCGTGCCAACAAAGGAAGCACACAATACTTAGCCTACAAAATTTGTCCAGGCCAACTTGCTGCCCAGATAGACTGCCTGGGCACTCCAGAATTTTCTCAACTCCTCCTAAACTCAAAATACAATCAAAATAGGTTGTTTTGAGTATAAAAAGGGATTTTAACCTATTCTTAAACCTTCCTAAGTTCTTGACAAAGACTAGGGCTAAAGAGAAGAGAAGAGGAGCGAGAAATTGAGGAGTTAGAAGAGAGTTCCTTCACGTTGATTTGTTCAAAAGCTTCCATTCAGGTATGTAAGGCTAAACGAAAGCATGAGATTGTTCTCCCATATGACCCATAGATGGTAATGGAAGAGTTGAAAGTCGATGAGTCTCCATACACGTTTCTTGAAGTATTATCTTGATGAATTTCTTGAAAATTATATTAATTACATGTATTTTTATATGTTGATGATCATCATAAACTTGTTGTCTTGAATTGAATACTTTTCATGAGATATTGTATAAACCCTCTATGTTAACTTCTGAAAGCATGCATGAATGAACTTAGGGATTGAGTCTAGAGCCTTGACTTGAGAATGTGGGTTGTGATTGTAATGTGAGCATGATGATAGGAAACTTGATAGTCCATGAGTAGTCATAAATGAACTCTAATGAATTGTCTAATTGATTGTTCCCTAATGATTGATATAAGCCTTGAGCTATTGATTGGGAGATGAATTGATGAGATGATGAGAGTCTCTATGAGACTGATTGAATGACGAGTGCCTCCACGAGGCTAATTGAGATGGATGAGTCTTATGAACATTGAGTCTTGGGAGGAGTATCGAGCACTGAAATGGGTAAGAGTAAAACCAACTCGCACTTATTAACTATGTTGCTAAGCGTAGGTGAGGATTAGGACCATTATATTACATTGAGGTTCCCTCTTGATAGAGTCCCTGAAACAATAGAGGACTTGTTGATTGTCAGATCCCTAGTGGATTCGATTCATTCTTTACCTGGCAAGTATGAAACGGTCGTGGCAACACCGATGGAGTTGTTGTACAATCACTGGCTCATAAGTGATTGTTTTCGGATAAGAGAAACTCTCAAAAGTTCCCACCTTGAGTACTCTGAGTTGAGTTGAGTTCCAGTGAGTTGAGTTGATTCAATTGATGAGGTTTGATTGGTTGATGGGTTACTTGTCTACTCTTTTTTCTTGTTTTAGATAGATATTTGACATTCTGATTGAGCATATTCTGAGTTGATGTTGTTTCTATATTATTCTACCTGTTTTTGTTTCACTCAGCTATTTTACATAGAAGTACATTTCACATACTGATGTCCCATTTTGGACTGCATCATATTATGATGCAGATATAGGATTTAGAGATTGTCAACAAGTGCATCGTTGAAGATCTATCGCAGTCAGCAGAGTGGTTAGCCTCCTTTACTTCGGAGGATCATTATTTACTTTCATATAGCTATTAGAGTCTGACTTTTAGAGTAGCTTTACTATTTCTTGAGTTGAGGTAGCCATGGGTCTGTCATTGGTACCATTTGATAGTGATTAAGGCTTTGTAGACTAGAGTTAAATGTTGATATTGAGACTTGTTGAACTAGTATCTTTCTAACTAGCCTCTTTTTTTACTATGCTATTTGAGATTAGATTTACCCATTATACTCCTTAGTCTTTCGCTGATTTGTAGAGCCATTGAATGAATGGATGTGATGAGACCAAGTGATTCGCTTGGGGACTAGCAATAGTCTCTGAGTGTCGGCCACATGTAGGATACCCTACTAGGGTGTGACAAATACTTGGCTAAAAAAATTTCAATACTTAATACTGTTTTTTTGTGTCAATTTATGAGATGCTCAATAACTTTTACCTTGGAGATAAGACTTACACCAAGAACATCACAAGTTAGACCAAGAACAACACAATTTACACCTCATGGTAAGACTCGACACTCTTACATTGTATATTGATTTATCATATGCTCTATAACTCTTACCTCTTAGTCTAAAGACTTCGAAACAACAAGTTAAGCCTCATGGGTAGGACTTGACAATATCATTTTGTATTTTGATTTATGAGATATTCTATAATTATTGCCCTAGAGATAAGAATTATTAGTCTAAGGACTTCAAAATAATAAGTCACGCCTCATGGACAAGACTTGACACTCCCACGTCATATGTACTGATTTATTAGATGTTTTATAACTCTTGCCTTAGAGACAAGACTTAGCCCAAGAACTTCAAAGAATAAATTAGGTCTCCTGGGCAATGTTTTACACAATTTTTGCTAAGTCTAACTTATGAGGAATAGATTAACTTTTGCCTTAGAGGGAGATCATAGTTCAAGGGTTTAAAAATATATATATGCCTCACGAGCAAAATTTACATTATTTCACTATTTCTAACTTGTGAGATGCTTTGTAACTCTTGTACCTCTTGGAGGAAAGATTTAGACTAAGAATTTCAAAATAACAAGTGACTCCCTATAGACAAAACTTGATACTACCAAATGGTATCTCAATTTATGGGATGTTCTCTAACTCTTGCCTTAGACGTAAGACTTGGCTCAAGAACTTTCAAATAGCAAGTTGTGCTTAATAAACAACAATTTTCATTAAGTCACACTTATGAGGAATACAATATATATATATATATATATTATATATATGGAAAAAGAAACCCATAAAGAATCAAAGAGAATAAAAAAAACAAATGAAAGAAAAATAAGGAAAGAGAAAAATTAAACTAAAAAAAAATCGTGAGTCAATTGAGCATGGAGAGTTGTTTAAACAATATTTAAGATCTAGAGAAAAAATATATAATTGACCCAACTTAAAGTGAAAGAGAGAATATTTTTATAAGATTTCACTTGTGAAGGATAAAAAAATCAATACCACTACATTTAGCGATACCCTATTAATTTCCAGGAGGAAATTCATTTTAGAACCCAGCAATTTTTGTTTACAAATAAATTGGCCCTTTTTTTTAACTAAAAATGGTCATTGGCCGATATATACATATACCAAATATAGCCATTCGACTATTTTGGTTCACTGACAATTGATTTGGCCATTTGGCCTTTCCCTTTTTCTTTTTTAAACTAAAACTTTTTTTCTTATTGTTGTTGCGCTATGTTAAAATAAAATTATAAAAAAAAAAAAAGATCGATGTTTAAATATTTTTTTTAAAATTTTTTTTTTTTTTAATTGTTTCACTTCTTCCGTGTGTCATTTTATTATTTCTTATTTAGTTTTTTATTTTTTAAGGTAGAAATATATGATAGTCAAATAAATATTAATATCGATACATTACATAATTATTTATATAATATGAATATATGATTATGCATCATTTATATAATATTAATACATCACAGACCTATTTATATAATATCGATATATATTTATCGATAATTTATACAATATCGATATAGGTTTACATACTATTATATAATATCGATACATCCTAATACACAATTTATACAATGTGGATATATTACATAATTATTTATATAATATTGAAACAAATTTATACACATTTATATAATATCAATACAATACATATACACCACATAAGTATTTATATAATATCAATATATTACAAATACCTAATAAAAATCATTTCAAAAAAGATTTTATTTAAATGTTAATCATGTATCTTAAATCTGAGCTCTAAATCCAAATACTAAAAGCTCAAAAATCTTTAAAAAAAAAATTAGATTTAAAACTCAAATTACTTCAAAAGAAAAATTATGTTTTTGATTGAGATTAAAAAATATTTGAACTTTTTAGGAGCCTCTTTTGTTTTGTATTCTAAAAATCTCGAAAATCATATATTCTAAGAAAAATAAAGCTAAAACTCGAAATACTAGAGAACAAAATTTCCATCTTGATTGGGATACACAAGTGTTTGAATTTTCGTGGTAGAATCTCAAAAAATGTTAAATGTCATGAATTGCTCTACAAATTAAGCGTGTTAGTTACAATTAATTAATATCACGCGTTTTATATGTATGTTGGAGACAATAACCAAATACATGTATCTGCAACCTGATTACTAATAAAAAATAAAAAAAAATTACGTAACTATGCAAATATATGACATCTATTTACATTATACCACTATAGTTTGTAAAAATTATAATTTATAGCTATAGTTAGGATTTTGTTGATATTTTCTCTCTCCTCTCTTCCCCTCACTCGCCTCTCTCCTCTCTCTCTGTAATTTCTTGCTAGATATACAATTACATATGTATATCAGTTGCATATATACAATTATTTTGACACATATACATAGTCAATTAGACAGATATACATATACAATTTGCCTCTCTCCTCCCTCTGGTCTCTCTCGCTCGCCTCTCTCCTTCCTCTCTCGATCTCGCTCGCCTCTCTCTTCCCTCTTGCAATCTCGCTTGTCAGATATACAAATACATATGTATATTAGTTACACATATACAATTATTTAATAAATATACACATACAATTTGACAAATATATATATACAATTCGTCTCTCTCCTCCCTCTCTCGATTTGACTCGCCTCTCTCCTCCACTCCAGGTGATATAACCAAAATTATATCATGTAATTATATAAAATATAATTATTTGATCATATTAAATTTCAAGCCTAATTTATTTAGAAAAATTCCTAGAAAACTATAATATGAAAACTTGGAGCGTATCTAAATAGTTAGATACCAAATTAATGAAATTTATGTAAGTTGTCTTTTTTTTTAAGCTAACCAATAACTCAGTGGCATCATTAGATAAGCCATCACAATTGCAATAATTCATTTACAATTGCAATAATTCATGTTCTTTGTAGGTTTATGCTTTTTCTGTTTAATAATAGTTGTTTACTATTAACTTGACACAAGAATTAAGAAGCAGTAAATAATAAAAAATAATTTTATCAAATCACCTTTTGAATATAATAAATGCAATATTTAAAAAATATAATAGAGAAATGATTATAAATAATGATAAAGGTAAATTAGGAACTAAATATAAAATTATCTCTTGATTTCACAAGGTGAACAAGTATTGTAAGATATCTATTTTCAGTATAATGAATGAGTAAAGATGGACAAACGAGAGTACGCACTTTTTTTGTTTTATTTATTTTTGGTAAATACCAGGCATTATAACATGAAAAAGCAAAGAAATGTTGGTTGATATATGCTCGTACTCTTTGTGGGAAAAAATAGGTAGAAAGTTGAAATTAAAGGTGTGACTTTAGTTGAAAGATATTAGATATGCAATAATGATCATAAAAACTTGATATATAATATGTACATAATTAATTAACTAGTCCTTGCCGATTCACACAGGATTCCACGTGCCCTTTGGGGCTTCAACTCTCAAATAAAGTTCTTCGCTCCCCTACCAATGTATTTTTACATCCCACAACTTCGGCAGATCGCTTAGCCACATTCATCTTCAATGCAAGAGCACTCGATCAGTGAGCTTTTATGCGCCCTTTCAAGGGTGGCTGTTTCTAGGCAAACCTCCTAGCTGAGCCAATACGCAATAAACTAATCTACAACAATATCTTTGTTCATGACTACCTTAATGAAAATAAGGTAAAAAATTTATGAGTAATATTTCGAACTTATTATTTCCTTGCAATTCATAAAACACTAAAAATATGTAAGAAGTCAACTTATTTTTTTTAAAAAAAAAAATCTTTCTAGAAAAACATTTGTCTTCATACCAAAGTCCAAACACACCTTTAGTTGTGAATCTTCACATTACTAAAAAAGGGGAGGTAGGATTTCCAACAAAACTGAAAATCAATCAGAATTCGGCTCGTTGGTAATATTTTTGACAGATTATGAATAAAATCCTCCTTTTTAGTAATGTTAAAGGAAATAAGATATTGTATCATTCTATACTATGTTATGTGCCTCAAATAATTTTGACTTATGAAATTAAGCAAGCATAGAAGATTCAACATATATAGTTTTAACATATGCCAAGATTGGGACACTCGAGGTCTAAGGCCCCATTTTTTTTATTTTTGATGAATGTTAGACGTTATCATTGTATCACACATGTATATATATAAAATATATCATTTTCTATCACACATTTTCTTATAGATATACATAATATATATGAGATACACAATATAGTGAAAGATATACACGAATATTTTGAAGGATATACAAAGATATACACTGACTCTAAAATCAATTTTCTCACAACCTCAAATGCACGATCACCACAAAATCATCATAATTACAATTATCACTATCAAAAGAATTCGTCTTAAGTAATTTCTTTTTATTGATTTAAAGCATTAAACGACGATCTATCTAATATTTATATGGATAAAAAATTAGTATTCGATGAAATAATTAAGATACACACAAATGTATATATAGATTCAAACATCATTATCACGATTAAAAAAAATAAAAAATTGAATTAAAAATTATATTTCATATTTCTTAAAGAAGAAAAGCATGCCCTTTGTAATAAAAAAAGTGTGTCACTCCTCTTTTATTAAAGTTAACTTTTTGTGCCTAATTTTCTTGTCTTTCTCAATAGGTTTGGCAACTTACAACATAGTTATAGCCTAACAAATGTGCAGGTATATATTTTGTTTTTTCACTCAATATCAAATATTTATATTAAAGCTCGATTAAATTTTTATTCATATAGAAATGGTCATATTGGATATATATATATAACAATATTATGCTTCTATCTTTTTCTCGACTTGATCGAAATTGTATATATTGTCTATAGAATTGAACGATTTTTTAAAATGTATACTCATTTTATATTCATAACGATAAAAAGATTACTCTACCATCTCAAATTATTTGAAAATATTTCCTTTTTTAAGCTGTTAAAAAAAAATAAACGCTGTGATATTTAAAAAGTAGTCAATTGTTAATTTTTTCAACAAGATACAAAATAAATTGTTTACGATAATACTTATGATGTTTTATAACTACATAAATATGTTATATGCCAAATTTTTATTCTAAACTCTATATTCACGCCTCACATGAGTTAGAAGTTCAATTCGAAATTTATGGTTAAATATATTTTCAAAAATTTAATTACAAAAATTATCATCAAATACCACCTAATATTATTTTTAAATGGTTATTACATATCATTTCGTAACTTATTTTTATGAATATAATATTTAAATAAATTTTACCAATTTTCATCATTATATAATATCATACTCCATCGGTTCACTTTTGCTTGTCACTATTTCACTTATCAAGGTCAAACTATATGAACTTTGATCAATATTTTGAGATTTTTTTTCATCATATTAATATGAGAAGGATTGCAATTTATAGCATTTTTCGTATAGTTTTTAACCATCTAAATTCTAGATCTCAAATATTAAATTTAGCTATTTTGATTTAGCTTTGAAGTTTAGTCAAATTGACCTCAAAAAGCGAATCGCTAATAAGTAAAAATGAACCGAAGGAGTATATTAATAATTTTAAAAAAAAAACTTTAAAAAAAAATGAATGCGAAATAAAGTTATAATATAAAAGAAAAGCAAGATAAAAGAACAATGAAATTATTAAATAAGTAATACTTGTGTAAAGACAAAATAAGGAAAAAAAAAAAAAAGACAGTAACAGTACATCATATCAAATCAAATAAGAAACGTTCCATTATTACCTAACTATAAATTTAACAATATAATATACTTTTTTTATTTAAAAAAAAGATAATTTGATTTGATTTGACATAAAAATTAAAAAAATAAAGAAGACTTTTACATATTGCGGTCCTAAATTTGATACAAGTGTAGCTAGACAAGAAGAGGCTAAACATTTAGGATTCAAAAGTTAGTTACGCATTGTTGTAACATTGTAATAGAGCTACTGTAGCAAAGTTCAAAAAGTTAATTAGTTAGTTATCGATCAATGATTAACTATAATTACTCATGTGTAAGGATTCATAGCTATTCAGGAAATTACAATACAATTTTTTTTCTCTCTTAATCCTCTTAATTTTAGCTATCATTCTCGATTATACCCTAATCTTAGCTTCTTCCTCCTCGAGATTAATCTCCTGGAAGTGATAAGTTCTTCAAGGTGTATCAATTGATTTTCTCAGCTCAAGAAGCGTTATGCAGTTCCCATGAACTTCACCCATCCAGCTGTTCAGCACTTATCTAGTCCCTTTTGTCCTGAGCTTAGTCCATTCTAGATAGGACGATGGTCAAGAGCGGTTAAGACAGTAAGTCAGGTCCTAATCAAATGGACTGATCTTGAGGCTGCTCAAGCTACTTGGGAATTTGTTTCAGAATTACACACTCGATTTCCTTATTTCCATCCTTGAGGACAAGGATGTTTTGCCTGGAGGGACATTGATACAAATGTAGCAGGACGAGAAGAGGCAAAACAGTTAGGATTCAAAAATTAGTTACATAATAAAAATTGTAACAAAGCTACTGTAGCAAAGTTCAAAGAGTTAGCTAGTTAGTTATCCATCAATGATCAGCTACAAATATTCATGCGTAAGGATTCATAGTAATTCAGAGAATTACAATATAATTCTTTTTCTCTCTTAACCCTCTTAATTTTAGCTATCATTCTCGGTTATACCCTGATCTTAGCTTCTTCTTCCTCGAGATTAATCTCCTAGAAGTGATCAGTTCTTCAAGGTGTATCAAAATTAAAATTATGTTAAATGTACAAAAACATCATTAATCATATGGCCTTAAATATATCATGTAGAAAGTTAAAATTAAAATTTTATCCAAAAAAAAAGTAAATCATTCTTTTTTGAACAAACTAAAATGAAAATGAAATCACTTTTTCCTTTTTTAAAAAAATGAAAAAATATAAAATTTAAATAATAATCAAAATCAACCCTCCAAAAAAAAAGTAGACAATCACTTTAAATTTGAATTTCTAGATAATAAATTCTAAATATGGTTATTAATCTGTAAATTCAAGAAAGAAAGAAAAGCTCTTTCTTTTCCTATATATAGCTGCCCTATGAGTATACTTTCTTTTCTTCTCAGTCTTTTGTTTTCTGACATACCAAAATTCAGGTACAACATTATTTATGTTCTCCACTTTGCCATACTCAAAAAGTTTGTCTTTCTTGTTTTTTTTAGCTAATTAGTTGGTGAATCATTTAATTTTAAATAAATCAACAAGAATTTATCACTCACTAGAGAGTTGCCAACTGGTGTTGGTCCCTTTTGTTTGTACTTTTCTGGGGAATCATGATCAGATAGTGTGATTGCTGTACTTTGTGCAAAAAAAAGAAGAAGAAGAAGAAAAGATTTTGATGAAGTTTATGTTTATGTCCATTGGTGCAGGGTGTGGACTGTTGAGTGAGAAATGGCTACACGTAATTTGGAGAAACTGGCATCAATTGATGCCCAGTTGAGGCAGTTGGTGCCTGCCAAAGTTTCTGAAGATGATAAGCTTGTTGAGTATGATGCTTTGCTTTTGGATAGGTTTCTTGATATTCTTCAAGATTTACATGGGGAGGATCTCAAAGAAACTGTATGCAGTTCCAAATTTTATAAAGTTTGCTGCCAAATTTCTTGCCAATTGTCAATTATCTTCCAAAGTTTTAGTCTTTGATGAAGTTTGTGATTTTTGGTCTTTTGGTTACTAAGGGGTTGTTGTTTTTGTAGTCCACTTTTAGTTTGGTTTATTTCTTGAAGGTAAAGATTGAATTTTTATATCACTTGTTGCAAAAAGGGAACAAAAAGATAGGATTTTTATGTCTGTTCTGACTGAATTGACCACAGACACTTGAATTGGTTATAAGGGGTTTTGTTTTCTCTTCCACTTTGATCTGGTTTATTTCTTGAAGCTAAGGATTGAATTTTTTATATCACTGATAAAAAAAAATAAGAAGATTGAATTTTTATGTCTGTTCTGACTGAACTGACCATAAAACTTGAATTGGTTGCTAAGGGGGTGTTGTTTTCTCTTCCACTTTTAATCTGGTTTATTTCTTGAAGCTAAAGATTGAATTTTAATATCACTTAATTAAAAAGGGAACAAAAAGATTGGATTTTTATGTCTGTGCTGACTGAGTTGACTACAAACACTTGAATCTTAGGTGTGGGTAATGCTTAGAGATGGTATTTAGGTAGTGGTCTTCATATGCTTCAGTATAGTTTGACTGTGTTAGTGGATGAAATCCTCATGTGTATTGTGACTTGAGATCCTAAACTTAGGTTGACCAAGTAGTCTTGTTTTTTCAGAATGCTTTGTCGTGCTTTCTGTAGTATTTTGTCAAAGTTCTTCACTCCTGCTATTTCTTTTTGATATGTCCCTGCGCATATCAGAAACAGTCTCTTTACCTGTCAAAGTAGGGGTAAGATCTGCAGTACACTCTACCCTCCTTAGACCCCCTCTTGTGGGATTATTGTAGTTGCAAAAGACTAGTCAACATTAAAGTCTTTAATTTCTTCTATCTCTCATTAGGTCCAAGAATGTTATGAGCTTTCTGCCGAGTATGAAGCCAAGCATGATCCAAAGAAGCTGGAGGAACTTGGCAATGTGTTGACAAGTTTGGATCCAGGGGATTCAATTGTCATTGCTAAAGCTTTCTCTCACATGCTTAACTTGGCCAATTTGGCTGAGGAGGTTCAAATTGCCTACCGTAGGCGGCAAAAGTTGAAGAAAAAGGGGGATTTTGGCGATGAGAACAATGCAACAACTGAGTCAGATATTGAAGAAACTTTTAAGAAACTGGTGGGGGACTTGAAGAAGTCCCCTCAAGAAGTTTTTGATGCTATCAAGAATCAGACTGTGGATCTGGTCCTAACGGCTCATCCTACTCAATCAGTACGAAGATCATTGCTTCAAAAGCATGGAAGGTTTGTTCTTAATAACCATGTTTATTGTCTTCAGAATTTCGATTGGTCTCCTTGGCTTGTCATTTTATACTAGTTTATGCTTTGTTATTTCCCTATTAAATATAAATGGAAATGCTCTTTTCGGATCAAATTTTCTGCTTCTTTAGTTTGTTTACTAAATTGTTCCAACTAAATTTTCAGGATCCGTAACTGCTTGGCTCAGTTGTATGCTAAAGACATTACACCCGATGATAAACAAGAGCTTGACGAGGCTTTACAGAGGGAGGTAACTATTGACGTTCAGTTACTTGATGCATGTGTTTTTCCTTGAATGAAATTCTATAACTATTGACGTTCAGTTACTTGATGCATGTGTTTTTCCTTGAATGAAATTCTATTATTTGCACCTTCAATTCTGGTGTCTTTCTGACTCTACTAATGGATATTTTGGTGCTTCAATATCTTTTAGATATGTCTTCATCTGTCGGGCCTTATATTAATGTAGCTTTACTTGCCAAACTGTATGGATATGACATACCAATGGATTTACTTCTTCATTCCTCTCATGTAGATTGGGGAAGCAAACATTATCTCATAAGTTGCCATTGGTTAATCAGTTGCCTCTCGGAAACTTCATTATGCATGTTATAGTGGAGGGAGTTTTACTGAAAATGTACTGAACCTTCGTGCTTTGGTTGGTGCAATAAAGTTTGCTACATTTGGTGTCAAATTTCTTTTTCAGTTTGTAGAAATTTATAAAAATTGCTGAGGGAAGTTTCTATGACTTTGTTCTGATCAGTCAATTACAATGAAGTTGAATTATTTGCATGAAATTGATTACGTTAATACAATTATTTTGGTGGTTGAGGAACGTATAAATTCTGTCATTCCACAAAATATAGCTGTTATTCTATCTATCCAGAGTTAATTGTGTTTCAGCTTCCACATAGATTGATAAAATTATGACGTAATGGGCTTAATTTCTTCCTACCATTTAATCTTTGCCCCTTCATTCATCTGAATTGTATTTTACCCTGTAAAAGTTGGAGCTAATTATATGATTGGTCTAAAATCGGAAGATGAAGCTATGATAGCAATCTTCACACTAAAATATGTTACACATTCTCTAGATCATTATTTATCTGTAAGATGCACCTATTATACTGTTTTGATAAATATCTGCTATTTGTGTAGATTCAAGCTGCTTTCCGAACTGATGAGATCCGAAGAACCCCTCCAACTCCACAAGATGAAATGAGAGCTGGAATGAGTTATTTTCATGAAACAATTTGGAAGGGTGTACCAAAGTTCCTGCGCCGTGTTGATACAGCTCTTAAGAACATAGGGATTAATGAACGAGTTCCTTATAATGCTCCACTTATTCAATTCTCCTCTTGGATGGGCGGTGATCGTGATGGTATGATTCATCTACGGCAGAAAATGTTTGTAGTTACTTTAGCTAAAAGTTGAGAAAACAAAACATGAATTCGGCTTACATAATTTTGAAGGGGTGGAGGAAGCAAAATATCCCTTCTGCTCTTCTCTGGATATATTCTCAGATTTCTTAGTTACTGCATGCAGTTGATAATCCTTATTTATCTGTCAACTCTCTGCTACCAAATACAGGTAATCCAAGAGTCACTCCTGAGGTCACAAGAGATGTTTGCTTATTGGCCAGAATGATGGCAGCTAACTTGTACTATTCGCAGATAGAGGACCTCATGTTTGAGGTATCCAACAATTAAATTGTTTTTGAAACTTTTGTCTCGATTCATTTGGTGAAAAAATTGCACCATCTACACTGTGATGTCTTTCTAACTTGTACGTTCTTTTAGTTATCTATGTGGCGCTGTAGTGAAGAACTTCGCGTGCGAGCAGATGAACTTCACAGGTCTTCAAGGAGAGATGAAAAACACTACATAGGTAACTAATTGATTGCTATTGAGGTTGATCCATGAAATTGAAATAAAGAAGAGTTTGGTAGTTGCATATAATCTTGATATTATTGTTAAATGCTTGTTTGAAGTATGATTCAAATTCTCCTTTCAAGTGAGCCAAGGGTGTATGTCATCACTGCCAATGAAAAAAGAAGAAAAAGGGCGCGGGAAGAGTGTTATTATTATGATTTTAAAGAGAAAAAAAGAAGTCACTTTATTCTGGTCTGTATTTATATTAGGCATTGCATTAAAGGCTCTCTCTATTTGTCTTGGAAAGATGTTCCTTTATTGCAAAAAAAATGATGACGAAGAAGTCTTTGGACAGAGAAATCACATAAGCTGTGATTTTTTAACACTTTCTTCTGATGCAGAATTTTGGAAGCAAGTTCCTCCAAATGAACCATATCGTGTAATTCTTGGTGATGTGAGGGATAAGCTGTATCAGACACGCGAGCGTGCTCGCCAACTGTTAGCCCATGGATACTCTGATATTCCAGAGGAAGCAACTTTTACTAATATTGAGCAGGTTCATACTTATATACATCTGTCTTTTGCTGCGACTGCTTTCTATATGTAGCAGTGAACCTTCACTTGTTCTCTTGAATGCTTAACTAGTCTTACTAAACAACTTGACGTGTTATTCATCGATAAAGGGTACTAGAAAAAACATGAATAAGTGTGTCTCTTTCTCGTTGAATAACAGCATAAGCCTTTGCATGGTTGTTCTATTAAACCTAAATTTAATAATATCTATGTTGCTTGTCACATAACACTAAAATGGTCGTCATTTTATGTAGTTCTTGGAGCCTCTTGAGCTTTGCTACAGATCTCTTTGTGCCTGTGGTGATCGCTCCATCGCTGATGGTAGCCTTCTGGATTTCCTTAGACAAGTTTCTACCTTTGGACTTTCACTTGTAAGACTTGACATAAGACAAGAGTCAGACCGCCACACTGATGTGCTTGATGCTATTACCCAGCATTTGGAAATTGGTTCATATCGAGAATGGTCTGAAGAACGTAGACAAGAGTGGCTTCTGTCTGAACTCAGTGGCAAGAGACCTTTATTTGGACCCAATCTTCCAAAAACTGAAGAAATTGCTGATGTTTTGGATACGTTCCATGTCATTGCCGAACTCCCAGCAGACTGCTTTGGGGCATACATCATCTCAATGGCCACTGCACCATCTGATGTGCTTGCTGTTGAGCTTCTACAGCGTGAATGCCGAGTGAAGCAACCTTTACCAGTTGTTCCACTTTTTGAGAAGTTGGCTGATCTGGATGCTGCTCCTGCTGCCGTAGCACGTCTTTTCTCAATTGAGTGGTACAGAAACCGGATTAATGGCAAGCAAGAAGTCATGATTGGATACTCCGACTCTGGCAAGGATGCAGGTCGGCTATCAGCAGCCTGGCAGTTATATAAGGCTCAAGAGGAGCTTATACAAGTCGCCAAGGAGTTCGGCGTGAAGCTAACCATGTTCCATGGTAGAGGTGGTACAGTGGGAAGAGGAGGTGGCCCCGCTCATCTTGCTATATTGTCTCAACCACCTGAAACAATTCACGGATCTCTCCGTGTTACAGTTCAGGGTGAGGTAATTGAACAGTCTTTTGGGGAAGAACACTTGTGTTTTAGGACACTCCAGCGTTTTACTGCTGCTACACTTGAACATGGGATGCGTCCACCAGTCTCTCCAAAACCAGAATGGCGTGCCCTTATGGATGAAATTTCAGTTGTTGCTACAGAAAAGTATCGATCAATAGTTTTTAAGGAACCCCGATTTGTCGAGTATTTCCGCCTGGTAAGTGTGCTAGGAATGAACTCAGTTATTTATTGTAGATGCTTTCACAAATATTGCCTTGAGTTGTAATAAGCTATTTTTCATTGATCATGTGTGCAGGCCACACCTGAGTTAGAGTATGGTCGAATGAACATTGGTAGCCGTCCATCAAAACGTAAACCGAGTGGAGGCATAGAATCACTTAGAGCTATTCCCTGGATCTTTGCTTGGACTCAGACTAGATTCCATCTTCCAGTCTGGCTTGGCTTTGGAGCAGCATTTAAGTATGCTATTGAAAAGGATATCAAGAACCTCCGCATGCTGCAGGAAATGTACAACGCATGGCCATTCTTTAGGGTAACTATTGATTTGGTTGAGATGGTGTTCGCCAAAGGAGACCCAGGCATTGCTGCATTGTTCGACAAGCTGCTGGTGTCCGAAGATTTGTGGTCCTTCGGTGAACTTCTGAGGTCCAACTATGAGGAGACAAAGAGCCTCCTCCTGCAGGTAATTTGACATATACTTCAGAAAAGGATTGGTTTATCACTTATCATGCTTATTGCTTCACAAACTGGTCCATGTTATCACATCTAAACATATTTTTCCGTTTTTCCAAAACAGATCGCTGGACACAAGGATCTTCTAGAGGGCGATCCATACTTGAAACAACGACTCAGATTGCGTGACTCCTACATCACAACATTGAACGTGTGTCAAGCCTACACCTTAAAGCGTATTCGTGATCCAAACTACAGTGTCACACCAAGGCCTCACATTTCCAAAGAATTCTTGGAATCAAAACCAGCTGCTGAACTTTTGAACCTGAACCCGACTAGCGAATATGCACCTGGCTTGGAGGACACACTCATCTTGACCATGAAAGGTATTGCTGCTGGAATGCAGAATACTGGTTAAGTTAATCTGTCTTTCATATCTTTTACTTGAAAAAATGCGTCACCTGGAATATGGAAGATGTTAATCGTCATGTTGTTAACGACGATTAACATCATGATTATGTATCATACTGTTCTTAAGGCAAGCAGAGCCCCATATAGGGACCATCAGTGAGCAAACTTGCACAAAGAATGAACTGTTTCCTAATCATCATGGTATAAACTTTGGTATTTGCTTTATCCAGTTTCTCATTTGTATTTTGAATCTTAAGGGCTTCTTGCATATCTATACAGGTGGCCAAAAAAAAATTCAACAAAAAATGGCCGGATGTATATGTAATGTATTGATACTGTATAAATAGTGTATAATCACATGTATATATATGATGTATAATTATACATCATAGATGTATATACTTTCATATACATTGTTTATATAACATATATGCAACTAGTAGTTTATTTTCCTTAATGAGCTAAATCTTTTTTTCGATTCCGACCAAAAGTAATGCCAGCATAACTAATTTCAAACTAAATCTTTAAGTGAATTTAAGATTTGAAATTAAAATTCCAAGTTTAAGTTAAAGTTTTATTCAAAATATTACATACGAACACAAATTTCAAACTAAAATTTCAAATTTCGACATTCATAAACACCATTGCTTTATACAGGGGCATTCATTATTTGGAAAAAAATCGAGCAAACTTGATTTTATTTTGGTTTGATATTATATTTTTAAAAATTGATAATATTTGATTTGATTTTGATTTTATTATAAAATATGAAAGAAATAATCAAACTAAACTAGCAAATTATGTACGTAATATTTTATAATTATGTATATATAATATATTATTTTTTATAATTAATTTTGAATATCTTATATATATTTTCATCAAAATTTATTTATAATTTATTCATAAAAGCAAAAAAGGCTCAAGAAGAGAGCACCCATCTTATGATTTTATGTACATAGATGTCTATGGCAGTTCGAGATGGTACTCTCTTCCTTGCCTCGATCAAAAGCGGTGAAATGTGGAGCTTTATTCACAATAAATTTCGCGATCGAAATTTTGTAGTAATAACCGGTCTAGCTATTTTTTTTGGAATTAATTGTTTTTCCTCTTTTTGTATGAATAGTTTTTGCGTGTAATTAACAATTAAATAATCAAATTAAAAAAAAAGCAGACCGATGCACTAAAGCTTTCGTTATGAGCAGAGTTCGGGGAAGGATCCAACCACCAGGGTCTACGGTATGCAATCTTACATTTCATTACTACCAGAGATTGTTTTCAAGGCTTGAACTCCATGATAAATATATAATCTTTCTATCCCAATTTATATCGGTCAATCCTAAAAACAAATGTCATATTTCTATATTTAGTAATAATTTAACTTTAAAATATTCATTTTACCCTTAATAAAATGATTTATAGTCACAAAAACATCGATCACTCAATTTAGACCACAATTTTCAAAAGCCCTTTAATTTCTTCCTTTTTTTAAATTTCATGCCAAATCAAACTACATCATATAAAATATCGCAAAAGAGTGCTATATATGATTTGATTTGGTTTTTAAAAATTTAAAAACCGATTAAATTAATTCAGTTTTAACTTTAACCAATAGCCAACCTAAATCGACCTATGAACTCTCCGGTTCTATATTTATTTTTTTATATACTATGTTAAAAAAAAATTAGTTGTAAAACAAAGACCAAGTCATGAATTAACTCCCTAACCTCATATTAAACATAGGATCATCCTTAAACTACTCCACAACAATCTCTCTACCATTGTTCCTTAAACATAAACTCTCCCTATAAATTGTTGAATATATTACTTGTATTCAAATTGTGATACACACCAAGAGAAGAAATAAAAAACCAAAAAAAAATTAAAAAAAAAATGGCAAAGGCTATTTTGGTCCTTTCTGCACTTTGCAGCATATTGGCCTTTGCCAACTTTGCTCAATGCCATGAAGTCTTCAGAGTTGAAGGTTATGTCTATTGTGACACTTGCCGTGTTCAATTTCAGACCAGGATCAGTGAGTACATTGAAGGTATGATGAATCTATGTACCGTCAAATCTTTTTAGAATTTCGTTGTTTGTTTAAGTAGTTTTTGATCGTTCGTTATAGAAAACATATAGTAATAACATGATATGATAGTCGGTTCCAAGAAATAGATTAGTGAAAAAATTTGTCATATATGTTTGAGTTATGTTGGATGACCTGTAGATATTCTTTCTTCGGAGTTGTATGGTAGGATGTGTTAGAAAATTGGATATATTATTATATTATTTTAATCGTTAGTTTGGCGGAATTTTATATTTATGTATTAGTTATACACCTTATTCATTATATAAGATGAGGTGTATATATAATAATAATTAATATAAACTATGGTTTAGTAGTACAAGGAATATTAATGTATGAATAAGAGTGGTTAAAGACACAAGTGTCCTTAAGACACCAAATCAAGCAGTGATTAAGAAATAAATCCATAACTAATCTCGGCATTATTAATATATTATATTCAGTATTACTTTTGCAGAAAAAAGTCAAAATTGCTCATGAATTATGCGAAATAGATCCCTTATACCTTCTGTTATATTTTGGGATTAAAACGCTTTGCCATTATCTCAAGAGACCACAAATATCCTCAAGAGTTAACGATCCAAACTTTGGAGATGTGTCAAGCCACATGGGACTAATCCCTCCACCTAAGTATTACCAACTAAGATTCACTACAATAAATTAGATTTTTAGCGGTGACTAAAGCCGTGAATATCCTACCATACAATATATTATTCTACATTTTATGCATTTATATCTGACATAAAAATAAAAGGAGATGGTTTGACGAGATCATAATGTAAATTGATAGACAAAAGAATAGAATGTAAGTCCACTTTCTTTTTTCCTAACATGTTTGAAATATTATTATAGAGAAGTCTGACTGTCTTGACGTTGTATCTGGTATAGGTGCAAGAGTGCGTCTGGTGTGCAGAGACATTGAGACAGAAAAAGTGAAATATGAAACAGAAGCATTGACAGACAAGAATGGCAAATACACAATTGAAGCTTTAGGTGACCATGAGAAAGAACTATGTGATGTAGGTGTTGTCCACAGCCCAAGAGAAGATTGCAATGAACCTGCAATTGGTTTTGAGAACACAAGAGTTGTGTGCAGTGACAATGTTGGCATGCATAATCCAACACGTTATGCAAACCCAATTTTCTTCATGAAGAAAGAGTCTCTGCCTGCCTGCAAGGATGTTCTTGATGAGTTGGGCTTGTTCCCACTTGAATTTTAATTAAGTTGTTACAGAAAACATTAGCTTTTCCCCCCTTTTTGTTGATTTGGTGAATCAACAAGGAGGAAAAGAAATAAGTGTTGACTTCTCCTGAATGTGTAACTCACCATGGACAACAAAGTTCAATTAATATAAGGAGTTTTCATGAGTAGCTTATACTTGATGCTTATTTTATTTAATTATCTTTGTCATCAGAGTTAATTGTCTGCCTTTTATATGTTATTTATCTGCCTTTTATATGTTAATTGTCTCATATTTTACTCACTATCATTTGCTTTCGTCATTAATTGCTCTTCTTGTGCACTTTCTCTTTCTCTTTTTTGTCTGTTTATCATATCTAGCTTATTCTGATGGGTTTTTGTGATGAGGGTTCCCAGGAAATAGCCTCTCTACCTCTATGAGGTAGTGGTTAGGTCTGCGTACATTCTACCCTCCCCAGACCCCACTTGTGGGATTCCACTGGGTATGTTGTTGTTGTTTATCTTTGTCATCAGAACCATCATCGTCATTGTCAATAACAATTATCGTAGCCAACCATGCACAGTAGCCACCACTGACGTCATCGACCACCTTTGGTTTGTTGTCACAATGACTATCAATGTCAACACTACCACATGACCTACCACCTCCATCATTATAATTATAATCCACTGTCATCACCATGAGTGTCACCATTGCTGCTACCTCCCCCATTTATATCAGTCATTATCATTACTGTAATCAATCACTGCAACCAATTCTATACTTTCACCATTACAACTAGCACCATAATCACATCGACAACCACCACACTTCTTAAGCCACCACCAACAACACCACTCATTACTAATATCAACAAACTTTACTATCACAGCCATCACCATCATCGCATCAATCTCTGTAACACGAACCATCTCTATCATCATAACTATCACCCTCAAAATTACTAGTCACTAGCATTAACAAGCACCGCCACTACAAACCATCTTCACCATCACTAGCAAACATAAATATTCCTCTTGAAAGAGAGGGGTGCCTTCGAAAACGCGGACACAGGTGGTGCATGACTGTCGTCCTCTCGTATTTTATGTTTTCTTATCAAATGATATTTTTATTTTATTAAATTGATATTTTTCTATTATTTAGTTATTTTGTATTTGAATCATACATTTATCATGTTTGCAAATCGATAAATTGTACATACACAAATATTGAAAAATAAATCACCTTGATGATTTAATATTTAAATGACATCATCTTAATGCTAATGAGAATAAATAGGGTCTTAAGTTACATAAATACTAGAGAAAAATATTTCATAATCTACAACTATTAACAAAAAAATTACATAATCTACAATATATAGCCTCTAGTAAATGAATAAATGGAAAACTTTTTGGATATGTCATTTTTCCTATAAATAAGATTATTAAATATGATAAACTATATTTCTTTCTTCAATTAAGTCTAATAAATTAAATATGAAAAATATTTATAAAATTAAGTGTACTCCTGCAAAATTTATAATGCCGATAAACATATCGGAATCTATTTTAGTAATAAGAAAAATATTATCGTCCGACGCTCAAGCCTCGAAAATAGTCTTTGGTAGAAATGCAATGTAAGACTACGTACAATAGATCCTTGTGATCAGGCCCTTCTTCAGACTCTGCACATAACGAGAGTTTTAGTACACTGGACTTGCTTTTTTTTTTGTGTGTGTTAATATAATATCAATTTTTTAATTATTTAGATGTGTATTTAGATTCAAATTTGACCGGAGGATGCATTTCACACATTTTGAAACTTTAGGGACCAAAACCATTTAGGGAACATTTTGGATGGGCGATATTTTTTCCTGGCATTTTCTATTAAAAACCGATAAACCCTCCAAACTATCACAGAGCTAGGGTTTTGTAGAAATGAAAATGGCGTCTCGTTCTTTGCTCAATGCATTCAAACGCTCCATCAACTCTCTTTCTCTCTCTACAACTCCGAGCACTGCCTCGCTCCACCGCCTGCGGACGCTTTCCGTCGTTGCGGCCAACTTACGAAATGTCTCTCCGGCACCGACGGCGGCGTTTTCTCGAGGGTTTGCGACTCGCCAAACGTCGTCATCACTCAATGACCCGAATCCTAACTGGTCTAATAGGCCTCCAAAGGAAACGATTTTGCTCGATGGATGCGATTTTGAGCACTGGCTTGTTGTAATGGAGAAGCCTGAAGGTGATCCCACTAGAGATGAAATTATTGATAGCTACATCAAAACTCTTGCTACTGTTGTTGGAAGGTTTGGCTCTTTTATGTGCATTTCAGTTTCTTCTTGTGTTTCAGCTCCATTTTAGTTAAACCTAATTATAATTGTTTACTGTTTTATTATTTCTGGTACTGTCAGATTCTTACTTGTTGCTTTAATGTGATGCTTTCTCATTTGCAATTGCAGCAAACCCGCGCAATTTGATTATGTTGTGCTTTTGCTCAATAAGAAAATGGGTCAATTTCTACCTCATCAAACCTAATTATTTATTTTTAAAATAAAAGTGACGAAAAATGTTGATACTAAATAAATGTGTGGATTCTATTTTTATGATACTCCGTTGTTTACTTGACCACTTTGTACTTTGCATGCCCTTAACAAACAGGCAATGATTGCTATGAGTATTTTACCACAATATCCATATTAATTGATTAATATGTTTTGTCTTAGTAGCTCTTGGTAAATGATTCGGGAATAAATAATAAATGCTGATGGTAAATCATGGGGAAAAATTACGTATGCTGAAATTGACAACTTGAAGTGAAAATATAATTTTAGTATAATAGAAAAATAAACGGAGGGAGTATAAGTTCGTACGATGGGCAGATTTGTCTGTGACCTAGTGTTTTCTCAAATTAAAGCATTTTCTACCAAAGCAAGGAAAATAAGTTCCGTCCTTGTGGTGGTAATCATTTTTCTTTGGGGATATTAGAAATTCTACTCCATATCACTGGCATTGTGGCACCATGTTTTATCCAAATTAAGTCTTTTCCACCAAGACAGGGAAAATGACTGCTGTCGGGTGGCGGTGATCATTTTCCTTAAAATTATGCCAAAATTCTATAATATATCACTTGCTTAGATCAACAATTTTGACATCTGTTTTAACTTTTAATACTCAAAACGTATCTCCTGAGCGTCATCCCTACACTGTATGCTAATCCTAGTAGGACTATTTGATTATATATGTAACCTACACTTATACCCAACCAAATTTTTTCCTACTTACTGAATACACCAAAATACCCTAGGATAATTAAACCTGAATATGATGAATAGCTTAGCCAGTGAGAAATGATATATAAGGAAAAACAAATGTACGCATTATGTGAACCATATATACTCCTTTTGCTGTAAAGCAACGTTGTTAGCTTGTGTTTATGAGGAGCACAAAGACTGTACAAGTTCTCGACATGATAAATACCTGAAAGAAGGATTAGTTTATTTTTATGGGTGGCTTATATTAATAGTTAATCTTGCAGTGAGGAGGAAGCACGTATGAAGATATATTCTGTCTCAACTAGACATTACTTTGCTTTTGGAGCCCTTGTATCTGAAGAACTATCTTACAAACTAAAAGGTAATGCAGTGATTAACTGCCCCCACCCCCTTCTTTTCCCGGTAATTCATGATGGTTACTAAATTGGACGAAGGCCTAATCGCTTGTTTCTTTCCTTTCATGTACAGAGCTTCCTAAGGTTCGTTGGGTGCTTCCTGATTCTTATCTTGATGTTAAAAATAAAGATTATGGAGGTAAGCAGTTCTATCTTTTGCAGTCCTATCAGTTTGCTCCGTACTAGTTTAGCATTTCTGGCCCATCTTGTCTTGGATTATCGCATCGTTATGAATTTAGAGTAGGTTTCTATCTTTTCTTATTGAATTGTGGACACAAAGTAACCTGCTTTGCTATAGACTTATGAATTGAGACTGCTTCCTTTTAAATTGCACCGTCTGCCTGAATGAGGTTTCCTATCTGCAATCGTCATTTTTGCCATGTATTGAAAAGCCTTGTAGGAAAATTATATATTTTAGAAGTTATGATTGGATGTTTGATCCAAGTCAAAACTTCATATTATCATTTCAGGCCAATAGATTTTTATAAGCTTTGCAGCATTGTTTTAGAGGAAGAAAAGAAATGAAATATGGGCTACATGTCTTGGTTCTTGCTCTGTCACTTTTTACAAATAAGTTGGAGGCCTTGTGATAAAAACCATCAATCACCCTCTTTCCGCTACTCCAGGGCAGACTGTATCTTCCCGTATATTTTGGCGTATGGTTGCGGCCCTAAGTATAGTAATTTTATGCGATTATAATGTCCCTTGTAAACTAGTCATGTGTGTCAGTTATTATACTTGGTGCATCAACTAATCTTATGACTATTTTAATGTGTGTTGCAGGGGAACCTTTTATCAATGGACAGGCTGTACCATATGACCCGAAATACCACGAGGAATGGGTGAGAAACAATGCTCGTGCTAATGAGAGAAACAGGCGCAATGACCGACCTCGTAATTTTGATAGATCCAGAAACTTTGAGAGAAGAAGAGAGATGCAGAATCAGCCCAGTCAGAACCCTGGATCCAACATGGCAGCAGGGGGACCTCCCAACATGGGCGGCATGCAGCAACCTAACATGGGTGGGATGCACCAGCAGCAAGGCATGGGGGGGCCACCCCATGCAGGTGGGATGCAGCAGCAGCCAGGCTATGGAGGACCACCGCCTCATGCAGGCAGGATGCAGCAGCAGCCAGGCTATGGAGGGCCACCGCCTCATGCAGGTGGGATGCAGCAGCAGCCAGGCTATGGAGGGCCACCACCTCATGCAGGCGGGATGCAGCAGCAGCCAAGCATGGGAGGGCCACCGCCTCATGCAGGTGGGATGCAGCAGCAGCCGAGCATGGGAGGGCCACCCCATGGAGGTGGGATGCAGCAGCCAAACATGCAACCCAACATGGGAGGCGTACCACCAAACATGGGTGGAGTACCTCCCCATAACTATGAAGTGCCAAACAATGCACCTAATTTCCAATACAATGGTGGTGGACCAAACAATGGAGGCACGCCTTACCAACCAGGTCCAGGGCCAAACCAGAGCTATGCTCCTAATACATCTGCTGGGAACTCCTATCAAAATCAAAACATGCCTGGAAGAGATATGCCCCCTCCTAATTACCGATGAGCAGCTGTAGATACATGTTTAGTTGTCAATGCTAGATGGTTTTATTTCACGAAGTGATGATGTCTTGTGGGTTTTGCTAGCACGTTGCGCTGGTAATAGTAGGAACTACGAATGTTAAATACTGAGTTATGCATTGCCAAAGTTGTTGAAAGTTCCTCATCTATTTCAGTGCCATCTTTGTCTTAGAAGTTTTTGGATCCCTAATTGGATTAATTTTTTCAGCCTAGAACGGCATCTATGGAGCTATTTCCCTTTTATTTGTGCAATCTGCATGTGGTACTCCTATTAACTTAACATTTTACTTAATTATCCTTGTTAATGCTACTTCGAAAATGGAGATTTTACTATTAACAGAGTATTGATTCTCTAAAGTAGCAGCAACGATCATCATGTCACATATTTTCGAATCAAATACAACTCAATCTTCCCTCTTTTGGCATTATCGAGAAGAAACAATATTTTTCATATAGGTAGGTTGAATACAATGAAAGACTGCTGAGTGCCACACCAAAAATGAACTTATTTCAACTTGAACAAATTCATCAGCAAATGCAACTTGGGAACAGATGGTTGACAATACTTTCTTTGCTTTTGCTTTTTCTTTTCCAATTTCTTTTTCTACAGGTAGCTTATGGTAAACCTTTGATTAACAATTCTAACATGTGTTTTCTCCGTCAGATGAGTGATAGCCATTACTTTGAGCTTCAGATCCCAAAATGACCCAAAGACAGAGAAAGTTGTCCAGACATTCTCATATGCCAATGCAAGTTGTGAATGATTGGAGAAAATTGTTCTCTGTCATTTTGTTTCCACTGTGAAGAATCTGGCCTCTGAAGATACTTCAATAGATTGAGAGTTGGAGGACGCAATACTAAAGGCTTTTCTATTCATATCTTCTGTTCTCTTCTTGGCAGAACGAATCTGATCTGCAAGTGAAACTGTTTTTTGTACTTGAGGTCTCTTTATGAATGCTACATCAAGTTTTTCCCAAGCTCGATGATGTTCTTTACAAACACGACTGAGTGTGGACTTCTTCCGATGAATCTGGGAACACACGGGATATGACATCAGTTATAAAACCAAAAAAAGAAGGCACCAACACAACTTCTTAATCACAGAAGAACTGCAAACATACAGGATATGGCGTCACTTTGAGAACACAAATAATTCACCTAAATGAAAACTTTTTAGCCGCACTCACGTCTGGAATTCATTTTGGGATATTTTCTAGTTTGGTGCTAACTTGTGCAGCAGTTGGGTTTCCTTTTTCTAGAAGATATTTGAGAAAAAAGTTGAAATTTTGATGTTAGAGAGAAAAAAATCTGTGACTTCATTTTAGCAGCCACATTAATTTCTTGGAATGGCCAAAGCAATAGAAATTGATCTATGGGATCATCTAGGAGAGAGTACACCAAATACAACCACGCATATTTTACTCAGTGTTCAAGCAAGGTTTAGTTGAGTTCTGACCTTCACTAATTTTGCCTTGAGTTTCAATTCTTCAGCAACAGCTAACTCTTCTTTCGCTTGCTTTGACCGTCTTGGTCTCTTCGTTTTTTCTTCAACTTTTCGCTTTTCTTCTCGTTCTTTTCTCCTTTGAGCAAGTCTCTGCACCTTTTCTATTTTTCTCTGTGCTTCTCTCTCAGCTCGTATGCGTGCCATTTCTTTTGCCTTAGCTTTTTCTGCAGCCAACTGAAGCTGTTCGAGAGCTATCTCTCTTTTAATCTTGTCGTAGCTGTCCCATTCTAATTCTTCTTGGTCGCTCCCACCTACCTTAGCAGCATTTGCAATGCTTTCAGCCCATGACTGAAAAAGTTTCTCCCTTGACCTTTTCCATTTTAATCGTTCAGCCCAGAGCTTTCTGAGAGATGCACGTATTCTTATCTTGGTCTGATTGCTGCAAAAGAGAGTTATTATTAACTTCCAGATTTAAATGGAAAAGGTCTATTTTGCAAGCTATTCTTTTTGGTGACCAATTCATGCTGCAGTTAGAGATAGTGATATCAAACAACTCCTATCATTCAATATCAGAGGAAAAAGAAAGATTTCTGGCTATACTTGCAACTTCCTAGTGATCACAAAGGTCAGCACAGAAGGTCAAGGCACCACAGCTAGCATGCCAAGGAAGACATCCACTACCAAATAACTTCCAAAATTTCAAAGCAGTGAGTTAAAAGTTCCTAAACAAATTTGAAAAGGGGCTGGAACTATTGTTTGGGTTGATTTTAGACATCATCACACAACCTGTACATAGGATGAACATAAAATCATGAAAGAGAACATCTAATGCTCACAAACTTTGCAAGTTTATGCGACTTAGCAGGAGCATGTTTTCCATGTTGGTCAATTATGACTGATGTATGTACAGTTAGGAACAGGGTACAAGTCTGCTGAAAGTTTGCCTTTTGGACTTAGAGGGAGCTTTTTTATTTGATTTGCACTGGGTGCCCAAGTCTCTTTGAGCCCCAACTAATCCCGGGGGTGCACAGGCCCTCAGCAAGGACTTTCCCGCAAATGCACCACGAATAATTCAGATTTTACCCAGTCCGATGGCCCTCAGAAATTGTTTGCACCCAGTGGGTTTCGAACTTGAGACCTTGAAAGGGAGCAAACCTCAAGGCTTAAGTCAATTGCCACCAGGCCAACCCTTGAGGGTTTGAAGGAGCTTTTTTAAAGCTCTAATATCTTGAGATTCCTCTGTTCAGAATCATGTGGACAACATTTCAGCCTGATGTGTTCCCTGGACCCCTCTTTTCCTTTGGAGGATAGCTTAAGGTGGAAATGGCTCACTAGAGGCAATCTTTCATCAGATGGTGGCCTGAGCTGCTATAGCATTTGTTTAACATTTACATCAATGATGAAATGGCCACCTTCTCCTACTGATCGGTTCTCTGTTAAGCTCATTTCTCTTGCTTCAAGCCTACCCATTCTGTTGTTACGTTGGTGGAAATTTGATGGGAATTATGACAAGAGTTCTCGTGATATGATTTGCCTGCTATGAAACACTTCCCACTATGTGGATTATGAAGGGGGATTAGTTAAGGCTGCTGATAGTACTTTCTGTAGTTATAACAGAAGCTAATTACCACCCTTTCTTCTTTTGTCCCTGCTCCAATGAGTGTTGGCAGCAAATGCTACAACTACACAGTGCATCGAGAGCCCCAGAAATTGTATGCACAGACAGATGGGATAGTACAATTTCTTCAGATTGCCGCAGTGAACAAAAAAAGGTGGGTGGAAGGGAACCTATGATACATTCTCTGTTTAGTTATTCTGGTCAGAAATGACATAAAGAGGAGGTACTCCATTTTAAAAAATGACATAAAAGGAGGTTACAAACCTCCGGTAACCAGCTGAAATTGCTTAAATAGATATCTTATTAGCAAGGAAAATGATTGTGGCCAGATAGAAGCACATACAGAAGCAAGAAGAACAAGGAGCTAGCAGATGGAACTTAATGCAAAATATTTTAGCTTAATATAGTGCTCTCTTTTGTCTCTCTTTGCCAAGGGTGTCCCCTTCTCTATGCCGTCGTACTTTCTTCTCAACAGTATCTTTAGCTTGAACTTAGACAGGAGAGAGGGGGGGAGAGAGAGAGAATCAGTCCACCAAAAAGCTGACACATACCACAGACATATACAAACATGTATTCCCATTGATTTGCCTGCTTGGCTGTAACAACTCTTCAAGATTGTCCGAAATCCTGAAGTTCAAGTTCCATTACGACCAAGCTAGGTCTTGCACTTACCAAAGCTTGTGAATGTTAGTTATTCCTCAGCAAAGTAGAACATGACCTCATACTTTGGGCTTTAATTCTCATTACACATACCAAATCCCAAACTTTTCAGAGCAGTCGTAGCAGACTTGAACATCTTATCAGAGCAATGAAGTATAGCTATATAAGTGCATACAACTTCCAAGTATAAAAAAGACGAGAGGGAAAATACCTCAGAGAGCGTGGACATTCAGACATTTTTTGTCTTACCTGAAATAAGATAAAATATATTTTAGGAAAAAGAGAATGATATATATGTACCAGAGTGGTTAGTACATTATCATGCTACAATTGTAAGTTCCTATTCGTCAGAATCAATGATTTGAGGGGAACAAAAGGAAAAAGAGCAGTCAATATTGTGGTTTTTTCATGTGCAAGTCAAAACTCCAAAGCAGAACCAAAAGTATAAACAGTTTGGAGATTTTAAACAATTGTGAACTAAATAAACTAATTATTTTTCTTTCAGTACATGTTTCATAACCATTTTAAGAGTAGACACAACATGAAGGACATCGTACAATTGATTCTTACATGACTTCACCTTGGGATCACTCAAAGCTTCTTTGGTTCTCTGTCTGATCTTTTCACGAGTCTCTGCAGGGTACTGCAAATAGTTAAACTACACATACATATGTTATAGAAATTAAAATATCACCATCCATATAAGCACTACCTGGACTGTGTTTTCTGCCTTTGTTCCATGGCACTTTTCCTCTGTTAGCTAATCCAATCTTTCTTCTTCTTTCTATTTCCTTTTCCTTACCATCCTTGCTGTTAAATCCCTTGTCCGTGTTAGAATAGTCCTCTTCTTGAAAGTCTTTAGTCAAAACTTGTTCCTTGGACATATCAGAACTTTGTTTTCTTGCATTACATTTCATTAACTGCAACATCTCAGCGGAGCCATTTCTAGCATAGAACAGTTTATATGAGTCTTCTCCTTTGGATGAAACAGCGAAGCCTGATGATAGGGAATATTTCTGAACCATAGATGCATGATAGATTAACTTTAATATGCTCAGTCTACTTGGTGTACACTCAGCAACATAGACTGAAGTTGGGGGGAGAAAAGTACTACGGGTGGTATTGATAGGAGGATGAGAAGGAGATAATTTCCTGAGGAATAAACAATATACATATCAGAGCTGCTTCCATTTGATAAATAACACTAATAAGAATACATGCAGACCAAAGTCAAGCATCCTAGTATGCAGCCAAAAGCAATATATTTGATGCCCATTTCTTGTTAAACAACAGTTTTGTTCCATCAAGGCAACAACACTGCTCTTATTACAAATTGCTAAGTTAGATCTTTGTTCGGTGTCTACCACAAAAAGCTATACTCCACATGAATTGTCTTACCTATTTGTGCAGTAGAATAGGATAACAGTAAAACCTAAGTCGAACTCAAGTGAACAGTCAGGCTGTGATTCATAATGGATCTGATTTCCAAGACAAAACCAAAGAAAATAAATTGAAGAGAAGGAGAGGAGAAGAGAAACAATGAGACTACAAAAGTTGGCTCAGATCTTCAGATACATGAAACTAAAGCAAAAAGTGATAACTGCACAAATGATGACATCGCATTACAAATCCCATCAATTACATACCCAGTGTAATCCCACAAATAGGGTTTGAGGAGGATAATGTGTATGCAAAACTTACCCCTACCTTGGAAGGTAGAGAGATTGTTTCCAATAGACCCTCAGCCCAAGGAACAACATATTTCGTATTACAAATCCCATTGGAAAAATATCACTACCAACTAGTGGAAATATTCGTATGCTTAAACAATTTACCAAGTACATGTCTGCCTAAGTTCTTGAACAAGAATTATGCTAGCTTTCATTTACAAATTTATAACAGAGCTCGACTTTATCAACTTCATATAAATTAGTACTAATAATTTTGGAGCTCACCCCTTGAATTTCTCACCAGAAGGACCAAAGTACAAGTCACCCAATTCATCAAAAATATAACTGGGCAAATATCAACAATCAACTTAACCCAAATCCCAAGCCTATCCCTCAACAATCAGTTTCCAGGATGGGCAAGGAATTTCTAAAAACTAACTCAAAATGTATCAATAATTCATCAAGAACCCCAAAAGCTGCTTTTTTATAAAACTCAAAACCATAGCTCCGCCTCTATGTAAATTTATACACCAACAACATTAGAAATTTGACTTCACATCTAGCAAAAACAAATGGAAACAATGCAGTACCAGTTTCTTTCAAACAAAGAGAGCGAGATAGAGAGAGAGAGAGAGAAAGCATTAATTTTTGTTGCAATTAAGGAAATGGGGTTTATGAATTGCAGTCAAGATTCAATTTCTGGAGAGAGAGCTTACATGGGGGAGAAGATTGAGAGGCGCATCAACCAGACGTTTCAGATAAACTGCTTCACCTTTTACACTCTATGGATTCATCTTTAGTAGTAGTAGTACTATTTTGTTCCCACAAATAAATGAAACCAATGAATATTATTCACTTTTTCTCAAAATATTATTTCACTTTGTTTGAAAAATAACTATAGATCCTTATACTCGAGCTTTTACTGAATTTTATCTGTAATGAAAGTTTAGTGTCTCGGACTTGTCCAATAGAATTTTGATCATAGAAATTTCAAATACAACTATTATAATTTAATATTTGTAATTTGAAGACGAATCAAAAGCTTTTTTTTTTAAATCATAAATTTTTTATTTTCATAAAAATTATCTTATTTAAATTATGTTTCATGTTCAAATAATATTTTCTACATTTTAAAAGTATATATTAAATTTTAAACATTAACGGTAAAAACTATGATCAAACACAATTTCAATTTCCACCTTCAACTTTGAAAATATCCAAATAAATCTATTTAAAAAAAATCATAGCCAAATGCCTACTAATTTGTTTATCTTTGTTCTATTTTTTCATTCTTAATCCGTTTCGAAAAAATAACTTTTATTCTATAAAACAACAAAATTAAATAACAAGAAAACATTGTAGGGCTTATCACAAGAAAGCAAAAACAATAAAGAAAATAATGTAATAATCGAAAATTAATCAATTACCAAGATAGATTACTAACTAGAATAATAAACAATATAAATAGTACTTGATAAAATACTAATAAATAATAATCTATCGATCCATATATCTATATTACCTTAAAAATATAACCTCCTGAAATAAAATATCAAATTTACTAGGTTCACAACTAGATGGAGCATCTAATCTTCATCTCTTTTACTTGTTTGTTTCTTTCCCAAAAAATAATAAATAATAAACATTGTACTTGGACAACCTTTGTTAATGTAAATGTAAAAACTTATTGAAATGTTTGGTTGTAGTTATCATTTACCATTATAGTTATTTGGTGCCATTTGAATTGTGAATTATGGTGCATTTATTTTCAGTTTTACTGCACACATTGATACTTTAAAAAAAAAAAAAAAAAAAACTTGTCCATTTGGATATTAATTTAGGTGGAAAAATAGGTACATTTGAGAATCTGGTGAATTTTGAAATACAACAAAGAGCATTTTTTTTAATCAAGAGAGAGCTTCTCTATAAAATTAGGCCATAAGATTTATTAACAAAAGTGTGAATATTATGAGTAATTTCATTAGCTTCAACTTTGATGAGTGTTTTTGACTGGAATAGCGTTATTCAGAACATTTGCTATGAGTGATATATCAATAACCAAAATAAAGTAGCCTAAATACAATAATGATTCCGCTGGTGGAAATATGTGTATAAACTATACATATCTAAGCTCACATAATAAATTTCCAAATATATATGTATGCAATCTGTAAAGTTTTACCACCTTTGAAGTTTATCACACTAAATTTTACCTAACTATTTTGAAATGGTCACTAAATTACTTGAGGTGCCTCCAATTGGGACACAAACGAACATCACTCAAGTAAAATTCAAAATTCGAAAAAAATACATAGGCACACTTGAAAATCAAAATATATACAAGAACTATGGTAATTTCTCCAAACACATAATGAATATAAATAGATTAATTTATGTACAAATATTAGGCCCACAAATATATGACATTTGAACGTACATTTACGTAACATTTGTTTTAATTGCAACTTTCTTAACAATGTCGCTTGTGTATGATATTTTTCAATCTCATTTAAACGATATTAGCCCACTCAAACTTTTCAATTATTGGGTGCTAATACTTCAATACACCTCACTTATAAATATTTTTAATATAAATATATGAGTTTACATCGAGGTTAATGGGTGTTCGAGCGTTCATTATGTTATATGTGGATCCATCCTATCTGCTCGTCATCTTTCAAAAATTGACAAGAGAGGATTCCAATAGGTAAATACCTTCTATTTTCAACTCTAAGACTGTAGATTCGAGTCAAAGCAAAAAATAGGAAAATCACGTCCATAAATAGCTCATAATGCAGCATTTTTCCTGAGATGAGGACATTTTATTATGAGTTTTTCTCGTTGCATATTTTGATCCTCCACTATAAGAATAACATTTGCAGTTGTGATTTGAGCAGCAAACATTTTTTCTTATTATAGATAACGTATGCACAGGTGATCCTTCTAATTAATCGACTAGCTTCACTAAGACTCATTCGATCCTCTATAGCGATTTTCAAATCATTTCATTCATTTTTTTCTTCTCAACCTCTCATCAATCATTGAACTGGGTCATTGAACTCCACCTTCTCGAAATCCCATTTCAGAAAATCAGGTTGAAGTTTCTTGTACCTTTGAATTCACAACGGAGTAATGAGTGCTCAAGCATTCAATATATTATATGTGGATCTGCCTTGTCTCCCCGTAACCTCTTCAAAATTGACAAAAGAGGATTTCAAAAGGTAAATACCTTCCATTTTCAACTTTAAGACTGGAGCTTCGAGTTTGAACAGAAAAAGAGAAAATTAACTCTACAAATAGCTCATAATGTTACATTTCTTCTGGGACCAGGACCTTTTTATTATGAGTTCTGCTCATTACATACTTTGATCCTCCACTATATGAATAAAATTTGTTGTTGTGGTTTGAGCAGCAAATGGTATTCCTCTTCTCGTATTTTTAAATTCAAAAATATCAGCAGAGAATCAAAAAGTTACTCGATCTCGTACATCTGAAAGAATAACAATGATTTAAGACTCACTTGAACATGAATAACTTTCCTTTGATATTCTACACACATCCTTGCATGAACCAATACATCTATTTTGATGCAAATTACTTTTTTTCATAATTCTATCCTATTATACCATCTAATAAATATGAGTCAAGAGATGTATGATCATATCTCGTGAAGACTGGGTTGTTAGCATTGGGATATCTTAAAATCCAAAAGGAAAGTTGTTCAAGATATTATCTACTATTGAAAGTATCACGTACGTCCTGTAAATCTAGTAAATATAAAAGAATAAGAGCTACAATAATATAACTAGTACAATGGTGCACACTATAATGCCTATTAATTTTCTATCTTAATAAGTGTCCTCCACACTTTTTTACCTAATGTCATATTCTCGATAGTCTGAAGCTACATCATATCTTGTTTTATCACCTATTTTCAATACTTCCTTAGTCTAATGTCTCGCCTTGTAAAGGTGGATACAAGATTAAGTTTGTGGATGTTCTCTTCTTTTAATATAAATTAATCTTAAACCACATAGTATGATTGTATATATGCACAACTATTTAAATGTTACAGTTGAAAACTTTTCATTTCTAGAAAAAATAATTACCTTGAGCGATTTCTTAACTGACCAAAATTTCTCAAAAAAATAAAAGAAGAGTAATTTTTTATCACAAAAAATTACATAAATGTAAAAGAATTTTTAAACAACACATAAAGTATAAATGGAAGAGAAGGAATCAAGAATCTATATTGGAGAAAACAAAGAAAATATTTGAGTATAGACTAGAAAAAGATATCCTAATTATAAAAAATATTGCAGAAATGATTTCGAATTTGCGTTCACCTCAAAAGAAAAGCCTTTAAACCTACTACTCAATCAAAGCATCCATCAAGCTTTTCAAAAACTGAGTGTTAATACTTCAATACACCCCTCTTATAAATATTTTTAATTTAATATAAATATATGCGTTTACATCGAGGTTAATGGGTATTCGAGCATTCAATATGTTATGTGTAGATCCGTCCGATCTCCTCATAACCTTTCAAAAATTGACAAGAGAGGATTCCAATAGGTAAATACCTTCTATTTTCAACTCTAAGACTGTATATTCGAGTTAGAGCAAAAACTAGAAAAATCATGTGCTGTATTTTTTTCTGAGACGAGGATCTTTTATGATGAGTTCTTCTCATAGCATACTTTGATATTCCACTATACAAATAGTGTTTATAGTTGTGGTTTAAGAAGCAAATGATGTACCTCTTCTCGTACCTTTGACTTAAAAAGTAGCAACAGAGTAATGGTGTTCAAACATTCAATATGCTACATAAGGATTTGCCCTATCTCCTGGTGACCTCTCCAAAATTAATTAAAGAGAATTTCAAAAGGTAATTATCTTCCAATTTCAACTCTGAGACTGTAGCTTTGAGTCTGAACAGAAAAAGAGAAAATCACCTTCACAAATAGCTCATAATGCTGCTGCTAGGGTTGGGCATTCGATCGGTTCAATTCGATTTGTGAAATTCGATTTAATTTTTTTATTTTTGATTTGAGAAAAATATGAACTGAAACTGAACTGAAATAAATTCGGTTCAGTTCAATTTTTGTAATCTCAATTCGGTTTATTCTGTTTGAATTTCATTTCTGGCTTCTTTTTTTTTTCGACGAAAAGTAGATTTTGATGCGGTGAAATGTGAAAGTTATTACGTTAAATTAGGATTAATTACGTCTTCCTATTATATAGGATGAGAATTACACTCTAGTGATTAGGATTGTACTCTGTATACGTGGGATCGACAATAATTTGAGAAACATAAGGAAGATAACAAGAAAAATACAAAAAGGAGAGGGACGAATACATAATGCAGCAGATGAAAGCAATGAGGAGTAGACACAAACAAACAAGTTACAGGATTCAAGCCAGAGGTGCGCACACAAGCTAACTGCACTTTTGCAGAGATGTCAAACTAACTATGAATAGAGATGTCAAATTCAAATGGCTTGAAAGCCCACAAGAAGCAGGCACTTTTGCAACTCCTTAGCTTCTTCAACGGTACTAACTAACATCATCCATTCAAAGGAGAAAATGAATAACCACACAATCAGTTATTCAAATCAACCATTCCAAGGAGAAAATGTCTCAAGCAAGCTGGAATCACAATTGTAGATATCTATTTGAAGCAACTAGCATAATGTAAAATCAACTAGCTGAGAAAGAGCCAAATACCATCAAATAAAAATATTTACATTAAATTAGATAAACAAAATTCATAATTAGTGACAGCAATTAAAACCCAAATATCAACATTAAACTTCCCTTCTGAATCGATATATGTCATTCATACAATTCCATCCATATATGCTAATGAAGTTGATTATAAATGAAGTTCATAACAAAATTAAAACTATGCACCAAGCCATCAATTATAGAGTCACTGATTCACTATGAAAAAGTTTACAAATAAAAAGGCATTTGATGTTAGCCAATACAACAACATTTGATTTAGCCAACACAGGCACACAACGTTTAGGTACGCATTCTCATAAGTCATTAGCAACAATACAAAATAAGAACCAAGGTATATGACTCGGCCTGTTATGCCATAAAGAGCCTACATAATCATCATGAGATGAACAATTAACAAACGTAATTAGAGTGAGAACAGAGTCGTTTTATAATCTGAATGAGAAGCATTTACAGATGAGGGAAAAGATTCAGATTCAACAGTAATTCCCAGAAGCAACATTTCTTGTATAAATATTGCAGTTTTCAGTTTCTAATTTATATCGTAACAATTAACGACATCTAATCTATAAATATGCCCGAGAGAAAATGAAACTTCAACACGTATAATATAGTTCGATTCAATAACAAAAAATGCGCGAACAAAATAAAATCAGTTCACCTTTTTCTTTTGAGACTAGAACCTTTTATTATAAGTTTTGTTCATTGCATACTCTGATCCTCCACTATACAAATAACATTTGCAGCTGTGATTTGAGCAGCAAACGATATCCCTTTTCTTGTATCTTTAAATTCAGTTTTATCAGCAGAGAACCAAAAAGTTACTCAATCTCGTATATTTGAAAGAATAACAATGATCGACACTAATTTGAGAAACACAAGGAAGATAACAGAAAAAAAAAAGAGGGACGAATACACAATGCAATAGATGAAAGCAATAAGGAGTCGACAGAAACGAACACATAACAGGATTCAAGCCAGAGGTGCCCACACAAACTAACTACACTTTTACAGAAATGTCAAACTAACTGTGACAGAGATGTCAAAATCAAATGGCTTGAAAGCCAATAAGACACAAACACTTTTGCAGCTCCTTAGCTTTTTCAATGGTACTAACTAACATCATCCATGCTAAGGAGAAAATGAATAACCACACAATTCAGTTATTCAAATAAGTCATTCTAAGGAGAAAATAACTCAAGCAAGCTGGAATCACAATTGTAGATATCTATTTGAAGCAACTTAAAACATAATGTAAAATCAACTGGCTGAGGAAAAGCCAAATACCATCAAATAGAAATATTTACATTAAATTAGATAGACAAAATCCATAATTAGTGAAAGTAATTAAAATGCAAATATCAACATTAAACGTTCCTTCTAAATCAGTATATGCCATCCATACAATTCCATTCTTAAATGCTAATGAAGTGGATTGTAAATGAAGTTCAGAACACAAACTATGCACTAAGCCACCAATTACAGAGTCATTGATTCAGATTCAACAGTAATACCCAGAAGTAGTATTTTTTGTACAAATCATTGTAGTTTTTAGTTTCCAATTTTCACCAAAACAATTAACAACATCTAACCTATGAATATGTTCGAGAGAAAATAAAACTTCAACACGTATAATATAGTTCGATTCAACAACAAAAATAGTGGCAGAAAAAAAAATCAGTTTGAGTTTTTCTTCTGAGACTAGAACCTTTTATAATGAATTTTGCTCATTGCATACTTTGATCCTCCTCTATACAAATAACATTTGCAGCTGTGATTTTTAATTAACAAACGATCCCTTTTCTTGTATCTTTAAATTCAGAAATATCAGCAATGAACCAAAAAATTACTCGATCTCGTACATCTGAAAAAATAACAATGATTCAAAATTCACTTGAACATGAATAACTTTCCTTTGGTATCCGCAATACATCCATTTTGATGCAAATTACTGTTTTTGCATAATTTTATCATATTTATGAGCTAGAGATACATGATCATATCTCCTTCAGACTGGGTTGTTAGCATTGGGCTATCTTAAAAAGCCCAAAAGCGAAGCCAATCCACATAATATCATCCTTTCTTAATATAAAAATGCCAGGGTTGCTCAGAATTAGGATGTAGGGTTTTAAGCTCCATTGTTTTAAGCTATTACGTTAAATTAAGAATCATTACGTGATTATGTCTTCCTATTATACAGGATGAGAATTACTCTCTAGTGACTAGGATGGTTGTACTCTGTATACGTGGGGTGTTTGGAAATGATCGACACTAATTTGAGAAACATAAGGAAGATAACAAGTAAAATACCAAAAGGAGAGGGACAAATACATAATGAAGTAGATGAAAGCAATGAGTAGACAGAAACGAACAAGTAACAGGATTCAAGCCAGAAGTGCACACACAAGCTAACTGCACTTTTGCAGAGATTTCAAACTAACTGTGAATAGAGATGTCAAATTCAAATGGCTTGAAAGCCAACAAGAAACAGACACTTTTGTAGCTCCTTACTTCTTCAATGGTACTAACTAACATCATCCATTCTAAGGAGAAAATGAATAACCACACAATTCAGTTATTCAAATTAGTCATTCTAAGGAGAAAATGACTCAAGCAAGCTAGAATAACAATTGTAGATATCTATTCAGTTCAATTTTTGTAATTTCAATTCGATATTTTTCTATTTGATTTTCATTTATGGCTCTTTTTTTCGACGAAAAGTAGATTACGATGCGGTGAAAAGTGAAAGTTATTACGTTAAATTAAGATTCATCATGCGATTACATCTTCCTATCATACATGATGAGAATTACTCTCTAGGGACTAGGATTGTTATACTATATATACGTGGGGTGTTTGGAAATGATCGACACCAATTTGAGAAACATAAGGAGGATAACAAGAAAGATCCCAAAAGGAAAGGGACGAATACATAATGCAACAGATAAAAGCAATGAGTAGACAGAAACGAACAAGTAACAGGATTCAAGCTAGAGGTGCACACACAAGCTAACTGCACTTTTACAGAGATGTCAAACTAACTGTGAATAGACATGTCAAATTCAAATGGCTTGAAAGCCAACAAGAAACAAACACTTTTGCAACTCCTTAGCTTCTTCAATGGTACTAATTAACATTACCCATTCTAAGGATAAAATGAATAACCACACCATTCATTTATTCAAATCAGTCATTCTAAGGAGAAAATGACTTAAGCAAGTTGGAATCACAATTGTAGATATCTATTTGAAGCAACTTAAAGCATAATGTAAAATCACCTAGCTGAGAAAGAACCAAATACCATCAAATAAAAATATTTACATTAAATTAAATAAACAAAATTCATAATTAGTGACAGCAATTAAAATCCAAATATCAACATTAAACTTCCCTTCTGAATCGATATATGTCATCCATACAATTCCATCCATAAATGCTAATGAAGTGGATTATAAATGAAGTTCATAACAAAATTAAAACTATGCACCAAGCCATCAATTATAGAGTCACTGATTCACTATGACAAAGTTTACAAATAAAAAGGCATTTGATGTTAGCCAATACAACAACATTTGATTTAGCTAACACAGGCACACAACGTTTAGGTACGCATTCTCATCAGTCATTAGCAACAATACAAAATAAGAACCAAGGTATATGGCCCGACCTGTTATGCCATAAAGAGCCTACATAATCATCATGAGATGAACAATTAACAAACATAATTAGAGTGAGAACAGAGTCATTTTATAATCTGAATGAGAAGCATTTACAGATGAGGGAAAAGATTCAGATTCAACAATATTACCCAGAAGCAGCATTTCTTGTATAAATATTGCAGTTTCCAGTTTCTAATTTTCACCGTAACAATTAGCGACATCTAATCTATAAGTATGACCGAGAGAAAATGAAACTTCAACACGTATAATATAGTTCGATTCAACAAAGAAATAATGCGCAGAACAAAATAAAATCAGTTCGACTTTTTCTTCTGAGACTAGAACTTTTTATTATAAGTTTTGTTCATTGCATACTCTAATCCTCCACTGTACAAATAACATTTGCAGTTGTGATTTGAGCAACAAATGATATCTCTTTTCTTGTATCTTTAAATTCAGAAATATCAGCAGAGAACCAAAAAGTTACTCGATCTAGTATATCTAAAAAAATAACAATGATCGACACTAATTTAAGAAACACAAGGAAGAGAACAAGAAAAACACCAAAAGGAGATGGACGAATACACAATGCAGTAGATGAAAGCAATAAGGAGTCGACAGAAACGAACACATAACAGGATTCAAGCCAGAGGTGTGCACATAAGCTAATTACACTTTTACAGAAATGTCAAATTAACTGTGAACAGAGATGTCAAAATCAAATGGCTTGAAAGCTAATAAGACACAGACACTTTTGTAGCTCCTTAGCTTCTTCAATGGTACTAACTAACATCACCCATGCTAAGGAGAAAATGAATAACCACACAATTCAATTATTCAAATCAGCCATTCTAAGGAGAAAATGACTCAAGCAAGCTGGAATCACAATTATAGATATTTATTCGAAGCAACTTCAAACATAATGTAAAATCAACTAGCTGAGAAAAAGCCAAATACCATCAAATAGAAATATTTACATGAAATTAGATAGACAAAATCCATAATTAGTGAAAGTAATTAAAATGCAAATATCAACATTAAACTTTCCTTCCGAATCAGTATATGTCATACATACAATTCCATCCTTAAATGCTAATGAAGTGGATTATAAATAAAGTTAAGAACAAAAACTATGCACCAAGCCACCAATTGCAGAGTCAACAGTTATACCCAGAAGCAATATTTTTTTTTATAAATATTGTAGTTTTCAGTTTCCAATTTTTACCATAACAATTAATAGCATCTAACCTATCAATATGTCTGAGTGAAAATGAAACTTCAACACGTACAGTATAGTTCGATTCAACAACAAAAATAATGGTAGAACAAAAATAATCAGTTCGAGTTTTTCTTCAGAAACTAGAACCTTTTATTATGAGTTTTGCTCATTGCATCCTCTGATCCTCCTCTATACAAATAACATTTGCAGCTGTGATTTGAGCAGCAAACGATATCCCTTTTCTCGTATCTTTAAATTCAGAAATATCAGCAGAGAATCAAAAAATTACTCGATGTTGTACATCTGAAAGAATAACAATGATTCAAAACTCACCTGAACATGAATAACTTTCCTTTGCTATTCTCCAATACATCCATTTTGATACAAATTACTTTTTTTTCATAATTTTATCATATTCATGAGCCAAAGGTACATGATCATATCTCCTCAAGACTGGGTTGTTAGCATTGGGCTATCTTAAAAAGCCCAAAACCGAAGCCTATCCACTATATCATCCTTTCTTCATATAAAAATGCTAGGGTTGCTCAGAATTAGGATTTAGGGTTTTAAGCTCCATTGTTTTCTTTACTGTAAAAAAAAAAAAATGGACATGATGAAGAAGAGAAAGCTCGAGGACAACGGTGGCGTCGATGACGTTCCCGTTGCTAGTAGGCTTTCAATCGAAGATGCCCGGAAGATTCTCGAATCTGTTACTCCTGAACAAATGTTAGAAATCCTACAAAACGCCATCGTTCGTCATACCGACGTTCTCGATCAGGTACGAGTGATCGCTGATCGTGATACTACTCAAAGAAAGCTCTTCGTTCGTGGGCTTGGCTGGGAAACCACCACCGAAAAAATCAGGTCAATTTTTGGGAATTACGGTGAGTTAGAAGAAGCTGTTGTTATTCTTGATAAAGCTACTGGGAAGAGTAAGGGTTATGGATTTGTTACTTTTAAGCATGTTGATGGAGCTTTACTTGCGTTAAAGGAACCGAGTAAAAAGATTGATGGTCGAATGACGGTTACTCAGCTTGCTTCTGCTGGGATTCAAGGTGGACCTGGCGGTGGTAGTTCAAATAATCCGGTGGATGTGTCGTTGAGGAAGATTTATGTATCTAATGTGCCGTATGATATGCAATCTGAGAGGATTTTGCAGCATTTTTTGATGTATGGGGAGATAGAGGAAGGACCATTAGGGTTTGATAAGGCGACTGGGAAGTCAAAAGGGTATGCTTTGTTTGTGTACAAGACAGCGGAGGCGGCACAGGCTTCTTTGGTGGATCCTGTTAAGAATATTGATGGGTATCAGTTGAACTGTAAGTTGGCTATAGAAGGGAAGAAAAAACCAGGCCCAGGAGGAGCTCAGGTCCAAACAGACATGCGTGGTGATCCTATGGGTCATGGGCAATATGGTGCGCCTGGTGGGATTACTGGTTATGGTGGATTTTCAGGGCATTCATCATATAGTGCGCATGGACATGGTCCCAATTCAGGGTTGGGTAGTGGAAATGGTATAGGTGTGGGTGGTCCTGGTGGTTCATCTTTTGGAAGCCAATCTGGTGGGTACGGCTCCGGGATTGGTGGTCCATATGGTGGGGGTTCGCATTATGGTGGGCCTGGTTCAGCTGGATATGGTGGGTTGACTGGTGGTGCTACTGCTGGCAGTGGTTATAGCGGTGCTGGGGCATTGGGAGCTGCTGGTGGTGGAATACCTGGGGCTGCTAGTGCATTAGGTGGTGCTGGCCGTGGATCTTCAATGTATGGGCTACCCCCAAGCTCAACCGGGATGCCATCTGGAGATTATCCACCACAGGGTTCTCATTATGGTTCTTTACATCAACCTCACGGGCTACAAAACCAAGGCCCTGGGGCATCAGCTCCACCTAGAGTTGCACCTGGGGGTATGTACCAGGGGATGCATTCATATTACTGAGGTAAACTTCTTCCTCTCCCCTTTTACATAATTGTTGTGATTGGTGGTAGGTGATCTCAATCTGTGCTCTGTGGTGCGATCAGGTTTGCTGATCTTGGACTTCTGTTAGTAATTTTATTCATCGGTCTTATCCTTTTCCATCTGTATGCCTTGCATTCTGCCTGTTGAATATTCTCGCTTGAAAATGTGGGATGTAGTCTTAATTGGAATGATAAAACATTTTTATGACCCTCACTTGAAGTAGGCTTAATTTTTAATGAGTTTTAGTGAAATATGCTTGCTTATTGACTTATTCTATGATCTGGTTGTGGATATACTTGATGTTCACCAATCTCTTCTATTAAAGCTTTTAGTAAGTGGGTTTTTTGGTTGTTGAAATTTGTTGAATGCGTCTTGATTAATGTATGTAGATTTTAGAGTGGCATTTTGCCTTAGATATAGGAACATACATCATTGAATACCCTTGTAAATGGAATTCTATTGGCTCTCCCCTTTCTTTATTTTTGTGCTATCTATATCTCAACCCATGGGCTTAGTTCAAGTAGCAAAGGCTGAGGGACTTGCGACTTAGGAGCTAGGTCACAGGTTTAGCCCTATGCAAACTAAGCTTGGTATTTAAGTGGAGAAGGTAGTGGACTGGGGCCATTATCCTCTGAGTTTCTAAAATTGGGGTTAGCCTGGATGGATTTTTCTGTCAAAAAAACTAGGTAACCGTCGTCCCTCTTCCCTTTAATTCTCAGCATGTCTGAGTAACACGCTTTCAGGGATGTATAGGTTTTCCTAACTGGAAATTGTAGTTTTGCCTTTTCTTTTTTCTGCTGGATTTATCTGTTATTGTCTATGCTCCTGGACTGTTCTCCAGCTCGTTCAGCTTTAAAATGATGTGAATTCTTTGCTTGAAGTTGTTATTATTGTCCTTGTTTTTCTGGTTCTCTCTTCTTTCTTTTGGGTTGTGGGTGTAGGGAGAGGCGAGATGCAAGTCTGATGTGTGTTGTGCAAGTTGTCTTTTTGCTGTCTTTCAATTTGTTATTTATGAATGTGTCTGCAGAGGTGTCAATTTGTAGAAGTGATCTGTGGGGAAATCGGACAGGACAGATGTCTGCAAACAATTAAGGATACCCTTCTTAAGTATTTCAACAATCAAAAATACCTTTCATTTTCTAGTTTTTCGAGTGAGGGTACTTCTTCAAAGCAGAGGGAGCCGTGACTGAAGGGGGTTACTATTGTAGCAAATGTTTGACAATGATGACAAACTCGTTATATGTTGAGTTTCTATGAAGTGCATGTTCATCAAGTATCATGGGTCAATGTCTTGTTGGAGTTGGCTCCTACATGAATAATATTATAGTAAATAAATGCATGAAAACTTTCTTTTACTTTTCTTCCTAGACATTGTTGGATAGATTGGATACTGATGATTCATACATCTTCTGTGATTCATATAGTTGCTTTTCCTAGTTGTTGTTTAGCTCGAAAGCTTCTAAAGTTTTTATTGTCTCTGGAATTTGTCATCTTTGTGCTAATTTACAGGACTTTTTCATACTCAGTTTGCCGTTTCTCTTTAGAAAGTTCCTCTGAAACAAAAAGTCATCTAAAAGAAGTATTACAGTAGCACATTGGAAATCCCTAGGTTACCAAGAGAGAAGGGCATGCTCTCTAAGAAGAACTAATAACATAGTTACCTATCCAAATAGAGAAGAGAACTATATGCCATGTCAGAATGTTATCCTGCATCATCTTGGAGGCTAGGGTGTCTTCAACATCATCTTTGTTGGATATTACTTATTTTCTTTCATTGCCTGGGAAATTTTTGGTTTGAGAACACCTTACAACAATCTAGAATTCACACAATCGGATATTGTCCAAGATCATCTCTTTATTTTTCTCCATCTCCACTTAAATTATCCAGATTTATTAGATTGTGATTATTATTGTGATGTTGTCCATCTTCTAATGTATTATTATTGATTCCAGATTGATTAAACTGATTGTTGTTGTTCTTCTTCTTCTTCCATATGGCGTTTGATGTTGTCTGTCTTTTGATAGATTGTTCTTAATCCCAGATTGATTCTCTCTGTTTTTGTACTGTCCTTTCGCATTGCGGTGAAGGTTTAACTACTATCATGTTCCTTTCTTTTGATTTCACTTTAAGATTCGTCTTATTTTTTGATGTGGAATGATCTATTGAGTTGTGAATGGATGTTTGATTCAGGTGTTTTGACAACTTGGTGCAGCTGCTTTTAGTGGTTCTGGATGAATGGTGGTGTTTATAAGTCTGGTTTGATGGTTTTGATTGCCTATCTGCTTTGGCTTCTGCATTTGACCCTTTACTGATGTCCTACATTGTGGTAGTCAGGCTGTTTCTTTCTTCAGGAGGCCTTGTGCTTTTTGGAGTTCTAGTTGAAGTTTGTATTTGAATATAAATATAGTATTTGGAGCCTTAGAGATGATGTGTATTGGAAAAGTTTTATTGCTGTTGAAGCTGCTTAACTTAGTTTCTTATGGTATTTGGAAGACCTTTTTTCTTTTCATTTTAAGTGCCTGAATCTAGAATTCTTCTTTTGTGCCTTTTTCTTTTGCCAGTTACTTCATTCTGTTGTATGTGATGGAAGCATTAGTTTTATGCATGTCCAATTGTCTGCCTGGTTGTCCAATATATGTTCGTCAATTATTTTTGAGATTTGAGAGGATGATTTGGAAGGATGAGCTTGATTAATTAATATTGGGCGACTATCTCGGTTATAATTGATTGCATTTAAGTGGTTGGGAGTGACATTTGATTCCCTCATTTTGCATTTTATGAGTGTCTCCCAAAGTTGTGGCTGGCCAAATTGTATTTTACTTGTTTGTTGCTTGGCTATTTTAGGATGTGAGTAACCCTGGGTTATGATGGGTTAGAGAAGTCAAGCGACAATACCTCTCTAAAGTTGAATTTTTGATGCAATCATGCTGAAAATACTTTTGTTTAGGATGCATCTACTATTATTGAAAGTGAGTTTCGTTGGCAACGGAATTTAGTGATTGATATAAATGAGGGCTTCACTTGTATATAAGCAATATAAAAAATGAAGAAGTTTGTACAAAAGTGTAGTTACTGATTTATTGGTTTATTTTTGAACTCCAAAAGTTAAAAAAAGATGATACTTTAATGGTCATCGCAAAATAAACACGATCTTCTAATATGGACAAGTTAGTTTTCAATTCTTATATTAGGTTTCCTGATGGCTCTCTTATAACGGGATACCTGAGTGCTAAGAGGAGCCACGTTCCACTCCTTACTTCTCCTTTGCTTCCCAAGTTCCAGCTTAAAGAGGAGATGACATTTTCCCACCAACTCTCCTGGCATGACCAATGAATTCAAAAAAATTCATACTGTACTATCTGACTGTGCAAAATAGCTTCTTTTGACCTTTTTCACATATAAATTCAAGTATGTGTTTCTCGAATTCAGCCAACAGATCAAGCAATTCAAGAAATAATCTTGAATTTCAAGGCGGCTAAATCTTGAAAAACATTCATAACAATTAGCCTTTGGTAGAGATCAACATAGATTCTGATCCTCCCTAGAGTGAGAAAGAACAATGATAAGCCATGAATTTGAATACCTAAAAGGCTAAAAGTAATCTACGATTTGAAGAAAATGATAGCATTTTAGGAAAGCTCAACTCTGTTCAAGGACAAGGATGAAGCTTTGGAAGCTCCCAGGAAGGCTATTAACAAGATCTCAAGTAGAAGAGTCGTCAGACTTTCTTCTGTTGAACAGAAGCAGATGTGGCCAAATCATATTAAGTTACACTTTAGTGCTTCATATGAACATAGTTGAATAGAGATGAAAAGAGGCCATAATGATTTAGTATCTCATATAGGCACTTTGACGGCGAAAGGGATGTGTTGGGTATAGTATAGAACTCTGGGAAGAACTCTTATGAGTGGTTTTACAATTTGATGTTGTTAATCACATCTTGGGTTGAAGGACTCGTACTTAAGATATCCTTCCAGAGAGCCTACTTTTTTCATCTTTAAGCTGAATCTCACGAATTTAGGTTGTAGGAGTCAAAACCTGTCCCTTTGTTGCTTATTAAAATTTTCTTTTTTAAGAGGAGTGGCGGCATGGAAAGGACCTAAGTAAAGGAAGTCATAATTCGTTAATAACCTTGCTTTTAAGTGTACAGAAGAATGTTTTTATTTTTTCACTCCTACCACAGATCACCCAGTAATATGTGTTAAATTATCATATGTTTTTCACCACAGATTCCTATCTTTTTTTCCTTTCCTTTTTGTCATATCTAGTTTATTCTGCTTATTGGTTGTTGAGACGAGAGTTCCCAGGAAACAACCTCTCTACTTTTACTTTTATGAGGTAGTGGTAAGATCTGCCTACATTCTACCCTCCCCAGACCCCACTTGTGAGATTTTATTGGTATGCGATTAGTTTTTATTAAAATTTCTACTTTGCATTTGGTAGAGTTGCACAGTTAGTGTGGGTGAGATTTCATTGGTATGCGGTTAGTTTTTATTAAAATTTCTACTTTGCATTTGGTAGAGTTGCACAGTTAGTGTGGGTGGGATAAGATGGTGCTCCCCCAGATACTAGCTTCTTTGTTCTTTTGTGGGTGTATTCTGTTGAAAAGCTGGACACCCTTTATTACTTTTTGAAGATGGGATGAAAATTGGTGATTTTATTGGAATGGAAGTGCTTCTTGGTTGCAAAGTTAAAATCCTCTTATCAGTATTTGTAGGTGTGAGAATTGGATCAAGTCTGCATGTATATTGGAATGGTATATTGAGTGGTGTGTGTTTTTCTAAAATAATTTTGAATGTGGATCCCCGACTTGTTTGTGAGTGAGTCCATGCTGGATTGATATGAATTTGCACTCTTGAGGTCTGAGTGATGAATTTTTACATTGTCATGAGTTTGTCTCAAGTTGCCAATTTGATTTGTTTCATAATTCTCCCTTTTTTGGGTGAGAATTGTTTATCTGTTGTGAGCTGCAATTAATTATTCTCTTTGAAAATATGGATGCTATCATCTGTTTGTATGTCAAAGTACCTAAACTTGCATACGTTCATGACTTTGCCGAAATCCTACTTTGTGGGGTTCCAATGTTGTTCCAATCAGACCTTCCCTCAAAATCCATCCACCTTTTGTTGCAAACTTTGGCAGCGCGACTGTCTCGGGCTCTCACCTAGTCCAGTCTAATATTTCTGATTTTACTTGTCAACATTCCATCTAGAGTGGTTGCTGTTTGGTGGTTTAAGCTGTTCATTTGCCAAGTTATATTCATCATATAATAGATTCCTTCATTCAAGGGGGTTCCATGATTTGTGTTTGTGAAGGAAAATCTTATGTGTTTTGGTGAGTAAGGTTGATGAACTGCATTGGGCATTTGATAATTCTTCTGGTATTAATTACTTACAAGCATTAGTTGGAAGAAAGAAAGATGATAAATCAGTGTCGTGTGGACTGGCATTGGACAAATTAGTGGCGACATTTCTGTACTGTTTACTTCTTGTGAAAGGGCTTTGCACCTCAGAGAAATGAACAAGACTATACGTGAGAACAAAAATTACACGTGTTATGTTCTTAGTCAAAGGTTAATGATATCAGGACACGTCTCCTGCTGCGAGTCAGGTGAAGCCGCACGTGCCCTTTTGCATGGCCTTGAGTCTCTTCTTATAAATTCTTTTTTTTATTAATGAAAATATATTCTTTTTCCTTTCTTTTTTTATTGCATTATATGTTTTATAATTTAGAATGGGAATTTTTTTTTTGTCATATGAGGTCATTTTTTTAAAAAACAGAAGTATATTTTTTTAAATGAACAGTTTATGAGCTGCTTATAAGCTGTTTTGCTTGATTGTAAGTATAATCATAAGAGTAAATCTACATTTTATTCATTAATGCTACTGGAATTGTTGCATTACTGTTGACAGGTGAAATTTTTTTCAAGACGTGTACAATCTAATACTTTTTCTTGAAGAGGATCCAATACAAATAAAAAAGAGGATCATTTAGTTAACAACTACAGTTAAATGAAAATTTCTATGAATGATTACGGTAATCTTGCAGCAAAATTGCATATAACAACTCATTCCATGTATCTGGTACTCCTGGCAAGCACCAGTGTATGCAATCAGCATAAATTTTTGGCTCTGATCTCTCTTCTCTGGTCAAGAGTTTTCCCCTCCTTTCGCCGAACACAGAAGTGTGACCATCTTTTCTGTACTCAGACAACTGAGTTATATTCAGAAAATGCACATTTACTTGCAGTTTCTCAATGACATCTTTCAAGATTGACATTATTTCAAGATTTGAACCAGTTCCCCAGTAGGGTCCTTCGATTGGTTGCGTCTCCTTAAAGCAGTTTCCATCAATTCCACCTTTCCATTCCCAGTTCCTGCAAAAGGGTAGATTTTTCTCATGTCTAGGCTAATTTGGAGACAGAATCTCTGTATAGTATACAATTTCTTTCAATATGTGTAAGAACTCCCCATGCATTAATGTGATTCAACAGCTAAGAGAAAATGTTGAGTAATGAGATCTCACCATAAATGTGTTGGGGACATGGTTGCGAAGAAAACCTTTTGCTTTTGTGGATTAATGCTTGACTCTATCCAATTTGCCCAAGTTTCTAACGCTAATTTATATGCTGTTGTTACGTTATATTCTCGAACATTTTCAGGAGAACCATATCTGCAGAAACAGAACCATATTATAGTTCATTCAGCTGTAATTTTGTATGATTTAACTTGTATATTTTTACAAGAGAATTTCCTTTTTCCTATATGGGTGCATGAAAAGGGTACTTACGTTGCATTGATGAAAGGTTTATGCATCCACCACACATAACTTTCAAAAACCAGAATGTCAGCTCCTTCCCAAAGCTTGCTATGCTTTTCTACAGAGTCAAGTTTAACTAGTCGCTTCATAACAGTATGATTAGTTGCATGATCTGATATGGATTCAACCATGAAGGGAGCCCAGTAGTATTCAATCGATGTGTTAAATTCCTACAACATAAAAACGCAGATGTTCCCAAGTTAAGGTGAAAATTTGTGTACACAAACATTGGTTCTTTTTGTATTTTAGCGACGAATAATGTGAATTGATCACTTTTCAGTCATGTCTTTGGAAAATAGCCGTTGTCCAGAAAGTTTCAAATTCTATAAATGAAACTCGACTACTCGTACACTTGTAGAAGTTCAAACTCTAGAACAATGGCTTTTTTCCAATTGCAGGGCTGAATTGTGAATTTTACACTGGTCATTTTAGACCCTATCTTTGGAAAAAATAACCACTATCTTTGGAGTTTCAAATCCCACCAATGACACTAGATGAAATGTTGCCGAAATAATTCAAGTTAATAAGTAATTAATACCTCAATTCTGAAAATCTTTCTGGGAGGAACTCTTTTAATGGAATGGTCACCATCTGCGATTAGTGATTGAACTAGACAGACCATTGACTCAAACATGCCTCTTTGTATGGAGTCTCCAATAAACATGAGCCTTTTGTCTCTCAATATCTCCAACATCTTCAAAGCATTGAACCTGATCAACAAACATTTACCAAACAACCAGCCACGACGAAAATCTCAGGTTTAATTCCACTGATGATCATTCAACTTTCAATTTATTATACTAAAATCAGTAACTCGACTATGCTTGTATAACACAGCAAAATTATTAAACAAAAAATAAGAGTATTAGGTTGGGGAAAAATGGATTTTCTTATTTCTTTTAAGAGATGCCACATGAAGCAACTATACATGCAATACAATGTATACCAGAGAAAAAAGAACCTGTGTATTTTTATGACATTGCCTCGAAAATAGTAGCATGAAAAATATGTTGTTTACAGTTGATATCATTAAAGTTGTCTATGTAAATATATATATATATATACCTTGGCAAATTACAACCATGAGGCTGCCATCTCCAATTCTGGTAAAAAGAATCAGGCCTTCCATTTCTTTGACAAGTAACTTGTTTGACCAAATAAGGACAAGTCTCTTCTGTATAAAGTGGATATGTTACATTGTCCCAAACCCAATTTCCTTCAAATATATTGCAACTTTCATGGATGATCTCATTTTCAGAAACATTTATTGGCACTCTAAGAAACTTATTAACACTTGATTGCCATAGAAATTGGAATTGATTATTTTTCAAGTTATCAAGTAAAAATCTCACACTTCCAAGAAGAAAAAGAGAGACTAATGCAAGAGGAAAAAGGAAAAGGATCCTACGATCCTGTGGAGGTTGGGTTGTCATATTTGGGAGTAGAATCAAGATTAAGCATAGTGTAAAATAGGAAGAAATAAATAATGCCTTCTAATTTAAGCATAGTTTGGAAGTGTTACTATGCAACTACTGGTTGGTGAAATAGTGAGTTAGGTACATCAAGAGCCTTGAAAAAGATTTAAATAGGATGCCCCATGGCATGCCACTTTACTTTTTTATTTCGATATGTATTTTACATCATAAACTCAGATAATTTTTTAGAGAGGTATCTTTTGTGGAAAGTTTAAGTGCTCATCTTCTGAGGTGGGACAGATGGAGAGGAGGGTGGAAGGAGATGTAGAAGTTGAAACCCTCAGGGGTTGGCCTGGTGGCAATTGACTTGAGCCTTAGGGTTTGCTCCCTTTCAAGATCTCAAGTTCGAAACCCACTAGGTGCAACCAATGTCTGAGGATCATCGGGCGGTAAAACCTAAATTAACCGTGGTGCACTTGCAGGAAATTCCTTGCCAAGGGCCTGTGCACCCCCAGGATTAATCGGGGGCTCAAAGAGACTCGGATACCCGATGCAAATAAAAAAAAAGTTGATTAATAAATAGGGGTTGAAATTATATATATTGTTAGTGTAAAGATTATTCATACTATGAAGTCAGTCACGTAAAAAATATCTATAAGTAAGTTTCCTTAATATGAGAGTTGAAATCTTAAAATAAGACAAGTTATCTACTATAACATGTAAAAGCGACATAATAGCATAAAAATTCCTTACACCGACAACAATACAAGTTTATAGTAATATAAATTCAATACATAAACACCCCCTCAATTATTTACACTCTCAAGATGCAAAAAGGATAAATTAATTTTTTAGCCTTTCAGTATTTATTACATTTAATTAATTTTACCTTTTTAGCATTTATTTCTCAATTTTTTTTACTTTCTTATTTCTTTTCGGTTTCTTTCTAATCATTTATTTTGTTCTTCCTTGCTCATATTCCGACGAAGAAATTTTCTTTCTTAATGTATTTTTAGTTTTTCATAATAGTCTCATTAGATCATACATCTTCCTTCGTATCGTAGGAGCATAAACTAACACATGCTGGGGCTACGAAAATAGTTACTATTAAATTACTAGCACCATATAAAATAATTTCCCCTAGAGTAGTTGTTAATATGAATAAGAGAACCTATGTTATAGCCGTTTCTATACATTCAATGTACTCAACGGATTGAGGAATACATAGAGTTGAACATAGTTAAATAAGAATAAAATGATTGCGTTGAGATTGTTCGTTTGGAAATTTTCCGAAAAGCCAACCATAGGTTCTTCTCTCCATTGAAACAATAAAGTTGTTATGTTAATTACTAAACTTGTTAAAGAGATGAAATATAATCAAGATATATCATTTTGATCAGAGGTTAAATCGTTCATCAGAAGAACTAAGACAAAAATTAGGCTGCATTTTGGGAAAATCAAACTTCCATAGAAGAGAAGCAAATGAAAGGCTTTTATAAAAATACTCATATAATTGAGAATGAAATTTTCATTTTATCCATGCTAGATCATGAATTAGTAACTTCCGGCTCGAACCTAACCATATAGTAACTTTTTTCAGTCAACATAAAAGAAGAATACCAATGCCATATTTTCTTTCTTCCTCTCCAATTTCCAACACCCATCACTAATGCTCGTCCCTGGCCGAAGCGAGGAATTTATTTGAAGGGAGACATGGTATCCAGATAGAGTGCTCACTCAGGAGATCTGGACACCCGGTGCATCCCCGGGATTAGTCGAGGCTCAAAGAGACTCGGACACCCGATGCAAATAAAAAAACAACGGAAAAAAGGAGAAAATCCAGATTGGATCTGAATCCAATGGAACAGTTACTCAGCCGATTGAATTGGAGAAAGTAACCCTAGGTTCAGATCCGGAAGTCCAGGAAGCATATAGTATGCACAAGGATTGTGTTTTTGACAGTTGATTGTGTGTTTCTTGGTGATATTTGTTTAGCTGTTTAGCATGCATTATCCATCAGTCAACCTCATCCCGATCACAAGGAGAGGTTCACTATGACGAGGTACTTTTTTCTCCTTAAGGAAAAAATGAAATGCATATGGGAGTGCTTTATCAAAGGATTGATATTAGAGAAAAAATCCTATATTTCTTATCCAAGAACCCCTACCTTGGGATAAGTTTTGAATGAATAATTCCTCAAAGTCATTGTTAGTACATTTAGTACAGTTACTACTATACCTGGTATTTAGCACACACAACCTGGGGACAATGATGTCGTGAGGCCAATTATACACATCCAGCACCAGGTAAGATGTGTAGTCTATGAACCGCAGCAGGTGGATAGCCGTGCAACTAACGCTCCAGAAGCCCGGGTAAGACATGAGGATTGATATTCTATGTCCACTTCCATTATTTGTATTAATGATATCAGATTGAGTTGCTTTACTTGAATTATTGTATATATCATGTTAATACATGCATTGCTAAATTGTTGTGTATGCATGCACTACCAGCGATTTCTAAGGATTTTCCCTAGGTAGGCTAGGAGAGCGAGTCGATGATCTTCTCGAGTCTTTTAGACTCAAAGTTACTGCATGTGTGCACATACTGGGCAGTGATTCAACTGCTGATTAGTGACTCCAGTTAGTTGCCAGTCCTATTCGGTTGAGGTGCGTTGACACTAAGACTATAGATGCAACTTCATCTGTTATATTCAGTTTATTTCTTTTCTTCTATCGAGCTGGATCTCTAATCAACTGTACCCAGATTCTAGTGCTCCATGACTTAATTTTAGTTTGGGTTGACTGTGGGTCGTTGGGTGTCCTGTCACGGCCTAAAACCGATTGGGGTCATGTCAAAGATGCAGTGATACTCTTAATGATGTGAGACCTTCCAAAAAAATGTGTACTTGGCCAAAAGCATAGAAAGAGGCAAGGACTCAACTAAGGAAATAGCTCCAATATTCCTTCTTGTCTCGCTCGCTTAGCTAATATATTCCCAAAAAATCGAAAACGAAACGATAAAGGTTTTGTGAAATCTTCATATCACACCATTTCAGAATATATTTGGGCTGGGCTGGGCTGCTAGCAAAGTTGACTCTTCTTATTATAGTGTTTCAAGATTGGATGATGACAGCTAGCAGAGTTGACTATTCTTATTTTAACTATCATTTTCATTACTAGTACAAGGCACTTTAATGTACTAATAAAGAACTCTTTTCATCAGATATGTCATTATCTCATTTTTAATCTTAAAAGGTTAGAGAAAGACAGCTAGAAGAGTTGACTCTTCTTTATTATGATGATAACTGAACATTAACCTTCATATCATTTGCCCTTAAGACGGACATGGAAGACACTAATGTCTAATGCACATGGACCAAAGTCTATGTATGTATAGAAAATGGTAACAAACTAACCAGAGTTATATAAAACATATACAAATTTAAGCACCCAACGTAATCCAGTAGTCAATGAATTAGGTTGAAAATTATGAAGTTTTACGTTTAAATTTCTGTTGAGATAAACAACAACAACAATATACCCAGTGAAATTCCATAAGGATAAAATTCTCAGTGATTTCTTCTCGTCTATCCCAACCTTTGGTGGACGGAGTTTCCTGTGGTTGGTGGAAGGTAACATGACCATACATAAAGGGTCATAAAAAAATAAAATTTAGCACGTTATTAAAGGCATAAGCCTTAATTGCTGCTGCAAAATCATGAATTTGGTGAATAATTAATTTATCTAATGTTATAAATACACAATCATAATCAATAGATTAGCAAGAAAATGAAGAAACTTACCTTACTAATTTTGAACATAATTATGTTTGCAATAGGCAACTGTGGTGGCCCTTTAATCTCTCGTCTCTACTTCATCCATGGCGGCCAAAGAATCTGGCTCTCCAGTTGGTTACAAACAATTGCCTGTCCCTTAATCCTCATCCCTTTATCCATCTCCTATTTTCACCGCCGGAAAATCGAAGGCCCAGCAACCAAAATCCTCTCCATAACTCGTCGAGAATTCATCGGATCTATCGGGGTCGGAATCATCGCCGGTCTCGACGGTTACTTAATCTCATGGGGACCCGCAAAATTACCCGTTTCAACTTCCTCTCTGATCAACGCGACTCAACTCGCGTTCACCGCACTCTTCGCTGTAGTTATAGTAAAGCAAAAATTGACGGCGTATTCGAAGTTGTCTGTCGCTCTGCTCATCACCGGAGCTGCAACTTTAGCACTCCGAGGGAACGGCGACCGGCCGGCCGGCGTGTCTGGTAAGGAGTATGTGTTGGGGTTCGTGATGACGGTTTTGGGTGCGGTTTGTTTTGGGCTAATGCTATCGCTTATTGAGCTGATTTACATAAAGGCAAAGAAAGCTGTTAGTTATACTATGGTGTTGGAGATTCAAATGGTAATTGGTGTTTCTGCTACTGTTTTCTGCACCATTGGAATGATTGTCAACAAGGATTTTCAGGTATTCCTGTCCCTTTTCTTCTTCAATATACTTTCATCAATAAATAATTTGAAAGTTCAACATTTTGAAAACGGACTAAAAAGAAAAGAATGTTATAAATGAAACAGAGGATAAAAAGTGTAAGAATAATGACAAAAAAATGACAAAGGTGTCTTAGGAACATAGTTCTATGAAAGGTCTATCTTATTCATTTTAGACACAATTATTTAAAAAATTATTTACAACAATATCATTTCCTATAAGAGTCTATTTATGTATTTTTAAGAAAAACACTACACCCCGAAAAAATATGATAGTATAAAATATAAATATTATTATAATAATAATTTAAAGTAAAAATAGTTTTAAAAAATAATTAACGCCCCGGGCGTACTTTTTTATGCCTATAACTTACGCTTTTCACTTTATGTCCTAAATTTTAGGACTTAGGTCTTATGGGTTTACGCCTTCAATTTGCACCTCAAAATATTTTTGGTATGCCTCACCCGGAAGCTCGCCCAGAAAATGTTTTTTTAAAATATTGATCATTATACTAGTAGTCACAATATTATTCTAGGAGTTTTTTTTATTACTTTTTCATTTTTATTATTAGTTAATATTTCTCGTACCTCGATTACATATTATTATTTTGCTGTAGTAATTGTTCAATTTTTAGTATGTTTTTTCTTGCTTTTCTTAATATTGTCTTGACTTTTTCACTTTCATTTTTTCGTATTGTTTCATAATCAGAAATAACTTTTCTACCTTGTAAGAGTAAAGTCTATATATACATCATTATGTTTTCATATCCACTTATAAATTACATTAAATATGTTGTTAGAGTGAAGTTATATTTGAATATGTATCTTATTTATTTATCTATCAGACATACAAATAAGCTAAAAATACACTTAATTTTAAAAATATTTTTCAAAAATTAATAATCAAAACATATTAACATCTTATTTGACAGGCAATTCCAAGGGAGGCTAGTCAATATAAGGTTGGAGAAGCTAAATATTATTTGGTACTAGTATGGTGTGCCATTATTTGGCAATTAGCATTGCTGGGATTAGTTGGAGTCATTTTTTATTCTTCATCTTTGCTCTCTGGAATCATAGGCGCTTTTTTACTTCCTGTTATTGAAATTTTAGCCATAATTTTATTTCATGAAAAATTTCAAATTGAAAAAGGAGTTGCTATTTTTCTAGCTCTCTGTGGATTTGTTTCCTATTTCTATGGTGAAATTGAGGAGAGCAAAAAGGAGAAACGAGATAATTTTATGGACGATCACTTAAATTTTACTGTATTGCATCAAAATGAATAGATTACTTTTGTAATAAAAAGTCATTTGAGTTTATCTAAGAGTTATAAGTCATTGGAGTATATTTTGTAACCAAAAGGTCTCTACTTAATTATCAAAGAAAGTCATTGGGAGAAAAGAAAAAAAGAGATACAATCAATGGCGAAGCGAGGATTTCAGTTAAGAGGTTTAAAATCTAAAAAATAACATATGAAATGGATGAAGGGGATTCAACATCTACCCTGTATAGCTATAAAAGAATTTTAATCATATATAAATAGTATAATTTTTCGCCGAATAAGGTTCGAATGTACCCCTAGGTAGTGGCTCTGCCTCTAGACACAATGATAGCAGGGACATAATATTATTTATAAGATATTTATGCAAAATGTAACGATTTAGTGAATCTATGTGATACTAATTAAGAAACATTAGTGACTTTTTTGTCATAAAAAGTATTTAATTATTTTGATATAATAAAATAAAAACATAGAAAAAGTATTTGACTACTTACATACTATTACAATGACCATCATAAAATTAACCACAGAAATCAGGAGGAAAACAAGAATAAAATATCCCACTAACTCAAATGAATCAAACAACACATTTATACAGTAAATATCATTCCAAAATACCAAGGCTCGAAGATCTTTGATAGATGAAATAAAATTTTAAGGTTGTTCATGTTCCTTTTGACAATCAAGGCATTCTTGATTTAATTAAAAATCAACTCAAATAGAAAACCAAATCAACGAGGTCGTCTTTAAATTTTTAAAAAATTGAAAATATTATAATTATTAGGATTTACTAGTACTTCTACATAACTTTAAAATATATTAATTCTATTTCAAATTATTTAAAGATTTTATCTTTAACTTCACAATAAAAAATTAAAAGCTGACTTTTAAAATCTAAATGACAAATAGAGTACTTCAACTAAGTCGTGAATGTCTTTTTTATAGTTTTTTTTTTAAAATTGGACCATGAATCCGATCTTATTAATAACACGTCAAAATAAGGTCCATTACAACATCAAAGTCCAAAGAGCAAAAGACAATTTAAACTCAATCTAAAATGGATAGCTCAGATATATAAAACATGATTCTACAAAGTAGAATTTTTTAAATTATTTCTCAGACTCTTCATCTCCTCTGCTTCTCCACCGAGTAGGATGTTTCTGTCGAATGTGAACTCAAGCTTCCTTCATCTTTGGATGGTAAATTTTCTTCACCTTATTGGTGCAGATGCATTCCTATGTTCATGTTTCAAAGGTTTATCATCTACCTTTTTCCTTCTTTCTCCGTCTTGAGCTTCCAACTTTTGACCCACTTTTTACAGGCATCTCATTATGGTATAGATGTAAAAGAAGGTTCTACCATGGGTATGATCATCTAAGATCCGCATAAAAGTTGTCCTGACTTTTCTATCTATTTTACATCTTTTTCTTTTGACTTTGCTCTGAAAAGGTTTAAGATCTGTATAAGAGTAACATATATTATTTAAAAATAACATAAAAAATATTATAAATTCTAATAATTAACATCGAAGTTTAAGAGGCACACAAAAATTAGATTGACATTACTTTAGCAGTGACACAAAAATTGGGATAACAAAACTAATATATACTATCAACTATTATGTAAAAAAAAGTATGTTTAAATCATAAAGGTTAACAACTTTAAATATTTAAAAATCATATTATAAAATTGATTGACTGTCCAAATTTTATCTATATCATATAAATTGAGACAAAAAAAATCTATTGGCCCCTGCTAGCACGGGTGTTTATGTCTAGTAAAATATAGGAAAACTAGGCCCATACCTCTTTACAACAAACTATTTACATTTATATAACTCCTCACATTTATATCCCTTAATTAATTACAATTAATACCCTTCTAGTTTGTTTACTATTAAAATTCGCACCCAGAATTAATATATCGGCAGAGTATCACAGTCAGTCCGGTATGATATCGATATGGTATCAATATACCAATAGAATATCACATAGAATTACTCAGTCCTATATGATATCGATACATTGTCAATATACCGACGAAGTATTACAAAATAATATATTTTCTAGTAATTTAGAATTTAATAATTTTTAAAAATTATTTCTTATTTAATTTTTTTAAAAAAGAGCCTAATCCTATATGATACGAATAAGATTCAATATACTGACAGAGTATCACAAAAGATTAAATTCAATCTTATATGATATTGATATAACATCAATATATTAACGAAATATCGTATAAGATTAATTCAAAGCAATTATACTGACATTATGTTAACGTAGTCCTAATGTCATGGTGAAATAACAAAGGAAAATATAGTGTAAAAAGATAATAATTTGGATCATAAGTTTATTAAGAATAAATAATTTAAATTGGGTTATTTAAATATAATTTCATAATTAAGTTTATGAGGAGACTAGTAAGTTAAAAACGTTGCAAAATCCAAAGGCTCTCTCAGTTTAGGAAATGATAAACACCATCGGGACTGGAGGCGTTCGAATTGGCAGTTATCTCCGGCTTCCCTATACGGCGGAGACGCTTCTCCTTCATCCCAACCTGCACTTCTTCCGCGGCCGCAGCCGCCTCTTCACCTCTTGCTCTGTCTCCTCTACCAAGGAGAAAGTTATTGTCATTTCAGGACCTACCGGTGCCGGCAAAAGCAAGCTAGCATTAGAGCTTGCTAAGAGACTCAATGGTGAAATCATCAGCGCTGACTCTGTCCAGGTTCTTTGTTATCTAACTCAACGCTTTATTACTGACCTCAGAGGTTTTGGTTAGTTAGAAAACTTCGATTGCTAGTAAACAAGGAATAAAATTGAAGTACTAAAACTGTTAACTTAAATGAAATAGCAGGAATTATGAAAAACTTGTCAATGCTGTTATAACTGAATGCGTGACGGAACTAGGTAGGGACGAGGGATCCTAGAAAATTATATTGTTTCATAGATTTTTAAAATTATTTTTATGTATATATGTGTGTGTATATATATAGAGTACTTGTTGCACCTTCTATGGCTTATTCGTGCATTGGCTTTTTCAAATTTTGAAACCTCATAAATCCTGACTGAATGGTGTTTGTTGAGATTCAGTTGATTTATGCTTGAGGCATGTTTTTTAGCACAATTAATTTGTTCTCTGGCTTTATAGGTGTATCAAGGGCTTGATGTTGGATCAGCAAAGCCTTCCCTTAGTGAAAGAAAGGTATTGCTTCAACACTTTTGAAATTATGTTTTGCTAATTTTTGCATGTTTATGGCCTGATTTCTTGTGGCATGCTTTGCCTTTTTTTTTAGGTTCTGCATAAGTTTGGTTCTTTTGGTTTCAGGTTTGGATGTGTATTGAGTAACTTACTTCTGGAGCTTCATTACTACCTGTTGTTCTGTCTGAGGAACACAGAATACTTTTTGAATTTTGATAGAACCATATGTCGTAGTACTGCCATGACAAGCGCCTTTTTTTTTTTTCCTGTGTGCTTTGCAGGAAGTAGTACATCATCTGGTTGACATATTACATCCATCCGAAGGTATTTCTGTCTAAATTAGATGGTCTGAAGCAATGAAACAATATTTTCCATGAATTTAAATAGCTGTGCAGCAGTACATTTCTTCACTCAATGAAGCATGATCTGTGCCCTCTACATTGTCATAAATTGTAATTTGGTGCATATTTTTTTCAGTGATAGTCATGACCTATAAAAGCCCTCTGCTTTCCATTTTTGTGGAACATCCAGAACTTAAAATCAATGAAGGGAACGCATCAAAATTCCTCAATTTGTTGAACTCAAATTGACCATTATATCTTTTACTTGATGACCAAGTTCCAAAGTACTAAAATATCTGATTTATATTGTAAATAATGTGAATTCTTTCCAAACTACCCAAAAGTTTAATGAGAGTTAACAAATATTTGCTTCTCTTGCTAAAATTTTGTTTCCCCTCCGGACTTGACAAAGCCTTTGTATTTTTCCCTATTCAGTATGAGATAACTTCTTCAATTATTTTTTTGAAAGGTATGTATCATTTTCAACAATGAACTAACATCACCTTTGTTTGTTTATGCTCAAGGCATTTGCGATGTTTATTCAAATTGTTGAGGATTTGAGATTAAGTGAATCACTGGTATCTATAACTTTAGACTAACACAACAATCCAAACTCGCACAATGATCAAGAGTCCTTTTTCTAGGGAACCTGTGTCAGTTGGCGGGGCGGGGCGGGGTGGGGCTGTAATTTGAAGTGAAATTCCATTGTCGGATTTGCTCATATTTAGTAAACTGTATGGCCCTATATGATGTGCCCTTAAACTTTTTGTTCTTCAATGCTAATGCATAGTTTTTCTCCTTTTCTTTTGGATATGTCATCAGATTATTCAGCTGGAAAATTTTTTGATGACGCTAGGCAAACTACCAGAGATATACTTGATAGGGGCCGTGTTCCAATAGTAGCGGGTGGTACTGGATTATATCTGCGGTGGTATGTGTAGAATACAGCTCACTCTTGAAAGCTTCTGGTTAGATTGAGGACACATTTCAAACCAAAGCTAAACTTTTTGGTTGCAACTTGTTTAACAAGAAGATTCATTCCGTAAAAACTACTAACTGTGAGAGAGCAAGAATGAGATTATGCGAATAAGTTATGTTGAGATATGTCTATTTACAAGCTTTATTATACTAAATGAAGCTTTTATATATCTTGTAACTGTTGATTAAAGTTGATCTTGGGTGTACAAGAATTCGGTTTTCATGCCGTCTTTACAATTTGAGTCACTTAACCTAAAGGTGCTCCAACTTACATAATAAATTCTGTCCAATGTTTAAGGTTTATTTATGGGAAGCCAATTGTTCCAATACCCTCTCGAGAGATTATTGCAGAAGTCGACTCAGAGCTTTCAAGTTTACAGAATGATGAAGACTGGGATTCTGCTATTCAGTTGTTGGTTAAAGCCGGTGATCCTGGTGCCCAGTCTTTACCGGCAAATAATTGGTATCGCTTGCGTCGCAGGCTTGAAATTTTTAAGGTAATTGTTTACAAAAGTGTAACTTTCACCTGAGATCGCTCTGAGTTTAACCTCTTCTTTGTAAGCTAGATCACGTGTTGTATGAGTTGGTGGACATTAGAGATTTCTGTTTTATGATTATGGTTTGTCACTTACCGATGTGGTTGCCGGGAGAATCTGCGCTTCCTTCTCAACTATTGATGTGCTTGTAGAGAGAACTTCTATTGCTTTTATAAGAGCTCTTTGTGGTTATGAAATAGTTGAGACTGGATTGAGATGTCCACAGCTGTCAGTCCATAATGTCGCAGTTTGTTCAGTTTATCTTATGATGAAAAAACTAAATATGCTTTTTGGCAGCATTCTAAAAGTTGTTGGTAAAGTGAACAGACTAGTAAAGTTACTACCATGTGACCAGGAGGTCACGAGTTCAACCTTTGAAAAGAGCCTCTGGCAGAAATGCAAGGTAAGGCTGCGTACAATAGACCCCGGTGGTCGGGCCCTTCCCTGGACCCTACGCACAGCGGTAGCTTTAGTGCACCGGGCTTGCCCTTTTTACTTTTTGGCTTGCAGTCTACTGGGTTACCTCCATCAGCTTTTGAAGTACCATATAATTCTTTCAGAGAACATCTCAATTTGTCTTCTTGTCAACTATTGATGTGCTTGTAGAGAATTTCTATTGCTATATAAAGAGCTCTTTGTGGTTATGAAATAGTTGAGAATGGATTGAGATGTGCACAACTGTCAGTCCATAATGTCGTAGTCTGTTCAGTTTATCTTACTATAAAAAAACTAAATATACTTTTTGGCATGCAGTCTACTGGGTCACCTCAATCAGCTTTTGAAGTACCATATAATTCTTTCAGAGAACAGCTCGATTCAGGTGAAACAGATGGTGCTGATGTCACGAGTTCTGCTGACAAATTGCAGCAGAATAAAATAAAGGATTTGGAGTATGATTTTCTTTGTTATTTCCTTTCCACCAATAGGCTGGATCTCTACAGATCAATTGATTTTCGGTGTGAACATATGCTTTTAGGTAAAAGATTAATGAAATTTTTATGATTAATTTGCTTGTTTTTATATTCTTTCAAGGTCTTAGAACTCTTCATCATAGTATTACTTCTTGAATTTATCTACCTGTAAAAATTATCATCTCGAAGTATGCAGCGTGATGTTGTGCTTTTCCTTATCATTATTCACAAGCCTTCTAGGAAGAACATCCTTTTCCACGTTAAATTTTTTGCTGTTATCATGATACCTAGGGGTAATTATCTACTTCTCTTCCTGTCCTCCTCCTTTTCATAACATTTTGGTAAGACTGGATGAAGTAATTTGATCCTTTCCTTCTCACATTTTGGAAAGATTGGATGAAGTAATTCATCCTTTGTTTCTCTTTCTTCATAGTCTTGATATCATCTAAGTATATGCATTTCCGAGAAGTTTCTGCTGAAGAGCTTATTTAAAAAAGAGTTTCTTCTGAATAACTGGAGAAACATTTTATTTGGAAATTGGATAGTGAACTGTGAGCAATTCAAATAAGTATCAGTGCGTTTGACTAAGTGGACAGTAGTTGATGGTTTGTGATGCAATGAATTGGTGACTTAAGAGTCCGATTATGTTTGGCACTATGGAAATTGGATAGTGAACTGTGAGCAATTTAAAAGTATCAGTGACATTATGATATCATTTTGTTAATAAAGGTTAATCCTTCTTATAAGAGTTAACTAGGATAGTTTGATTTTGTAGTTCCTTGAGATACCAATCTTTGCTTCAACTAAAAAGAATCTCTCTTTGAAATAAGAGCTCTCCGTTTTTGTGCCTTAACAACTTAGGTAGAATACCCAGATCCTAATTTATTCATTATGATGGTGGCTTTCTGCAGAAGTAGATGGAATACTATCTGAGGCAAAGTGGCTTCTTGATATTGGTCTTTTGCCGAACTCAAATCCGGCTACTCGAGCAATCGGTTACCGACAAGTATATTTTGCATCCCTATAACTTCGACACCATTCAATACTTTGTTCCCTGACATGCGTTTGTGCAAAATCTTTTAGGCAATGGAATACCTTCTAAGATGTAGAGAAAATGGAGGATGGAGTTCTGCTGGGGACTTCTATGGATTTTTATCTGAGTTCCAGAAAGAATCACGGTATTTTACTTATACTGTGACTATGTAAATGTCTTAAAATTGTGATGAGCTTTGTTGTTCTGTGTTTCCTTGTATATAAGATATGGATGTAGAGATAACAGTTGTCTTATTGTGTGATAAAATAAAACTTTTCAAAATGTTATCTTTCAATAAAATGGCCTTGTAGTAAGAACCGTCAAGGCCCCCTTAATTGAAGTGTGTTTAGTATGATGGAAATTATTTAATGGAAAATGTTTTCGGGGAAATGTTTTTCTCGGAAGATTATTTTCCCAGAAAATGTTTTCTCGTGTTTGGTTCGTGAGCGAAAAATATTTTTGGAAGAATACATATCAAAGACTAATTATAATTTTAGCAAATTGGATAGTGTTTTACCGAATTTGAGTAATTAAGATTAATAATAATGTCTTAGCAAAAGTGTAGGTTGGAGCAAGTGATATAAAATTAAAAGTTATAGATAATTCCAATGAAAATGGCTTTTCGCCCATAAGTGAGTAAAGTCATCCCCCATCCCCACCCCCTAGTAACCAAGCACTAGTATATGACTTTCTTATGAAAATGTCTCCTAAGAAATGACTTTTGTCATAACAAACACTTCCTATATTATTTCACATATTAAATGTAGTATATATCTGCAGTTTTTTTCTCTAGCATCACAGTTTAGTTCTGGATGCTTATATGTTATAGTCATTGTATGCGGATTTGCATGGATCAGCAGAAACTTCCACAACTATTCCTGATAGAATTTTAATCATGTCTCCGCTGTCACTGATAAAAACAACTTTCTACTTAACCCTCACTTTCTTGTCTGCTGAGCGAGTCACACTTCTTGATACTTTGTTACTTGTTAAGATGAGAAGAGAGAAGTATGAATGATTGTGTATTCAAATGTGAGGAACGCCTGGTATTGCTGCCTAAATTTGTCCACTCTTACTCGTCTGGCCCCTTTCCTAGATTTGGGAGCTTTCAGTGCTGCTTTTCTTGATTTGATTGGAGTGTCTATGACATTATTTCTTAGCAGTAGTATTAGCACTATTCTAGTAGTTTCTTGTTATTCAATTTCGGTTATCACCTGTCTTTTTTTTTAATCCAGTTAATGTATTATTTTGTTATTGTTATTATTCTTTCTTTTCTTTGTTGTGTAATGCTCTCCATTTCACATTATTTCATTGTTGTTACTTTTCCCATATCTGCATCCCCTTTTTGAAAATGTTTCTTTAAGCCAAGGGTCTTATCGGAAACAATGTCTCTATCTCTATGAGGTAGGGATAAGGTCTCTTATACTCTATCCTCCTAGACCTCACTTGTGGGGTTATACTGGGTATGCTGTTGTTGTCTACAATATTATTTCTTGTGAGTTATAAGCTGTTTGACTGATTCTTGTGCAGGAATTTTGCAAGAAGGCAGATGATATGGTTTCGTAATGAACAGATCTATGAGTGGATAGATGCTTCTAGACCTTTGGTATGCCATTTCTGTTCTATAAGGAAGTGTTGTGTCTCTCTCTTTGTTGAATAGAATGTTTATTAAGTTGGACATTTTTGGACATTTCTCTTCATTCTGGACGCGGTAGCTGAGTTTTCTCCTGATTTATAACATGATTCCTTTTATTGACACTATGATATGCATACAGTCAAACATGCATTATTTATATGTGGATATGTTCATTATCTCTTTGGGTATGCCATGATTGGTATCTGTGTTGTGTCAGTCTGACTATGAAAGGTTGATTTTGGAAGTTTCAGAACAATATTGGATCCTTTTTAAAGCAATAATTATCACAGTGTGGGAAGATTCTCTTTCAAATTGTTTTCTTCTTTTATTCATAGAGCTACTATCAGTTTCATGATGAGTTCCTTTAATTTTAGATGATTATTCTTGCTTCCAGATTTCTCTTTTCCAAAAGCATGCCTTGAGGGGAAATATAGGCTGTGACAATTAGTTGCAAGCATAATAGGGATTCTTTGACTTGGAGTTGGCATGTGACAATTCTCAGTTTTTCCCTTTTCAAGGAAAATGTCTGTTATCTTTCGCCTTCATGTGCAGAAGCAGTCGTTTTCCCCGCATGAAAAATTGTTTAATCTTACCTTTTGTTAGGCCTCATCTCTCAGTAGCATGAGCCATGAAGCTCTTCCATGATTTACTGTTTGACATCTGAAAATGGCATTTACAGGAAAAGGTGGTTAGCTTCATATGTGATTCATATAACAGTCAGGATGGCCATCTCCAGATGCCTGAGTCACTTCGTATGCTGAAAGATATAAGAGACCGCCGTCAAGTTAAAGAATTGAAGGCCTATTGTACGAAAAACAGGTATGAACTTGAAATATAGAAACAAAAATCTTCACTCATTTTGTCCTAACCTGAAATCTCTATATGTGAAGGCATTTCATTGGGCGTGAAGATTGTGTGGATGTTTTGGACTGGATAAAGAAGATTTATGGCCAACCAACTGAGTCTCTTTGTTAACCAACACCTAAAGGGCTTTGTCTTTGACTTTGAGTTGTCAAAAATCAGAACATCCGAAAAAGTTGTCCTCGTAGTTATTGAGGTTGGCTTATGGAGATGATTACAACTTTTTTTGGTATTTTGACTTGGTTCGAGCTGTGAAATTGGTTGCGCCAGGGTGGCTTGACCACATTACACTTCCTTGGAGTGTGGCCCTTCCTCTGATGTTTACCGAGCTGGCGTTTTTTCAGATTTGATTACTACTTTTCCCTTAAAATTTAGATCGTTTAAGATGTGGACTAGAGAGTTGTCTTTCTCTATTTCTGTAGTATTGTGGAGGTTGAGGTTGCTGCAATTGAAGATGGTTGTAGCTAATGCAGCCGTGGAGCAAGTGGCTGGGGATGCAATCTGCATCTGGGATATTTTGTTCATGTAGGATTCTGTACAAGAACTCTATTTGCCAGAGAATCATACATTTTACACATGCAAGAATTTGGAGATGTTCAAATACTGGATATTCATTTCAAGTGTCTCGCTCACATTTAACACATCGCTGGCATCCTACTCCGATGCCAAACTTGTGACTTTTTTATGTGAGCCAAATCTGTTTATTTGCAGCTCTTCTATAATGATAATTCACTCGAAGTTTTTAGTTATTTTCTTCATTGAAATACTCACATTATGCTGGCTGCAGATTTTTTTTGGACATGGGCATTAAACCAAGGACAAACAGAAGGTTAGATGTCAGAAACTTTTTGCTTGTGTCTCACTCAGTTGATACAAGTTTTGTGTAAGGTTTTCTTTTTGTTTCACGACTCAAAAGTTTGTACCAAAAAAGTGTAAAGAATTGGTTTCACCAACTTGAAAAAAACAAAAAGTATAACTTGCATTTGTTGTATGAGGCATAAAAAAATGTTCTCGAATATTAGCAGATGGTGAGCCTTTTTAACCTTTAGTCTAAAGATGAGAACTTGGTCCTCTACGGAAAGCATGCTCGACGATATCTGCAGAGAATATTCAACTCCCAATTAGTTAATATTTTTTTTAATTTTAATATATGTGGTGGTGTTTAAAAGAACACAAAATTTAAGAAATAAAGATTTAAAATTAAATTGCTATGCCTTGGGGCTTAGCTAGAGTGATAAAAGGGCGGAAGATTTGTGGTTGAGGCTATGAGTTCAAGTCACACATCATTATTAAAAAATATCACATATATTAAAACGTATATAAATAAATCAAAATTAAATAATAAGACATGTTTAGGTGATAAGACGAGATAAACAAAAATTTGACTAATTACATCATTTTATTCTTTATATCAACAATTAAATATAAATAAAATAATTTTACATGTTCAAGAAATTATATTCCATCCTGCGTATCAAACTAAACTTATTAATTCAAGGATTTTAAGTTGGACATAATCAATATTTTTAAGTGTTTTACTTAAAAATTACATATTAATATAATTATTTTATTTGTTTTTTTTTTAAAAGAAAATAATTAATATTAAATAAAGTAATAATTTTTTTTTTGAAATATTATAATAATCAAAAAATAAATAAAAATTAAGGGACGCAGAAAATTTAGGGGTCCAACTCCTCGAAGTTCACGAATCTATCGCTATTATAATAAAAAGTGTAGTTGGCTTCACGCTACTCAACACTCCATTTGAGCGATTCTCTCATTTTATTTTTCTCCGCCATATCTTTTTCTTTCTTCTTCACAAACCAAAATGAGGACATCCATGTTGACATCTCTGGCTCGCAGAACCTCAACTGCCGGCACGTCGTACCTCACGCGCCGGGGATTCGCATCGGAGTCTGCGCCGGACAGGAAAGTAGCTATTTTAGGTGCAGCTGGAGGGATCGGGCAGCCTCTGTCACTTCTCATGAAACTGAACCCTTTAGTTTCCAGACTTGCACTCTATGATATTGCCGGAACTCCTGGTGTTGCCGCTGATGTTAGCCACATCAACACCAGATCTGAGGTTAATTTCTACTTTTCTGGCCTGTTATTGCTGTAAATTTCTTTTCTGCTCTGTTACGTTAATCGTTTATGGAGTTGAGATAGTGCTCTTTTATTCGAGGGTTTTTTCTGCTGTAATTCTTTGTCAAGTTGCGTTTTATCTGATCTATAACCCCTCAATTTCTCATTTTTAGGGTTTTTCGGTAGTATTTCATGTTTTATGCTCTTCGTGATGGGGGTGTGATTCTCACTCTTTTAAGTTATAGAATTTCAACTGCGACTTGATATCAGTTTTTTTTGGTTGATTTCTCGTTGCTTTTGTTTCAATGAAAATGAAATGGACCCAAATACACAGTGATATCTAGATGATTTATATAATTGACTCCTGCTGTTAGAGATTAAGGTATAGTTAATTAAATTGCCTGATGTTCTTATTACTTTATAGTCAATGTACAAACATTTCTCAAAATATATATGGAGAAAGGATACGTCAGAATTGGTTAACTGAATAAGTGATCTAATATAATTTTTTTGTTTTCTGATATATGTGCTCTTATGCAACTATTGCTAATACTTGTAATGTTATTATACATTACTGGATTTGGTATAACTACATAATGAATGTTGATATTGTGAATACTGACAGTAAAAGTGAAAACCAAACACTAAGCAACTAATATAGAATTTAGTTGGGGTTTATTTTAAAAAATATGGATCCCCTGAAAGATCCCTAACCTTTTACCCAATGATGCAATCCTCTGCACGATAAGTCACACAATGGAATACTTTTAACCCCACTTGTCCCACCTACAAACCACAAACTAAATGACTTCAGTGTCTGATCCCTATTCCTTGCAGTTCCTTGACCACTGTTTATTCCTGATTTTTGCAGGTTTTGGGTTTTGCAGGAGAAGAACAGCTAGGGAAGGCTTTGGAGGGAGCTGATGTTGTCATTATTCCAGCTGGTGTGCCACGAAAGCCTGGTATGACCCGTGATGATCTCTTCAACATTAACGCTGGTATTGTCAAGTCTCTTTGCACAGCCATCGCAAAGTATTGCCCTCATGTAAGTACCTATATTGGTTTGCATATGAGTTTAGATGTTGGGATAACAAAAACTGATTTTTCCTCTTTCCTTTACCTCGCCCCGAATCTCCTAAAGGCACTTGTCAATATGATCAGCAACCCTGTGAATTCCACTGTCCCAATTGCATCTGAGGTGTTCAAGAAGGCTGGAACCTATGATGAGAAGAGACTCTTTGGAGTGACCACACTTGATGTTGTCAGGGCAAAGACTTTCTATGCTGGAAAGGCTAACGTTGATGTTGCTGGTATGCATCATAGTGACTTCCAGCTTTTGATTTGCTTCTGTTTAATTGTACTAAACTGTCAATTCATGTTAAGTTCTTATTCACTACTTAAAATTTTGGTGCAATGTTCCAGATGTCAATGTCCCCGTTGTTGGTGGTCACGCTGGCATAACTATCCTCCCCTTATTTTCCCAAGTAATCTTTCTTTTCTTTTGTTTTATCTAGGTTATTTAATACTTATGTTTACCTTGTGTTGACTCGTAAAAAAAGATTAATTCCACCTTGTAACTTTACTAATTCTCGTCGTTTTGATATCTCTAAATGTTGCAATAGGCCACTCCAAGTGCAAACTTGTCAAGTGAAGAAATTGAGGCACTCACCAAGCGCACCCAAGATGGTGGCACTGAAGTTGTGGAGGCCAAGGCTGGAAAGGGTTCAGCCACCCTCTCGATGGCGTATGTTTCCATTCATCCTCTCTTATTTAAGTTTCAATCAATGTTTTCATGAAAGTTTCTCAGTTTGGTGGCAAGAACTTTCTGGTACTGACAAGGAACACCTGCATAAGTGTCTGCTGCTAACAAGAGAGAAATTCTTGTAAAGAGGGTCTAGAGTTGCTTGACGACTAGGTTTCTACTCTAGACTTCAACAAGATTTATCAAAGCGAGAATACTCTCTCTATTTGACCATATCTCCTTTATAGGCCTTTTAAAAAAGAAACCTGGAAATAATTTGAGAAACTTTCCATTTTACCCTTGATGAGAAGCTTTGACAGTAGCACAAATGTTATGACATGTTTAAGAGCACAAATCCCAATACCTTTCTTTCTGAAGCACTCTCTGCACAATCAAATAAGTTCATGTAAATTAAAATGGAGTGAATATATTGACAGGTTTTCAAAATATTATTATACAACATGATGATGGTCTGACACCATCCTTTTTCTGCATGTGTTGTCACATGCCACAGCTGGAAAATAAACACATGCTGCATAATGGCCAAGGTTGTGCAATCTTGATATGTCTTGAATGTAAAGTTTCTTTGCACCTAGTGTTGAAGTGAACTAGTCAAAAAAAAAATTGAAGAGAACTTGCTCCACTCAGTTTGTTGGTAGAAGACACGGTTATAAAAAATAAGAAGACTTCGTTTTTTATTGGTGGTCCTATACACCTTATTTGCCTATCTTTCTTTGTCTGGTTACTGGGTATGAGCAATTTGGTTCACTTCTGCAGCTATGCTGGTGCCATCTTTGCGGATGCTTGCTTGAAGGGGCTGAATGGGGTTCCAGATGTTGTAGAGTGTTCATTCGTACAGTCAACTGTGACAGACCTGCCATTCTTTGCATCCAAGGTAATAATATCCTCTTAACCCAAATGGTGCGTGGGTGCCTATTTGCTATAAAACATATCTGTCTTGCCAATACTCTATTTTGCATCTTTATAGAGGGATCTTCATTTTCCATCAATCAATGACATTATTTTCAACTGTGAGAATACTTCGATGATCCCTAGAGCAATGACTATTAAAATGGGAGATTGAGGACGTACGAAAAGATAAAAACTACCAAATTTTGATTTCCTAGGACATGAAGTCAACTTCATTCTTTCTGTTTAGTCTGTTGTCTGAGTTTTTTTTGACAGTTTGCATTCTTCCAAACATGGTTCACTTTTCAAAATGTTGCACTTATGCGTTGAGGGTACCACCAGTGGAATGTGTATGGCCTTGGAAAAGTTGGCACTTTGTCATCTATGAACTAAAGACTAATAGGAATTTCATTATGGATCCGCTCTGTGGCGAATAAAATTGTCTCACGTGATATGGGTTCTCTGTTCTGATCTTATATTTTACTTCAACTAGTTTGGGGTTTAGATTTTGTCGATTGGTTGATATGATAAAGTCTCCTCTTGTTGGTTTTCGCGCTGCTTATTTTGGCACTTGTTTCAACTCTTTTCAGGTGAGACTTGGTAAAAATGGCGTGGAGGAAGTCCTAGGATTAGGCGCACTTTCAGACTATGAGAAACAAGGACTTGAAGCTCTTAAACCAGAGCTGAAATCGTCCATTGAGAAAGGAATCAAATTTGCCAACGCTAATTAAAAAAAAGAAGAAGATACTTTGAAGTTTCATTTTTGGATACATTTGAGTGATTGAGTTAATCTTTCCTTGCTGCCTGAGGCATTAGATTTAGCTTTTTATAATTCGAGATAGTAAGAGATGTTAGATGTTACCATATATTAGTAGAAAATAATCATTGGCAGACTTGTGATGGGTGCATTTCCTTTTAATAATCTACAAAGTTGAACCTACGTATGTGAATTGTGATTGTGAAATGTCTAGTTGCTTATAGGGGTGTCTGGTTGATCAAAATTTGAAACATTTTCTTTTGTAGGCTATATGCAAAAATCGGTTTAATTAATAAATTGAATTGGAAAGACACCATTGGTTCATTCTATTGTGTTAATGATTTTTAATCGATTTTGTTCTGTGTATTGGGTTAGTTTGGATTTGGTCATGTGATTGTTGGTTATTGATTCAATCATAATCAATAAGATTATATTAAAATTATTATTTGTCCCAATTTTAATATTTTATTATCAACACTATTTGATTCTTCCTTTGATTTTGCTTCTGCTTATATCTTGGGAAGGATCTTCTTGCTGATTTAGTCTATTTTAGTCTTGTTTCCTTTTTGGTGTTTCTCTGCAGTCCTTATTCAAAATAATTAGCACTAACAGATGGGGGATTATATTGTATCATGGATCAACTGATCTTAGCCCATTTTTATTTATCTTGGTAATAGACAAGGTGAGGTGCCATGATGTAATTTACTTGTATATGTCATAGTTCTGATCGAAGAGATTCACAGTGAAATTAACACTAAGATTGAAGTTTGGTGACAAACCCTGAGGTTTTAAAAGGTTCATCTTGAACAGGGTCAAGATAAAATATTTAAAGTACAAGTTCAATGATATACGCATGATGATATTCTGGAGATAAGGCTTGATTCACGGGTCATTCATAAGAAAAGGAAGTTTCAAGTATGTTGGGTCAATAATCCAAAATATTGAAAAAAAATCAATAAAAATGTAAAATGGTTAGAGTGGATGAAATGAAGGCTCGAATCCTGAATATTATGTGATAAAAAGGTACAATAAAATTTTAAAGATAAGTTATAGCTAGAAAACAAATGATCGATTGTATCACAAAAATCACATTAAAAAATAAATGAATTTAATATAAAACCACGTTGTTATTGAAATTAATAAATAACTTCACTATAATACAAATTCATGTGATCAATTAGACGAAACAAAGAAGTGTGCTTAAAATTACAATAAAAGCATATTATGTGTAAGAACTAAGAATCACAATTTTTTTTTCTTTTTTTCCACAATTCGTTTCTATTTAAGTTTTATTTTTTAAAATTTTTTTGTATAAAAACTATCACTTAGAATTCATTACAAATTATAGTTGTGTTTACCAGATCTATTTTAAAATGGTAAAAAAAGATGAATGATAATTCAGTAAAGATTTCGTGCTTATAATATAACACTAGTTTAGTGCACGTATTTTGCATGTATGTGTCGCGTTAATTAAAAAATTATGTATACATAGTACTTGTCATAAAAATAAATACAATATTCATATAAATGAAATTAAATAAATACTATTAATTTGATGCAATGGTTTAATCTATCATGTATAGGCAAAGATGAAAAAATCAATTCAATTACTTATAATATAGATATGTTAATATTTTATAAATACAAAAAGTAATAATTTGGATTGAATAGTTAGAAGATAAATAATTAATTCATTAAAATTTAATTTTAAAAAGACTCTTAAACATAAAAAGAGTTGTTTAATGTTTCCAACGTAATTTTAATTACTCTTTTTGTTTTTTTAAATTTGTTATATTACAAACTTATATTAACAAAATATTTGATAAGTTAAATTTTAATTAATTTCAAAGTCTTAAATATTAAAAAAATAATAGTAATATTTTTCTTTCCGCAATCTAGCCAATTATTTATACAGAATAGTCCTATCAAGAGGGAATTCGAAATATAAAGAAATTCTAATTCAAAAATGAATCTTGAAATTAAATTAATAAAATGTAAATATTTGTAAATTTAAAAAATAGTGAACAAACGATTTTATCTAAAGAGAAGTCAAGTTCAAACAACATTTCTTTGATGCAATAGTTTAGTCTATTGTGAGAAGTCAAAGATGAGAATCAATTCAATTGCTTATAAAATAGATATATTAATAGTTTTTAAATAGATAAACTAATAATTTAGAGTTGAATAATTAAAAGTTAAATAATTAATTGATTAAAATTTAATATAATAACAGATTCCTAAACATAAAAATGTACTTAAAGATATGTCTCTCTTTAATTTTACATGTGTTTCTCTTTGAGTCAAAAAGTTTTGCCTTACATATAGCTCTTTTTTTTATCAATGAAATAATAATTGTATCTATTATGGAGCAAGTACGAGAAGTCCAACAAATATTTTTATAGGCATCTTGAGTTGAACATTAAACTTATGTTAAAATGTCGATCACTAAAATTATTCTTAAAAGATTTATAACATAAGTTTTATCAAAGTGAACTTATTTTTCTTGTGAATATTAACTTTCCAATAAAATTGAACTTTGGAAAAAAAAGAAGTTTTTTTGAAAATAGCAAAAAAAAAAAAAAAAACCCAATATAAGCAAAACTAAGGAAGCATGCATATCCAACTTCTACCAAGTTCTGATGGCTCTTTGCCTATATGAATCGGAATCAAAGAAGAAAGCGAATTCCGGGATCTGGATGCGGGTCAGAAGTTTTTCAACTCAAGCAAAGCAAAGGGCGCATTGCGCACAAAACAAAAAATAAGGTGAACGGTACTTTGAACACCCGGAAATATCCATTCTAAAGTTAGAGGTCGAATCGTGGGTCTTCTTTACAATGAAATTCTATCTGTCAGATTGGACCAATTTGTCTTGAACTTCAATTAGTACTCATATACGATGGAAGTCCCATAGTATGATATCAATTATTAGAGTCGAATACCATGATAATGAAAAAGAACCAATTAAAAGATTACAAAATCAGAATTGATAATTAATTTGTGATGACGATTGAGCTGCTGTAACAAATGATATCACATAAGGAAGTCTAGAAATTGATTTACCTTCAACACTTTATCAATCGAGCTCACATAGGAGTAAAACAATATGCCAAACTTTAAATATTATAATTTCGTCACAAAACTATAACCATGGTGCAACAAAGAAAACGTGATAATTGCTCCTTGGTATCGATAATGTCTTCCAATAATAGTATTACAATGAAAAAGTAAATCATAAAAATCCCTTAAACCTTAACCTTAATATTATGCCCTTTTTTTTAGGGGGGAAATTTGAGTTAATATAATATCGAAAAATATTCAACTTAGTTTCTTTCTTTACAAAATTAAGAATCTGAGATAAAATATTTATATATATATATATATATATATATATGTCATAGACCTAGACAAAACTGTGTCTAACAAAATTTTTAACTAAATAAACAAAAAAATAAAATTAAAATAGATCACAATTAGTCTCCAAATTACTTGGACTTGGAGTTACGTTCATACATGAAATAAGAGTTCTTTTTTACCATATATATGTTATAGGACTCCTTAATTATTAATTCTTTTAATAATTAATATTTATGCATAATTAAAATTTTATTTGTGAAAAGTTAGTGAAACGACGATTTCGTACAAAGCGAAGTCTTTTAATGAAGGATAAAAAGTTCAAACAACATTATTAAGGACCTTCACACTTTTAATATAGTATAAATAAATATGCTTATATTGTTAAACGTTAATAATTGTACGTCAATATTCAAGGTAATATATTAGGATGATATACGAAGAGAATATAGCTCAAACAAATCTACAAACAAGATATGCAATTATGATTACTCATACAGGTTAGACTAAATCTAATAGCTTTCATAATGATACATATATTAGTCCACTTTCACTTGACATCGTCATCACGATAAACGACTCGTTTCTCTATAACCTTTTCTTGAATTTTCATAAAAAGAATTTTATCATTTCATCCATTATAAACTACAAATTTTTTATTACTCTCATCAAACTTTTATCGACGTTAGCTTGAAAGTCGATATTCAGTCGGTATTTTTGACAATACCAACTTCTGAAAGTCGATATTTGGTGGTCGGTATTAATTGTTTTTAGTAGTGATCTTGAATTATTTTCTGTCTGATAAAAGAGCTTACACTTGGGTAGCAAATATATCTTATAGGTTCAAATTATGTTTGACTATTCTTTTTTAAAAAAAAAGGCAAAAAAAGTGATTAAAGAAAAGTAACTTAGAAAAAGGAAAAATAATTAATTCATCTATATTAAGTTATAACATAAATGAAGACGAAATACAATGTGATCATCACTTATAACATCAATTATCTTTTAATATGAACCACAATTATTAAATAGGAAAAGAAAATAGAAACTAATTTACTTTTTATTAACATTTTTCTATAACAAACTTAGTTTTTAAGAAATGTTCCTACTATATTGAAAAAATCTTTAATAATTCTATTTGATAGTGAGTCAACTTGAAGTTATTACTAACTTATAATTAAGTATGTCCAAAAAGAAATATTGCTAATAGATTTTTAGATTAAAGAAGTCAAAAGAAAACAGGGTTAACTAATTACCGGTAAAATTCGTTCGATGTTTGAGAAAAGTTACGATCAACCAATATTTAGATTCATACGTTTCTGATAAATATTTTTTACGAACATGTTGAGAGTGGAAGGAGTTAACCTCTCAGCCTCAAGGTGAAAAAATATAGCAACTGACGAGAAGTAGCTATATAGGTACCAGTTAGGGTGCCAATCTAGAGACGGAATCTTTCAAGAATAAGGAGAAATCTCCGATCTCTATCTATTGATGAGATAACTATCTATTCTTGATCCATCAGAATGAAATCGAAGGCACATTTATAATAGTGCACAAATTGTGCATTTTGTTTATTTATCTAGAAAATGTTAAACTCAACCCAAAAATAAAAGATTGAAGTATGTTGGCCCTTTGACATATACCACTCGAAAAGAAAAAAAATCCTCCAACGTATGCTACTTTGATTCTTTTTAGTTGTCATAATTTTTTTGAGAGTCAAAAATTTTAGTTAATATTCTAGAATATATTATTTTATCATATTTTATATGAAAAAAAAGTTGCGATCCGTACTATTTTTCATATAATTTTTGAAAATTTAAAATTTTATTTTAAAATATCAAATTAATACAATTTGATTTAGCTTTGAAAATAGTCAAATTAACCCTCGAAAAGAACAACATAAAAATTTCAAAAACATATAAAATGCATGACATAGATTACTTTTATCATTTAACATTAATTATTATACTTTTATAATTTAATATAAATAAATATAAATATATATATGCAGATTAATTTGATCATTACTTCACGCTTCTAATATAGTATTGTATCCTATCTTTTTATCCCTTTTCTCTAATGTTTAACTTACAAATCATACACTCTCAAACTTTTAAGATTTGATTATTGTAAACATAGAAAATCTAAGAAGAGAATGTATGACATATTCTAACAAAGATAAGATAATTGAAACACACATTTTTTTAAAAGAGTGTATGAATGTTACTCCCCCTAGCCCATATAATTATGTGAATTATTGAACTTTTTTCATAGTTTAGAAGAGGAAAATTATTAAAAGTTCAAGAAAATTGTTGGAACTTTTCTTTTCTCCCATATTTGTTATTCTTTTCTAAATTAAAAGAATAATTTAGCAATAATAAAAAAGGATAATAATGAAAAATAACTTTTAATTTATGTACTTAGTTATTCTTTTAAGGAATGTGGCATATCTCAATAATCCATTTAATATAACTAGAGGGAGTATTATACATCATTATACTTGAAAAAAAGATTATATACCCGCCTCATAAAAGCCTAGTTTAACTTGATATTGAATTTAAAAAAATAATAAAATTCTTTTTTGATCTTGTGGTCTAAAATTAAAGCTATGTCAAATATATCAAAGTACCTTCAAATCTTGTGGTCTTACACATGTCATATAGAAAATTAAAATTAGAGTGTTACAAAAAAAAAAAAAAGGAAACGAGTCACTCCTTGTTAACAAATGAAAAAGAAAAATAAGTTACTTTTCTTGAAAAAAAAACAAACTAAAAAGGAAAATAAGTTATTCTTTTTGAAATAGATGGAGAATTACATCTTGTCCAAAATGATTTAAAAATAAGTAATTAATACTAGGAAAAATAACATGATTAGGCAAAACATTATACAACTATAGTTTGAAAAAATTACAAATTATAGTTATAGTTAGGGTTTTGTTGCTATTTTTTCTCTCCTCTCTTCCTCTCTTTCGCCTCCTCTCTTTCGGCAATTTCTTGTAGATATACAATTACAAATGTATACTAGTCGCATATATACAATTATTTTGACAGATATACATATACAATTCACCTCTCTCCACTCTCGCTTGCCTCTCTCCTCCCTCTCTCGATCTCGCTCGCCTCTCTCCTCCCTCCTCTTAATCTCGCTTGCCAGATATACAAATATATATGTATATTAATTACACATATACAATTATTTGACAGATATACACATACAATTTGACAAATACACATATATAGTTCACTTCTCTCCTCCCTCTCTCGATCTCGCTCGCCTCTCTCCTCCTCTTCAGGTCACATACCTGAGATTATATTATGTAATTATATAAAATATAACTATTTCACTATATTAATTTTCAAGCCTAAGCTATTTATGAAAGTCCCGTTAATACTAAGAATATGAATAAAATATGAAGAAAAGAAATCTTAATATTTTAAAGATGACAATTAAAATTGAAAAAAGATCTATTTTAAACTATTAGATAGTAAAAATGAATAAAGAGAATAATTTAATTTAAGCATTATATCATATCCTAAATAATTCGCTTAATATGGACTAAAGAAAATACAAGTAACTCATGACTTCATACGAAATATACAAGTTATGTAATGTAAAATACTTTCAACGATTGCTACAAAACATAAAGTCCCAGATAGAAAACGTAATAAGTAAAGTGGTTCAGAGGAAAATAATAAAATTTAGCAAAGCAAGCACAAGGATAGTCAAGTTAACTGAATAGAAACTAGAAAAGGAGTCATTCTTTTTAAACATATTAAAAAGAAAATTAAGTCATTTTTTAAAAATATATAGACTAAAAAGGAAAATAAGTTATTCCTTTGAAACAGATGGAGTATTCCATCTTGTCAAAAATGATTTGAGAAATATGTAATCTATCTATATTTATACTATATTAAAAGCGGAAGGACCCTTAGAAATGATTTTCACTGTCAAATATTTTGCCAATAAAAGTGTGTAGTATAACAAATTTAAAAAGAAAAAAATTCAGTAAAATTATATTACAAACATTAAACTACTCCTTTTATATTTAGGAATCTTTTGTTACAATAAAATTCACTCTGTTAGTTATTTAAATTCTAATTATTCAATTCTAAATTATTATTTATGTATTCAAAAACTATTAATATACTATATTATAAGCAATTGAATTGATTTTTTCATATTTGCCTTTTTACAATAGACTAAACTATTGCATCAAACTAATTATATTTATTTAATTTTATTTACATGAATACTGTATTTATTTAATGATAAAGTGCTATTTATATATAATTTCTCATTGACGTGGTACATACGTGCAAAGTACGTACATTGAACTAGTTAATACTAAGGATAAGAACAAAACACAAAAAATCTATTTTTTTGAACTACTAGATAAATAAAAATGAACAAAGAGAATTTTTTTTTAAAAGCATTATATCATATCCTGAACAATTCGTTTAATACGGACCAAAGAAAATACAATTTAACTCACGTCTTCAAACACAATATACAAATTACGTAACGTAAAATACTTTCAACAATCGCTACAAAGCATAACATCTTTGATATAAAGCGTGACAACCAAAGTGATTCATAAGAAAATATAAAAGTTAGCAAAGAAAGCACGAGGATAGTCAAGTTAAGTGTGTAAAAACCAAAAAAGGAGTCATTATTTTTTAAAAAGACAAAAAAGGAAATTAAGTTCTCTTTTAAACAGATAGAATATTTCATCTTGACAAAAATGATTTGAGAAATAAGTAATCCATCTATGCTTATACAATATTAAAAGCGCGAAGACTCTTAGAAATATTGTTTAGACTTTTTACCCTTTGTTGAAAGACCCTTTAGATATTGTTTGGACTTTTTACCCTTCGTTAAAAGATCCTTAGAAATGATTTAATTTTATTTACATGAATATTGTATATATTTAATGACAAGATACTAATTATATAGAATTTTTAAATTAGCGTGGTACATACGTGCAAAGTATGTACATTGAACTAGTTAATACTAATTAAAATAATTTTCAGCCATACAAATATTTAAGAATAATTTTAAACCACAAGTTTTAAAAATTTTCTTTTTTTCTTAAACATTGTGTCAAGTCAGAGAGTTCCACATAAAATGAGACCGGAGGGGGGGGGGGGGGGGAAGTGATATATTTATAATATAAACAATTGAATTGATTTTCTCATCTTAGCTGTTTCACAATAGGCTAAATTATTATATCAAACTAATAAGATTTATTTAATTTTATTTATATGAATATTGTGTTTATTTAATGAAAAGTACAACTTATATATAATTTTTAAATTGACGTGGCACATACGTGCAAAACACGTACGCTGAACTAATTAATACTAAGAATAAGAATAAAACATGAAAAAAAATATTAAGAATAACAATTATAATTAAAAAAATTATTTTTGAACTACTAGATAAATAAAAATGAACAAAGAGAATAATTTTTTTAAAACATTATATCCTATTCTGAACAATTCACTTAATATAAACTAAGAAAATATAAGTTAAATCATATTTTCAAACACAAAATACAATATAACGTCTCTGATAGAAAGCCTGACGACTAAAACAATTCGTGAAAAAATAATAAAATTATCGAAGTAAGCACGAGGATAGTCAAGTAAAGTGAGACGAACCAAATTAGTAGTCTGTAATTGCACGTTTTGCCAAGCATCTGACGTGGCAACAGGACAGACACCGCCACGACAAGCGCGTGTCCAAAACAATATAAAAAGGAGAAACACAAGAAGTTCAATAATAATTGCAAATTATTATTTATTTTTTTCTACATAATTCAAATGAGGAATAATTTCACCAAAAATATAAGAAAAATAATTAAACTACTATTATATTTAGTGTAAATCTATTTTAAAATGGTAAAAAAAGATGAACGACAATTCATGAAACGCGTGATGCTTTTAATATAACATGAATATACTTATATTGTTAAAACGTTAATAATTGTACGTTAATATTAAATACAAATCTACAAATAAGATATGTCAGATAAAGAAAAAAAAGAGATAGATATCCTTTAACAGGGTGAATGTACAATTTTGATTACAAGTTGAACTAAATCTAATATAATATATCTATCTATCTATATATATATATATTAGTCCACTTTCTTCTGGCATTACCATAACGATAAACGACTCGTTTCTCTGTGACCTTTTTTTGAATTTTCATGAATAAAATCTTTGTCATCTCATCCGTTATAAACTACAAAATCTTTTGATATTTTCATCAAAGCTATGGAAGTCTGGATCTATATGCCAATGGCTGCTTGATTAAGATCTTCTTTATAGAGCTTACACTTGGATAAATTATGTTTGATTATTCTTAAAAAGAAAAAAACCAACTAAAAAAATTGCCGTAAAAACTCAATTGATATCATTATATTGACGATTGGTGGTGACTTATTTGAATCAAAAGAATTGTATAAAATTAAAATGAACAATTAGGTAATACCTTCAAAGAAAAATTCACATATTAATCAAATACTAAATTGTAATCATGAAAAAACTCAAAATTTTAGATACTTTTCCAAACTTTTAACATACATAACACATATGCAGTGAAAATCCCACAAGTGAAATCTGAGAAGAGGAAAATGTACGCAGATCGTACCACTTGGACAAACTTTTTAACATAAGAAACATAAAAAAAAAATTGTGGAAAGAGTTAGCACATAAGCACCTTTCAGCATGCAGGATACAATGAGAATATAATGGTTCAAATTGATCAATACTCCATCAAAATGGTTTATAAGAAGATGCAAGGAATTAGAGAGAGAGTATAATGGAGGAAGCTGGTCTGGGCAAATTATGGAGTATCCAAATAGCTGTTTATACTGTATATAACATTGCATCAGGGGTGGCTCAAGCATATTAGTGGCCTAAGGTGAAAATTGACTATAAATAGAATTTACTTAGTATTTTTTTAAAAAAATCTATAACCTATTTATTATTACTAAAATGAAAATTGAGGCCCCTAAAATTTGGAGGCCTAAGACGCTAGCCTTTTTCCTAACACTGTCGAGCCACCCCTGCATTGCATAGAAGGCTATCAACAAAAGTGAGACTAGACAAACGGGAAATAGCATCAAATATATTATGTTCTATGTATCAAGAGTGGGATGAAGACATTGATCACTTATTCTTTGAATAATGCGGGAATATGGACAAGACTACTAGCATGACAGAGTATAAATAGGCCTGTTTTCAAGAAGTTTAATGGGCAATTAATCACGTGACTTTGTATGTGTACAGGATGACTTTGGCTGGCACCATATACTACCTGTGGAGGGAAAGAAATAGAAAAATCTTTCAAATGAAACAGGAGCCCGTGGAGAACATTATTAAAGATATTATAAGAGATATACATGAAAGAGGAGCTCAATATACCGAGTAGAAAGTGGACTACAACAAATGAATATGTATCCTATAGGGATAGTTAAAAGAAATCAATTATCCCTCTAATATGAACCACAATTATTAAATAGGAAAAGCAAATAGAAACTAATCTACTTTTATTAACATTTTTCTATAACAAATTTAGTATTTATGCTCCCCTTCTCAGCTTGCAATATCGTAAGAAATGTTCCTATTATTAACATATCTTTAAAAATTTAATTTGATAGATTTTTAGGTTAAAGAAGTATGTTCAAAAGAAAATAGGGTTAAAACTAATTAACTGTAAAAAATTCATCCAATGTTTGAGAAAAATTTCGATCAATTAATATTTTGATTCAACCTATGCCTCCTTCGATCTTTTTCAGTTGTTATAGTTTTTTTTTTTAAAGAGAAAATTTTGAATAATATTTTAGGATGTATTATTTTATTATATTGCATATGCAAAAAATTGTAATGTACTTTTCATATAATTTTTAAAAATCTGAAATATTATTTTAATAAATCAAATTAATACAATTTAATTTAGCTTTGAAAATAGTCAAATTGACTCTAAAAAATAACAACATAAAAATTATTCAAAACGTATAATAAAATGCATAAATCATGCACTCTCACTTTCACTTTTTCAACTTCTCACACACTTTTAATAATTTATGTCATCAAACTTTTAAGATTTGATTATTGTAAAAGTATTTATTCTTTATAACGTCTTTTGAAAAAGATCTTTTAGAAAGTAACAATTCATATTTAATTAATTAATTTGAATTTTTCTTTTTATATTAAAGTCATGATATTTTATGCTAATTGTCCCCATATTACCAAAATACTTAAGAAAAAAATAACTTGTTTAAAAAATACTTACATATTTTCATAAAAATAGATGTTATACATCAACTGCTTATACTTACTCTAGACCACTTTATTTGTTGTTCTTATTTAAAATAAATGGTCTAAAATAATTATCATTTTAAAAATTAAAATATAATAAAATATATTTATTTATTTATTTATTTATTATTCTCGTAAGTAATAAACGTTACGAGTTAACGTAGAAAATCTAAAAAGAGCATATAGATATATTCTAATAAAGATATGATAATCGAAACACACAATTTTTTAAAAGAGTGTATGAAAGTTACTCCCTCTGGCCCATATAATTATGTGAATTATTGAATTTTTTTCATAGTTTTAAAGAGGAAAATTATTGAAAGTTCAAGAAAATATTGGAACTTATTTTTCCTCCCAGATTTATTATTCTTTTCTAAATTAAAAGAATAATTTATCAATAATCAAAAGGATAATGGTGGAAAATAATTTTTAATTTATGTACTTAGTTATTATTTTAAAGAGTGTGTCATACCTCAATAATTCATTTAATATAAACTAGAGGGAGTATTATTCAACATTCATTTATATATAATTTTTAAATTGACGTGATATATACGTGCAAAGAACGTACACTGAACTAGTTTATACAAAGGATAAAAATAAAACATGAAAAAATCTATCTTTGAACAACTAAATAAATAAAAATGAACAAAGAGAATATCTTTTTCAAGCATCATATCATGCTTTGAGCAATTCCTTTTATACGGACCAAAGAAAATACCAGTTAATTAACATTTTCATACACAAAATATAAATTACGTAACATAAAATATTTTCAACACTCATTACGAAACATAACGTCTTTGATAGAAAACGTGACAAAGCACGAGGATAGTCAAGTGAGAAGAAACCAAACTAGTAGAATGTCATTGCACGTTTCCCAAGCATCTGACGTGGCAACATGACAAACACCGCCACGACAAGCGCGTGTCCAAAACAATATAAAAAGGAGAAACACAGGAAGTATTTATTTATTAATTTGAAAGTTTAATAATAATTGCAAATTATTATTTATTTTTTAAGTTCTAACAGTAAGGACTTTCTACATAATTCAAACAAAGAATATTTCACCAAAAATATAAGAAAAATAATTAAATCACTATTATATTTAGTGAAATCTATTTGAAAATGGTAAACAAAAATGAAGGACAACACTAGTTTCAGCCTATGTATTTTGCACGTATGTGTCACGTTAATTTAACAATTATATATATAATAGTATTTGTTATTTAAAAAATACAATATACATATAAAAAATTAAATAAATATTATTACTTTATGCAATAATTTAGTTTATTGTGAAATGATAGAGATGAGAAAATCAATTCAATTGCTTATAATATAGATATGCTAATTATTTTTTAATACGTAAAATAAAGTAATAATTTGGAGTTGAGTAATTAGAAGTTAAATAATTAACTGATGAAAATTTAATTTAGCAAAAGATTCCTAAAAAGGAGTAGTTTAATGTTTCCAACATAATTAACTGATTTTTTCTCTTTTTGAATTTGTTGTATTATATACTTTTTTTAACAAAATATTTATAATCAACATACATTTTAGGTAATTATTTACATAGAATAGTGCTAAATCAAAAGTGAATTCTAAATATAAAGAAATTCTAATCCAAAAGAGAATCCTCAAACTAAATAAATAAAAAATTAAATAATAAATAATTAAGAAAAATATTGAAAAAATGATTTTGTCTAAAGAAGAATACTTTAATGAAGGATATAAAATTCAATCAATATTTCTAAGGACCTTCACGCTTTTAATATAATATAAATAAATAAATATACTTATACTGTTAAACGCTAATAATCACTATGTTAATATTCAATGTAATATGTTAGGATGATATATGAAGATAATATAGCTCAAACAAATCTAATAGCTTTCATAATGATATATATTAGTCCGCTTTCACTTTACACCTCCGTAAAGATAAACGACTCATTTCTCTAAGATTTTTTCTTGAATTTTCATAAAAGAATCGTTGTTATTTTATCCATTATAAACTACAAATCTTTTGATATTTTTATCAAAGCTGTGAAAGTCTTGAATTATATGCCAACAACCGTCTGAGTAAGATTTTTTTCATAGAGCTTACACTAGGGTAAATTATATTTGATTATTTTTCAAAAAAAAATCAAACTAAATTGCATAAAATCAAAATGAACAATTAGGTAATACCTTAAAAGAAAAATTCACATATTAATCAAATACTAAATTGTAATCATGAAAAAAAACTCAAAATTTTAAATACTTTTCCAAACTTTTAACATAAGAAACACAAAAAAAATTGTTGAAAGAGTTGGTATCTCAAGCATTACGAGTTTTAATAATGAGCTTTCTTTTTTTTCTTGAGGCAAAAAAATTAGAAGAATGAATATAATTGTAGTTCTTTTTATATATTTGTTTGGAAGAAAAAAAAAGGGCAAAAAAGTGATTAAGGAAAAGTAACTCAAAAAAAGGAAAAATAATTAATTTATCTATTTTAAGTTATAATATATATGAAGACCTAGGACAAACTATGTTGGTCAAAAGCAAGTGAAGGTATGAATTCTTTAGATGTCTATACATGAAATAATGCTGCAATAAGGAAAGTCCTATGGAATCTTTGCAAAAAGAAAGATAAGTTGTGGGTGGAATGAATACATAGCTACTATAGGTAGCAAGAAATACGGGGCAAACAAGTCAAGCAAGCATCTTGGATTGTACAAAGGATCTTCAAAGAACATAAGCATCTTCAAAATGCAGGATACAATGAAAATACAATGGTTCAAATTGATCAATACTCCACTAGAATGGTTTATAAGAAGATGCAAGGAATTAGAGAAAAAGAAGAATGGAGGAAGCTGGTTGTAATACCCTCTAATTCCTTCTACCTAATATGGTGTAGATGCACAGAGGATGCTGGGAAAAGACTGAGAAAAACTGTTGAATAAGGATTCACAAGGGCCATTTACGGCCCGTAGACAGATCTACGACTCGTAGAAGGGTCTCGTAAAACCCATAGATGACTTAGTGAAATTTTCAGAGTCTAAAGCCTATATACGAGATAGTATATGACCCGTAAGGAAATCCACGTCTCGTAGATCGGTCTCATAAAAATATTAACTTTTCAGTATCTTGAATACGAGTTAGCAGACGACCCATAAAACGTTTTACGGCTCGTAGAGAGGGGTTTCGTGACAAATTCCAGTAACTCAAATTTTAGGACCCTTTGCTTACGAGAGGTCGTCTATGACTCGTAGAATGGTCTACAGCCCATAGACGGGGTCTCGTAGACTCATATGATAGTTTTTCTGAGGGGTAATTTTATCTTTTCCCATCCCTTTTTAATTAAAATCCATGACGTTTTAGGCTTATTTTAAATCCCTTATCAGTACCCTAAGGGTATACTCCAAAAAAATACTTAGAAACTCCAGAGAGCATCGAAGAAGGGGGAAAAAGCTAAGGTTCCAAGCACGTGAGTAGAGATTCCTTGAGAAGATTCCTTGAGAAGTTGATCGTTCTTCTACTTCCAGGTATGTAAGGCTTACCAAACATGGAATATGCTCTTCCATGTACCCCATACTCCAAATTGGTTGAGTTGTGTCTCCAATGCATGTTTTTTTAGGGGTTTCTCTTAAATTCTAATGTACTTCTACATAACCTTGCATGAATTACTACTTTAATGCATTAAACACTTGAAATAGATGATTTTGCCATATTACATGAACCCTAGCATGAATTTTTAATATTTTACAAATTGTATTTAATTGAGCATGCATGAGTATGATGTGAGTCTAGAGAGCCTATGAAATCCCTAAATGCTTTAATTCCTCTTTTCTTTCCTGGATGTCATGAGTTAGAACGATACATGATAGAGTCTCTATGAGTCAAGAGTTGAACCTTAAACGAATGTGACCAAAGAGTCAATAGTTGATGTGATGACTTGAGTTGATAGATGTCCAGATGAGACTAGTTGATTTAGAATGATTGTCTTATGAGCATTGAGTCTTGGGAGAAGTAGCGAACACCGAAATGAGTAAGAGTAAACCCAACTCGAACGCATTAACTACGTAGCCAAGCGTAGGTGAGGATTGAACTATTATATCAGATGTTTCCTCTTGATTGGAAGCCCCTGAAAGAATAACAGACTTGATTGACCGGATTCATTATGGATTCGATTCGTTCTTTACCCGACAAATACTGAATGATTGTGGCAACATCAGCGAGATTGTTGTACAATCACTGGCTCATAAGTGATTGTATCAAATAAGAGAAACTCCCGGATAGGTTCCAAAATGTTAGCACTCTAACTTGATTGGATCGAATTGATTTGGATTGGTATTGATGGGCCATTGTCTATTCTTTATACTTGCTTTAGATAGACATATGACATCTTGATTGAACATCTTTGAGTCTTGTTATTCTATCTATATTTGTTTCACTCAACTATTTTACATGCTCGTACATTCCACGTACTGACGTCCATTTGGGCCTGTATTTTTTCATGATGCAGAGACAGGTGTAGAGATTATCAACAAGCGCATCATTAAGGATCTACTCGCATCCAGTTGATTGGTGAGTCCTCCCCTACTTTTGGAGGATGCTCATTTAGATTTCATCCAGCTTAGTACTTTATTTCCTTTGATTTGGGTAGTCATGGCCTGTCATGGTACCATCTAGACAGTTTAGTTAGGGGCTTCATGGACTAGATTTGGGATTGATGATTTGGATATTTTCTGACTAGTTTCTTTCACACTAGTCCTGTTGATTTGTCATGATTGTCTTTATTCGAGATTGTTCACCTTTATTCATCTTTAGTATGGTGATTGTTGATCGAATGAATGTGATGAGACCAAGTGGTTCGCTTGGGGGGCTAGCAATAGTCTCTGAGTGCCGGACGTCTAGGGTACCCTCCCAGGGCGTGACAAACTTGGTATCAAAGTACAAAGTTCAAGTGTTCTAGGGAGTCTAAGAAGCCATGTCTAGTAGAGTCTTATTTATGGGCATGTTGTGCTCCACACTTCATAAGCAGGAGGCTATAGGACATTAGGAAAAGTTACACTTCTTTCATATTCTGACTCGTGCTATAGAGTTAAATTCTATGAAAACTCTCTTCTAATCCGTGTGTTACACCTCTGCAGAGTTGCGACCATGCCTCCAAGAAAAGCTGTTAAAGGAAGAGAATATTATCAAAGGCATCGTAAAAGATATACATGAAAGAGGAGCTCAATATACTAGAGTAGAAGGTGAACTACAACAAATGACTATGTATCCCTGGTTTATGTGTAGTGATGTATATGGATAGTTAAAAGAAATTGTCAATGAGCAAAGATTGGAATGAATGTCTAAGCCTGCTGAATATCCTATGCTGAAGGATTCACTTTGGTAATAAAATGTTATTCTCCAAAACATAAATGAAGACGAAATACAATGTGAGCATCACATATAACATCAATAATCCTTCTAATATGAAATTATTAAATAGGAACAGCAAATAGAAACTAATTTACTTTTATTAACATTTTTCTATAACAAATTTAGTATTTATTTTCCCCTTCTCAGCTTGTAATTTCGTAAGAAATGTTCCTACTATTAATATATCTTTAAAAATTTAATTTGATAGTGAATCAACTTGGTATGTCCCAAAAGAAATATTGCTAATAGATTTTTAGGTTAAAGAAGTATATAAAAAAATAGGTTAAAATTCGATCATTATTTTAATAAAAAATCTCATATTCGATTTAATACCTGACTTGTAAAATCCATATATGCTAAAAGTTATCCATACATATAATTAATTTTTGCTCGCATAAGTATATAAATTAACTATAATTCATATCCAATTTTTGTTGCCAAGAAAAAAAATCATTTACTGTCCAAATTAGGTCACAAAATCAGTAGAGAAAATGGTCATTAATGTATGAAGATTGAAGTATTTTGGCCCCTTGACATATACCACTTAAAAACAATAGTCCTTCAACGTATGCTACTTCAATTTTTAGTTGTCATAGTAATTTTTTTTTTAAAAGTAAAAAGTTTCGATTAATATTTTAGGATGTATTATTTTATCATATTGAATATGAAAAAAAAAAGCAATGTACTTTCAATATAGTTTTTGAAAATCTAAAGTTTTATGAATTAATGCAATCTGATTTAATTTTGAAAATAGTCAAATTGACTCTCGAAAAACGCAACATTATAAAAATAAGAGAACAAAATAAGTGCCAGAGAGTTAAAAAGACTTATGTAACTGTTCAATGAATGTACAACACTTAATGTAAGTGCATATCAACCCATTGAAAATTAATTAAATTAACTAAATTAACTAAAACATGATGTAGTTGGAGATTTTGTGGCGTGGTTTTGAAGAGCAAAGAAAAAAAAACACAAAAATAGAGGAAGCAGTTATGATTTCATGGAGCTTGTTGCTAGCCCATTGTTGGCCTAGATCATAGTGGTGCGCGAGACTCTTAGTTGGCTAAAGGAACGTTTTAGTATATCGAGGTTGGTTGTGAAAACTGCTAATCTACTAGTGAAGCAAGCTCTAAAAGAAAATTTGATGAACTACTCTTATTTTAATTCTTTAGTTTTTGATTGTAAAATTCTTATTAAAGAGTTACTTTTTCTCTCCTTGTCGGCTATTAAGAAATCAACAAATCAGGTCGCTCATTGTCTTGCTAGAGCATAAGTTTCTGTGTTTGGTTCGATGAAGTGGAATACTAACCCTCCATCTCTCATTATCAATGTACTTATTTTTTATTTGAATAACATATGATAAAAGAACTATTTAAAAAGGAAAAAAAAAACAAAATATAACAAATTGCATGCATGGCATTGATTATTTTTATCATTTAGCATTATTAATTGTACATTTATAATTTAATATAAATAACTAGAAATATATAAATACAGATTTAGTTTGATCATCATAAAGTACTTGTAAATATTGAATTTTAATGTTACTTCAGAAGAAATATTTTAATCATTATTTTGAAAGTGTATTATCCTTTTCTTTTCCTTTTCTTCAATTTTTAATTCATAAATCGTGCACTCTCAGTTTAACTTTTCAACTTTTCATACACTTTTAATAATTTATGTCATCAAACTTTTAAGATTTGTAAAAGTATTTATTTTTATAACCCCCTTTTGAAGAAGATCTTTTAGAAAGTAATAATTTATATTTAATTAATTAATTTGAACTTTTTTTTATATTAGTCATGATAGTTTGTGCTTGTCCCAATATTACCAAAATACTAATGAGAAAAAATAACTTGTTTCAAAAATACTTATATTTTCATAAATAAAAATAGATGTTATACATCAACTTCTTATACTTCCTCTAGACCACTTTATTTGTTGTTCTTATTTAAAATAAATGATCTAAAATAATTATCATTTTAAAAAATTAAAATATAATAAAAAATATATATTTATTAATTATTCTCAAAAATAATAAGCGTTACGTAGTTAACTTAGAAAATTTAAGAAGAGCATCTAAATATATTTTAATAAAGATATGATAATCGAAACAATTTTTTAAAAGAGTGTATAATATAATGTTACTTCCTCTAGCCCATATAATTATGTGAATTATTGATTTTTCCTTACTTTAAAAGAGGAAAATTATTGAAAGTTCAAGAAAATTATTGAAACTTTTTTTCTCCTCCCATATTTATTATTCTTTTCTAAATTAAGAGAATAATTTAGCAATAATCAAAAGGATAACACTGGAAAATAACATTTAATTTATGTACTTAGTTATTCTTTTAAGGAGTGTGGCATATCTCAACAATCCATTTAATATAAACTAATGGGAGTATTATATAACATTATACTTGAAAAAAAATTATTTATCCGCCCCATAAAATCCTAGTTTAACTTGACATTGAGTTTAAAAAAATAAATTCTTTTTTAATATCATAGTCTTAAATTAAAGTTATGTCAAATATATCAAAACACTTTCAAATTTTGTGCTCTTAAACATATCACATAGAAAATTAAAATTAAAGTGTTATCAAAAAAATGAAACAAGTCATTCTTTGTTAACAGATGGAAAAGGAGAATAAGTTTTTTTCTTGAAACAAACTAAATAGGATATTAAATTATTCTTTTTGAAATAGGTGGAGCATTACCTCTTGTCGAAAATGATTTGAAAAATAAGCAATTAATACTAAGAATACAAATAAAACATGAAAAAAAATAATTTTTCTCAATATTTTAAAAATGACAATTAAAACTGAAAAAAATATTCTATTTTTGAACTATTAGATAAATAAAAATAAATAGAGAGAATAATCTTTTTAAGTATTATATCATATCCTAAACAATTAGATTAATATGGACTAAAGAAAATACAAGTTAACTCATGTCTTCATACAAAATATGCAAGTTAGTAAAATACTTTCAATAATCGCTACAAAACATAACACCCTGGTAGAAAAATTAACAAGTAAAGTGGTTCGAAGGAAAATAATAAAACTTAGCAAAGCAAGCACGGGGATAGTCAAGTTAGGTGGGTAGAAAACTAAAAAATGAGTCATTCTTTTTTAACTAAAAACAAAATTAAGTTATTTTTTAAAAAATAGACTAAAAAAAATAAGTATTCTTTTTGAAACAGATGGACTGTTCCATCTTGACAAAATGATTCGAGAAATAAGTAATCTATCTATATTTATACAATAGTAGAAGCATAAAGACTCTTACAAATATTGTTTGAACTTTTTACCTTCGTTAAAAGACCCTTAGAAATGATTTTCGCTGTAAAATATTTTGTTAATAAAAGTATGTAGTATAACAAAAATTTTTTAAAAAAAGTTCAGTAAAATTATGTTGGAAACATTAAACTACTCCTTTTATATTTAAGAATCTTTTGTTATATCAAATTTTACTCAGTTAATTATTTAAATTCTAATTATTTTACTCCAAATTGTTACTTTATGTATTCAAAAACTATTAATATATCTATAATATAAACAATTGAATTAATTTTCTCATCTTTGCCGTTTTATAATAGACTAATTGCATCAAACTATAGCATTTATTTAATTTTGTTTATATGAATATTGTATTTATTTAATGAAAAAGTACTATTTATATATAATTTTTAAATTGACGTGACACTACGTGCAAAGTATGTACATTGAACTAGTTAACACTAAGGACAAGAATAAAACATGAAAAATTTAATTTTTTTTCTTAATATTTTTAAAAATAACAATCATAATAAATTTATTTTTTTGATCTACTAGATAAATAAAAATAAACAAAGGTTTTTTTTTAAAGCATTACATCATATCCTGGACAATTCGCTTAATATGAACAAAAGAAAATACAAGTTAAATCACATCTTCATACACAATACACAAGTTCTATAACATAAAGTACTTTCAACAATCGCTATAAAACATAACGTCTGTGATAGAAAGCGTGACAACCAAAGTGAATCGTAAAAAACTAATAAAAGTTAGTGAAGCAAGCACGAGGTTAGTCAAGTTCAGTGAGTAAAAACCAAAAAAGGAGTCATTCTTTCTTAAACAGACTAAAAAGGAAATTAAGTCATTTTTTTTTTAAAAAAAAGACTAAAAAGGAAAATAAGTTATTCTTTTTTAAACAGATGGAGTATTCCATCATGACAAAATTACGTAAATCTGTCTATATTCACACTATATTAACAGCGTAAAAATCCTTAGAAATGTTGTTTGAAATTTTTACCATTTCGTTAAAAAAACCCTTTGGAATGATTTCAACTGTCAAATATTTTGTTAATAAAAGTATATGGTATAACAAATTAAAAAAAAAAGAAAAAATTCAGTAAAATTATGTTGGAAACATTAAGCCACTCTTTTTAATATTTAGGAATCTTTTATAATTTTTATATTGACGTACCACATACGTGCAAAACACGTACACTGCACTAATTAATACTAATGATAAGAATAAAACATGAAAAAAATCTATTTTTAAATTACTAAATAAATAAAAATGAACGAAAAAAATATTATTTTCAAGCATTATATAATATTCTAAACAATTCTCTTAATAGGAACCAAAAAAAAATACAAATTAAATCACGTTTTTATACACAATATACAAATTACATAACGTAAAATATTTTCAAACACTCTTTACAAAACATAACGTATTTGACAGAAGAAACCAAAATAGTAGTCTGTAGTTGCACGTTTTACCAAGCAACTGACGTGGCAACAGGACAGACACCGCCACGACAAGCGCGTGTCTCAAACAATATAAAAAGGAGAAACTGAGGAAGTATAACGTACGTAGAAAACAAAGCGAGTAATAGTTTTTTTTTTTTTGTTGAGATCCGACCCGGAAACACTCTGCTCTCTCTCTCACTCTCTCAACAGGTAATCATCATGCTCTCTCTCTCTTCTGTTACGCTCCGCCCCCAAATTTTTTAACCCTAATTTTATTCTATTCTTCCCCAAATTATTTTAATTTTAATTTTTTTTGTAATTTTTTTTTGCTATTTTTACTATTTTATTATTATTTGGAAAAACCCTAGTTCCGTACCGGCTATGATTTTCTGAAAATTGAGTTCATTTTTGTTGAAGATCTGTTGGAGCTAGGGTTGTTAAGATTAATGGGGTTCTGAGGAACCCTAGATTTGTGGGTTTTTTGTTTTTGGTGTTGTTGAAGATGTGACGGTGATTTTGGTGGATTTTTTTTTCCAGGTTTCTGGTTTGATTTCATGTATGGCTTCACATGCCGACGATTTGAATTTTAAAGAAAGGTTAAGGTGGGGAAGCCCTATTAAAGTTTATACCCGGAAGCGTAGAAGGAACCAGGAGAATGGGGATCGGAGCAACATCGTTACTGCCGCCGCGCTGGAGATCAATGAGGATGGGAATAGAAATGGTGGGCGGCCATCTTCCGTGGCCGTAGAGGCTGGGGAGCGGGAATCTGGCGATGAATTACAGAACCGTCAGGAGGAGGCGGCGGAATTTCAATTGAGAGATTCTCCGCCTCGGAATTTGGGATTGGAAGATGGGAGGGATGGGGACCAGGTAGAATTGAGAACTGGTGGACAAGGGCAGGAAGATACCCTTGGATCACAGGCTGATTTAGAAGGTAGAGATGTGGCTGAGGTTGGGGGAGGCTCGATTGTGGAGCCTAATAATGGTGGGGAAGTTGGGGGTGAAGAGGCTGCCATAGCGAGTCGTAGGGGTGGATCAACTAGAGGGCATGTTGAGCCGGGTGCGACAGTTAAGCCTGTAATTTCTAGGTTTCATGACAGAGTTAGGATTAATATAGCGGGAGCGACATCAAGAAATGAGATTAGAGATATTAGGAGGAAGTTAAAGGGTGAGCTTGATCAGGTTAGGAGTTTAGCTATGAAGCTTGAAGCTAAGGAGCTTCAGCTGACCAGACATAAGACTAGTACTAATGTTGGTAGGATTACCGCTCTTCCTAGTGGTGCTGTTAATTCTTATAGTCAGCCACAATATGTTGATAATGGTATGATGAATAGTAGGTCTTTAGTGCGAGTGAATTCAGAGGTGGGTTTGGTGGGGCACCCTAGATCGAGACCATTCCAGCGACCAAGGGTTGCGGTTGTGGGAAACAATAATGGAGGTGCTGAATGTGTGGAGAAGGAGAAGAGGACACCGAAGGCCAATCAGTATTACCCTAATTCTGAATTCCTACTTGGGAAGGATAGACTGCCTCCAGAAAGCAATAGAAAAAAGTCAAATGGTGGTGGGAGGAAGCACCGTGGTGATTCGGAGCAGGGCTTTGGCTTTGGCTTTGATAAACATAGAAATCAGGTGTTTAAGAGATGCACCACCCTGCTTCAGAGGTTGATGAAGCACAAGCATGGTTGGGTGTTTAATGAGCCAGTGAATGTGGAGGCTCTTGGGCTGCATGATTATCATGATATAATCAAGCATCCTATGGATTTGGGGACTATTAAGGCTAAGTTATCTCAAAATTTGTACAAGTCTCCCAGGGAGTTTGCTGAGGATGTAAGACTTGTCTTTCGTAATGCCATGACTTATAATCCCAAAGGGCATGATGTTCATGTTATGTCGGAACAGTTGTTAAAGATTTTTGAAGATAAGTGGGCAGTTATAGAGGCCGACTTCAATCCAGATTGGAGGTATCAAATGTATCATGATGCAGGTTTGCCTACCCCGCCTTCAAGAAAGGCGCCTCACCCTTCCCCCTTTTCCCGTGCTTCTGTAACTTCTCATGCAGCTCCACCTGCTTCCCAAGCAAGGAGGTTGGATAGGTCTGAGTCAATGACTGGACCAGCTGATTCCAGGTTCAAGTCATCGCGTGCAGCTCATGCTGGTAGGATACCAGTTCCTAAGAAACCCAAAGCTAATGATGTGAATAAAAGGGATATGACCTATGAAGAAAAACAGAAACTCAGCACACTTCTTCAGAGTTTACCTACAGAAAAGCTTGATGCTGTTGTTCAGATTATTAAGAAGAGGAACTTAACATTTAATCAACATGGTGAAGAGATTGAAATAGACATAGACATTGTTGATGTGGAAACCCTCTGGGAGCTTGACAGGTTTGTGACCAATTACAAAAAGAACTTAAGCAAGCAGAAGAGAAAGACTGAACTTGCTCTTCAAGCCAGAGGAAGTGCACGGACTGCCCCAGTTATGGTGAGCTTTGATCTAGAAATCCCTCTCTTTTCCTTCTCCACCTCCCTTTTACAGTTTTGTTTGGTAGGATTCTTAATTTGTGGCATTTCTTTACAGAATTCTGCTCCTATGGTTGCTGGTGCGCTGAACAGTAATACTGGTAAGCGTCTAATACATGTGACGATTATCCCAGATTGGTATCAAGGTTCATGCTTTCAGTGGAAAATACTCAGAGAACATGGTTCTTTGTTTCTTTTTTAAACTTGATTAGGTAAAAATAACAGTACTGCTCTTGCTACAAATGCAGAAGCTGGAAGACAGATGGATAATGCAAGTAGGTCTTGTAGTTCAAGCAGTTCTAGCAGCGATTCGGGGTCATCCTCAAGCGGTAATACTGATTAGCTTTTGCATGTTTCATCTTTTAGTGCACCATAATTTTCGTATGTTTAATTCTATTGATTTTGCAGCCAGTAGTTCTCTGCATGTATCTGATATCTTTTGCTCTTACCTTTTTCAGATTCTGATAGTGATAGTTCCTCCGGATCTGGATCAGAAGCAGGCCGTTGATCGAAAGGCCGCTTAGCGCAGGTGAATCAGTTAGCCAACTTTTTTTCTTATTTCTTGGGGACTTGCATTTTTTTTTTTGTGGTTAGTTAGACTCTTGCAAAATTCTCTTGTGCATGCTGTTGATTAAATCACTGAAGGTTGACATATGGTGGTTTGGGCCGGGAAGGGACTTAAGTTGATGGTTTGTGCTTAAATATTTTTAAGATAAAATTGTTGTGGACTAAACAGTTGTAAATCTACCCTATTTGACGTATCTTATCACTAGTTATCTTTTTAATTTTTTTCGATTAAAAAGATGATTTATGGAATGATAAATAATAAAGAAAAAGTCAGAAGTTCCTGAAAATGATTAAGCTTGATCCAATTTAGCATAAAAATATTGTCATGCCATCTTAGTTAGTACATTAATGGTATTACCAAATTATTTACAAAGTTGGAAAATTTTGTGATTGCCTTGTTTGTCAATGTAGACTGTGTAAGATTGATGTGTTTGTGACAGAAGTCTTGTCTTCTCATACTTGGTTTGAATAGGAGTGAATTTAAATTCAAGAGACCCTCAAGTCACTGACTTTGCAGTTTGCTCATGCTTGAGATATTACATTTACCTCTCTTTAAGAAAAAAAAATATTTTGGGAAACCAGACTTGTTTGAAGGATAAATTTCTGCAATATTCAGTAAGTAAACACCCCCACCCCCCCCCCCCCCCCCCCCAAAAAAAAATAAATAAATAAATAAAAAATCTAGTGTCCGCTTATTTGATTTTTCAATTTTCTATCTATGCTTACTTGCTTAGGTTTAGCTTCGAATTCACCTGGACCATCAATCATCCCATTGGAAGATTATTCACTATTGGATCTAAAATCATTAGAAATGATAATAAGATATGGCTAAGTCATTCTTTTTCTGGGTAGAAAATGATTTCTTGCATCCAAATAGTGTGTGGGCGCTACTTGGGGTGGGGAGTTTGAGGGAGGGGGGTGAATAAATTTCATTAATAGTGTATGCTCCCTCAGTTATTCTGGACTGCTTTTTGGGGGTCAAGTGCTATGTGCATCTTTATTGAATTTTCTCTTAACACTGTTTATGATGTTTCTTCTCTATATTCACGAGAAGTTCTAAAGAATTTTGTGTCTTATACTTCTGCAGGAATTCTTCATGGAGGTCTTTAGCTGTGTACTCATCTGAAGGTTCTTTCAGGTTGAAGGATGGTTGCAATCAAGAAACTTAGTTTTATCATGGTAGTTAAAACATCAAAAGTCATCTCTATACAAGTGTTATTGGTTTAGGGTAGTTATGTGAGAGATGTAGCACCTGTAAATTGCTGAGTATGCTCATCCTGGTTTACTTATACATGTTCTGGGGATTTTCATTCGCGTCGTTGCATGCAGTTAGAGCAGGTAGGTATGGCTTGCGCGACGTCTTGCAGCTGGACCCGGTTGTAGTTGTAGAAACCAAGTATGGTGGTAGGATTGCATATTGTAAAAAATTATCAGGGATGTTAGGTGAAAATGATAATGGGTGTTTGTAAATATTTTCCCATTCATTTTCCGGGCACCATTTTGCAATGAATTTATATGTATTTTCCCCTGATTCGATCTATCGTCTTGTATGTCTGAAAGTGCTACTGTACTGTATATGTTGGTCTTTAGACTTAGACTTAGACTTGATAGAATGGATCCTGAGGAATCTTGGTTGATTTTTCTGAAAATATAGATAGTTATGTTTATATGTTCTCCTCTTGTACCAAAAATTTGTCCACTAACTTCCTCATGCAGTTCTTCTCGTTCAAAATTGTGCACGAGACTTTTATCTCAATTTTACAAATACGTATCGTAATTATTGTTGATTCTTACATGTTTGTGTGAATCAAGAGCATCCTATCGTGTCAGAAATAATGTTATAGACATTGTGTTCTATGTTCGTTTAATGTTATGAGCTATATAATACACATGAATTACATGTTTAGCCATTGTCATGCAATGTACATATGGTTGGGCCAAAGTTTAGGTTCAAGACGATTTTTCACTTACACATCTTAAACAAGTTATGTACTTATCGAACACTTGACACTTGTTGTAGAGTTTAACTATATCATTGACATTTTTTTTTTAACGATTGGCATAGTTTTATTTATTCTTTTTGGTTTGTGATTATCAAGTGTAACTTAAGATTTTCTTCGAAAATAGTATTTTATTTTGTGTATTAAATAGTTTTTGTTTTCTTTTTACTCAAAGTATCACACGTAATTAGTTATTTGCTGCTTTGCCAATACAAAAGCGAGTGTAATATGCTCTCTTTATTTTTTGTTGATTGAGAGTTTAATAAATTTTTAATTTAATTAAGGTGTTTTAGGTGAAAGATCATGACATTTTTTTTTTCTTAAAACACTTTTATAATATTGAAGCAAGCATAGATTATTGCTTTATCAGTATAACATTTTTTAAAAATTAATTAATCAGACATAAATTATTACTCTTCGATTTTTTTTTTTTTCACGGAAAGCATTTAGGAAAACAAATGCTTTTAAAGATCAAATCTTAGAAGTTTGCTCAAATAAACTAACTAAAGAGTATGAAAAGTCAAAAAGTGAATTTGGAAGTGCAAGATTTATGAGTTTAAAATTGCAGAATTTTTTTTTTCAAATTAATATTTTAAATATTTCGTCTGAAGTTTAGCCTTGAAATTTAATATATTCATTAGTAGTCTAGTACTCATGATCTAATTAATATTAACAAATATTGGAACTCAATATTTACAACACTAAATAAAAGAAACTGATTCCCAATATGTTTTTTGTGTTTGTCTATTAGATTAAAGAAAATGTTACCATCCACATGGCACTTAACAAGTCTTTACCTGCCAACTTTACCATAAAAATAAACTCAAGGGAAGTATCATGAATGCCTCATAACTCTCTAACATGGGTAAGTAATGTTCTCTCCGCCTTAATTTATGTGATAAGCACTTTTCTCATGTACAATAATAATATATTCAGTGAAATCTAAACGCGTCTGATGAGAGTAAAATGTGTGCAAACCTTGCTACTACCTCGAGGATAGTACGGTATGTCACAAAAATATATCACTTTTTTAATAATTATAGACAACTTAATTTACTTCTTAATAATAATATATTTTATATGGAAAAACCTCTCTTCTCTTTCCTACCGGCAAAACCCTAACACGACAAATAATCTATAATATGCTAATTGGTTGGAACCCTAGAATCTCCTCATACAGAACCCTAATCCTACAAATCCTATCGTAACGATCTCAATGAAACTTGTTCTTCTCTTTCCTACCAGCAAAACCCTAACATGATAAATAATTTACATTATGCAAATCAGTTGAAATTCTAGAATCACCTCGTGCAGAATCCTAACCATAAATAGTCTACCTTAACGATCTCAAGAAAACTTGTTAACTACTCACCTTTATAGTGAACTATACATTGGGGGGGGGGGGGGGGAGGGGATAGAAAGGATGAATATTATTGAGAATCTCCAACATGTTGTTACTAGCAAGTTCTCATAAAGAATGATCTAATATAGAAGAATTACATACCATAGTATCAACTCAATGCAATATAAAAGTAGATTGTTAATAAATTGATTTATTAACTAGGAACCAATATGTCTTGATTAGGTTATCATTGTTGAAAGTATATATTTGTTAAATCTCACATTGAAAGCAACATACTATAGTAAGGCTAAGGATACAAACTCATATTATATGAGGTCTTTTATATATGACTCTTTGGTTTAATATTGGAAAACATTGAAAACTATGGCATGAATAATATCTTTTCCAAATTTAATTTTTACATATATACTTATGTGAAAGAGTCATTACTTTCATTGGCTATTGCTATTGGTAAGCCTTCAGTATATATGTATCATAATATACAACTATTTTTTCAAGAAGCAAGACAAGATTTAAAGAAATTAAATGATATAAGTATAGCTAAATCAAAATCATGTGAAATTATATTATTTATCGGGAGTACTATATATATTATTATTGGCATAACATTTGAAGTCAATTATAAGCATCATATACCCTACTTGCTCTATTCATAGGATGATGTAGACCTCTTTGAGATGCGTTTGATTTCTGGGAATATCAACAACACTTTGTCGTTTCAAGTCGATCTCTGAGAAGAACTCTGTTGACCACCCTCCGAAGAATTATGCAGTTAGTCTTGTAGCTTTACTTTTTCAATGCTTGTTTTCAGAAAATTATGTAACCTCCCTATTTATAGTAGTAGGAGCGAGGCAGTCCAAATTAAATGTGGATGAACTCTTTTGCCTTTTTCTGATTGGTTAATGTAAGTCATCAAGCTTATCATAAATACTATGTGATAAAGTTGTTTTTTGATTGGTTGTTGAACTTTGATCAAGATTGCCGCATCACTTGAACATGACATCCTCTTGTTGGTCTTGAACTTAATTGAGATGCCAAGTCATCTTGACACGTGGCATGAACTTGGGCCTTAAGATGAAATGGATCTTGGACTTGGAATTAATAAGATGGACTCATTCAATTGTGGAGCCCAAATTAATTATTCAATCAAAAAAAATATATGAATTTAAATCTAACAAATTTTTTGTTTCTATGTAAGATAGTTTTTATGCCTACATCAATACATGTACCCCTTGTTTGGATGATTGTTATCTACTGTATTATATTGTATTGTATAGTATTGTATTATATTGTCTTAATACAATGTTTATTTAGATTGTTACTTAAATTCTATTGTATCGTATTGCTTAATTCCATTGTTAGGTAACGATGAAAAGACCATTTTATGTAACGACCAATTTGGTGTGGTTGCGTCGTTACTTTAATATCTTCTTCTCATTTTTCGCTTTATTTATTATTTATCCTATTTTTTCATGGTATCTATCACATACTCTACAATTCCTTGTAGGTTTATTATTCAAATTAAGGATGTATGACATTATGTAACAACAATACAATCTATCCAAACATTGTAATCATTGAAACAATACAGTACAATTCAATACAAGACAAGACAACACAATACAATACATTATGAAACAATACATAACAACCATCCAAACAAAGTGATAGTTTCATGACATCACATGAAACATGTTAAAAGCCAATCTCGATAAACTTAATAGCTCCCAAAACACTTACATCTATCAACCAACTTGACCTCCATAGCTAATTCAATCATTTGACAAGAAAATCAAGTAAAGATCTTCTTGCAATTCATGGTAATTAACAAATAAAAATCATCTTTAAAAATTCATCAAATGCTATTTCAATATGTAAGGATTTTCAAGAATGATACCGTGGACATCGAAATTTTGTAGGACTCTATAAGATGATTCCTATTTTAGTTAGAGCTACTCTACCCTAAACCCTAATTCATACATATATAAAATGTATTATATTCCCTTAAAAAAAATCTTAAATATCCACAAATTATGGGGATATCTATCACGAGATCAAAATATGCTCAAGGAGAACAAAATCATCCTACATTCAATAAATACATCACTAATGACCCTCGAATCATAGAAAAATCTAAGGAGAGAAGAATCAAGAGAGAAACAGATTTGTAGTCACATGCTTATCAATAAAATTATATTTTTTTCATATTTTATTTGTGATTATAATTTATTTTTTGCCACTTTAAAATAATTTACAATACAAGAAATGGTTCAATACCAAATCCACTCAACCCCACAAGTAATATTGTTCCTTCTCTCTCTCTCTCTTTTTTTCCATTGTTAGTCTGAACTTAAATTCTTAAAAATAAGGTCTCATTGTAACGTTTAAAGTGACATCACCTAACTCATTCTCAATTTTCAAACCTTTTGACCAAATTCACACTTAAGAATTTCCTTTAGTACTCCTTGTGAGAAATTTTTTAGTTTGTTTTTAAATCGCCTCATAATTGAAATTAGTGTAATTATCAGGATAATAATTATTAATCTAATAATTATATATCAAAATATATGATGATCTTTTTATTTGTCATAATGTAATTAAACTACAATTACAAGTGCAATCACATTGTTATATCAATTTTTTTTTAAAAGGTTGATTATCACAAAAAATAAAAATTTATATTAGAGCAAATAAAGGTCTTTATAAATGACATTAAATTAAAATTTTAAAATATATGTTGTGTTTTAAAAATATGTTAATTAATAAAATATGTGTTCTTAACTAATATTATAAAATAAATTATTTATATTTTTTAAAATGGTATTTTTTAATTAAATTATTCATAAAATTAAAAGTATATGATTTGTAAGAACATCATGAAATGTATGTTGACAAAAGATTAACATTATAAATCTATATCATAATATAAAACATTTGAAAAAATAATCTATCAATTCTAATTAAAAAATAAATGGCTTGTAATGTGAAATATCAAGTGCTATTAAAATAAATAAATTGTCTAAAACTATAACATAAATTGAAAAAATTCAAATAAAAAAGTTAACACAATACTTGTATGTCAAATTTCAACATAACATACATATATAGATAGGATTTCTTTTAAAAAAAGTAAAATGTAAGATATATCGTCCTTATTCAAACAATAAATTCTACTTTAATTTAGAAATTAGAATACTCTTTTGTTTAATGAAAAAAAAAACATAAAGCAAATTAAAAATAGATAATATGAACAATCACATGGAATCATAAGAAATATAGGTCGGAAAATAAGAAGGAAATGAAATATAAATAACATTTTTTAACAAAAAAATTAAATAATTACTATTATGTCAATTTTTTTTATATAAATAATTTTTATTTACATAAAATAAAAAATATTGCATAAAAGCTATTAAATTATAAAAATAAAACAACTAGTTGCAGATAAGAATAGTACCTGTGATCATTGGATCAAACGCCTCACCCTCTGTATTGCCTTAGAAGGCATGGAACTGAGCCCTAGCATCCAGACGAGCAACCTCCTTGCCTGTTTGCGCTTCTCCTTTGCCAGCATCACCATTTCCTCGACTTTCGACCTCTTTGATTTCCTCCTTGTCTATCTTGTTGATGTCCTTTATCATTATTACCTCCACTTAACAGTACCATAACCCTGATCTGATAATGTGCAGGATTGGCCATACAGGGTGGAGACACTTCTTCTTCACATATTCTGGCTCTCCACAGTTATAACAACTACGGTCAAGAGAATGTCGAGTACCTATCGTGGAAGAATCTTGTAATGATCCGTTAGGGCATTTTGAGAATTATTCCTCTTAATTTTCTAAAAGATTTATTTCGTAAAATTTTAAATGGGTATTTTAGACTATTCAATAACTATGATTATTTAATTTATGGGGTAGTTTGAATAATTAGTATAAGTGGTGGGTTAAATGTTATTTTGGAGAAAAATTTATACCATTTGGTGCTTATATTAAAAAAATAATAAAAAAAAAATTATAAAACTTTTAATACTCAACCAGAAAAAAATAAAATAAGAAGAGTTAAGAAGTTGAGGGTTATCACCGACGGCGCAGTCAAAGAACAGTTCGCGTGCAGGTATTAATTTCATCACTTTGGGTTCTTAGAAAATTTATATTTAAATAATAAGGAATGTAAAGAGCTGCCAGTTACTATCTATTGGGTTACTTATTTCTTTTAAAAAGGTTAGGAATAGGGAATTGATTTTTGGGGATTAAAATACTTTGAAAAAAATGGGCAGTGATAGTCACGCCATTGGTTGTGAAACCAGTGGCTTCATCCTTTGATATTAGTAGTTTTTTTAATTTTATTTTATTTTATTATGAATAAAGTTTGATATATTGAGATTGATAATAAATAATAGGTGTTTTGTCTTAGGTAGATATCATTAGATTGGTGATATTTGGAGGAATTAACACTTAATCCTAGGCTTGAAATTTTGGGAATTGACTATGGAATTGGTTAGTTTTTGAGCCTAGGCTAGACGTATAGTAATATGGATCTTGTTAGTTTTAAAATTTTATTGTGATAAATTATTTGTTTAGATCGTGGTGCTACGGATTCTATTCGAAAGGCTCAAGTATTTGATTGATCGTGATTTGACTAAGGCAAGTGAATTTCTTAACCTTTGTTAAGCATATAGAATCTTGTGCTTCCTATGTGAGGTGTTGATAGTGATTTTGAAATATGAATTTGGTGTTGATGTTATTTTAAAACTATGTGGTTGTGAAATGTGCATTGTATTAAAATTCAGTCATCTCCTCATCATAATGTAAACCTATCTATTGCATTGATTTTGTGGCAAATGTTATGTGAACTGAGAAAGAATAAAGATTAAAAAGGGATGTACCATTCGAGGGACGTGTCGCACGCCGCGATAGATACTATGAATCGAGGGACGTGTCGCACGCCGCGACACATACTATATATGATTCGAGGGTCGTGTCGCACGCCGCGACGGATGCACGGACTAAGAGTCCCCCATGGGTCCCAGACTGAGAGACAGCGGGTGTGTATCACTAGGTCAGACATGCATCATTCTACTTGACATTGCATTGCATTGCATTACACATTCTTATCATTTATGAGCTTGTCGGTGCCTTTTTGTGAAACTGGTGATAGGTGAACCGATTCCTGTGTTGTTGATCTATGAATATTGGTGTGGTTACTGAGCTACATGTTATATACATTATGAACTATTATGTTGGACCGATGTTATGTGTGTTGTAGTTGTAGGGGTTCTGGCGTGGAGTTAGGAGTACTTGTATTCTGTATTGCTTAATTTTGCATTTAGTAGTTCACTTGTTGGGTACCGTGTGTTTGGTACTCACCCCTTGCTACTACAATTTTATTTTTGTAGGTTACGAGCCCAGTTCTTCGTGATACCTTCTATTATTCCTTGTATGAGGCTCCCTGTGGAGATTGTGTGAGGTAGCTGTTTGTCACCTCAGCTGACTCCCACTCCTATTTATGATTTTGTTCTACTTTAGAGACAATGTCATTTGAGACTTATGTTTTTCTTTCAAATCTATTGTACTACATTAGAGGGTTGTGCACGTGACAACCAGGTTTTGGGATTTTTAATTAAGTTGATGTTTTATCTGCAATTAAATCTTTTATTTTATCCTCTTCTCGCACTTTGCTATGTTAATTGGGTTGCTAGGCTGACTTGTCTTGATGGGTTAAGATGAGTGCCATCACGCCCATTTTCGGGTCGTGACAAATCTCCTTGACCATCTTGAGGAAGATTCTACTGCAAAGTCCCAGAGTAGCCAACTGTAGAAACGGACACGACTAACTGCATTGGTCGGGCTGTAATGGCTGGCCTACCTGAGCCTCTGGAGTAAGATGCGTGAAAATTTCTTGCATTCTTGGGTTTTTTAGCCAAAGCCTTGACCAGCGTAGCCTTTCTTCCTCCCTCTACCTTCTTCACAAAGTCTATCACTTCATTACAACTTTTACATGTAGTGGTCATTTGAATAGATAAAACTTACAATTCAGGATTCAAACCCTTAATGAACAACTGAATCCTCTCCTTTTCTTTAGGTACCAACTGTGTAACATATTTGGAAACGACATGAAACTTAGCCTCTTAAGCAGCTTCCATTATCCTATCCTACTTAAGTTCCATGAACTCATCCTTCTTGCAATCTCTTTGATTTCGAGGCACATACTTCTCTAAAAAAAACACATGGAATTGAACCTAGGTGAGAGGTGGCAAGACAGACGATCGACATTCCACAAAGGATCTCCACCACTGCTTAGCCTCCCTTTGAAACTGAAAGGTCACAAACTCAATCTTATGTTGATATATAAATACCCAACTTGTGAAGCTGCTCATAACAATCTAAGATGAATTCATAAGCATCCTTACTCTCTGAACTTTGGAACAACAAAGGCTTCAACTTTAGAAACTTAGTCATCATGTCATGCTCAGAATCAGTTATCATTGAGCCCAGAAGAACGAAAAAATGCCTCAGTAACCAGTTTTTCCTTCACATTAGAGGCCACAACTATAATAGGATGAGTGACTGGAGTTAGAGCAATAGGCACCGTGGGAATAGCTTTAGAGCTGCCAATCCACTCAGAAAGGTTATAACCCGCTGGACAATTTGTTGGGTCTAGTAGGGGAAGTCCTGTTGTCCCCACTTTGCATTTTCTTTAGTCTCAACATTCTCTGCAACCTTAATCTCCACATTCTCCTCTATTTCAACCTGATGTGCAGGAAGGACCTCTTATATAGGTACATTCTCAACTTGAACTTCACCTTTTATGAGCTCCACCCTTCCTCGGCCTCTGCCCCTCTATCTTTCCCTCCCTCTACCCTAGTCATGCCCTCTTATCACGGGCTCCTCTATTGGGTCATCGTTGGAGCTGCTAGCCTAACACTATTATAACATGTGTCAACTATCTTCCGACAGAAGAATGGAAGAGGTTACATGCCAACTTAGATTACTAGACATTAATTGAAATCAAGTTACATCACAAAAAGAGGGAAAAATGTAAAAGATCTCCTCAAGTCTTGTTACCTCTCCAATAAAAGTACACATCTTCGTATCGTTTCGCAAGACTCTACAAGACTCTTTTTGCTACAAAAAAAATCAACAAACTTACGTATCTAATATCAACTTTTGACACAACCTCGACCCACGGTGTTTGACTCCCACACTAAATCTCTGGTGGGAGAATCATTACTATAACCCAACTAAGCAAAACTAACGAGAGATAAGCAATTAAAGAGGTGGAAACATGCATAAATATCAATCAAGTTGAGTTCCCATAAATTTAAATACAATAATCTAAAATAATGCTAAAGCAACCCTCTCCAGAACCATAAAGTCATTGTACCAAGATTCTATCTAATAATAGTTCAAAGCTTGGGGATGCAACCCCATTTTTTAAGTCGGGGGAAGTAGACCAAGAAGCTAAAAGAATCCATGGTAGCCTGAAAAAGTTGACTCACCTTTAAATTTTGAATCAATAATTTTCTAATTAAGGTCTATCAATAGCCGCTTGAAAATGCCTTATACTCAATAAAGAAAGAGCAACTGCAGTATCAATACACATAACAACAGTGTACTGGTAGGATCATATAACTATTTTAGTATGCGAAATAGACACAAGTAATCACAATATAATAAACCACACTGTTAACACCTAATTTTGGACCAAACTTAAATTATATATTTTTTTTAGTGTTTAAATATTTTGAATCTAAATTAAATATTGCTATTTTTATTTTATTTATAATAACTTTTTGATGTAAATTTTATTTTAAAGAAAAGAAAATTTCTAAAAAATATATGTTTTCTTTTAATTTTTGGTTTTAATATATAATCTAGCGTTGTTAGTATTTTGTTAACTATATTTTAGTTTTAGCTAGTTAATTTTTCTTATTTACTTATTTATTTTTATTTATAGTAATTTCCTAACATTTTCTTTTCAAAACCAAAAACAAAATAAAAAATATATATATATAAATAATAAAATAAAAAGAAAAACTAAAATAATTCTTAAAACTACCCACAAAACCCCACTCCCCCACATTTTACCAACTAACCCACAAAATCACCCCACTTCTACACAACATGACACACACTACAACTTCTATTTGGTGGCTATAAATACACACACACACGAGAGAGTAAAAAGGCAGCAAAAGGAGAGAAGTTAGAGTAAAAAAAGAGGGTCAGCAAAGAAGTAAAAAAAAAAGAGAAAGAGTAGTAGAAGTAGAAAAAGGAAAAAGTCAGCACAAAAGAAAAGTAAGAGGAGGAAAAGTAAGGAAAAGGAAAGAAGAAATTTTTTTCGAAACTTGGAGAATTGAGTTTGGTTCCTATTCGAGGTTTTTCGGTTTCGCCTTTAGCTAGTTCATCGCACAGGTTCTTACTTTATTTATTCTCTGTAACTTTTATTGTTAATCAAAATATACATAGAGTTATTCAAATGATTGTTTATATTGTTTGGTGTGCCAAGTTGATTATTACGTAAAATTCATTCCTTATTATGTTTGATATTTTCCTGAATATCGTTGACATATATTCTTGTAAGTTTGTTCATTAGCATATGTATGATAGACATTAAAGAAGAATACGTTATATGTGAGTGAAAAGTTACGGATGAGTTTTTTTTTTTTTTAAAAAAAAGAGACAGAATATGTTAAGTATATCATCTTCTAATAATTTATTGAATAAACACTTATGTATATATAACTATTTTTGGGTGTACAGATGGTTGAGTAGAGTACTTTATTTTATTTTATTTTATTTAGCTTACTTTAATTTATAGATAAGACAAGAATAATATACAATTAAACGAAATTAAGTTGGAATATTGATGATGGAACTTAATTATATTGATCTTTCATGTTTTGTTTGTTTGTTTGTCGTATTCTAATATAAGTTACGGCAAGAATTGGTTGGACTAACTTAAAATTTAAATCTTGGAAATTATAGGTAAGTATTCAAAAATTATAATTCTTCTCATGTCATTCCAAAATATATATATATAAATCAAAATATAACGTAATTTAAATCTGGAAGAGTAAAAAACAAAGAGATAACTAAATTCGTGGCAAGATTGGAAAGCGCTGCCATCAATACACCACGAGCTAATAAAATATGATAGTTTTTTTTAAAAATAAATTTCAGATAAATTGAAGAAGATAGGTAAATAAATTTTTGCAAAACCAAGAAATATAATATTTTCAAAATTAGATTAAGTCATACATAAATCAATAAAGCAACCATGCTAGAACCATGGGACTCGAGGGGTGCCTAACACCTTCCTCTCGGTCAATAGAATTCCTTACCCGAATTTCTGGTTTGCAGATAAAAAATATTTCCTTTTGATTAGAGATAAAAAAAAGGTGACTTGGAACACCAAAACTCAATTCCAAGTGGCGACTCTAAATAAATAAATAATCTCTTTTCAAAATGTCACTTTAATTGGAAAAACTCTATTGTTCAAAACCCACACGCGTGGGGGAAAAATAGGGGTGTGACAGGTGGCGACTCCACTGGGGACAACCAGAATTCAGGCTTAAAGAAATATTGATTTATGCATGACTTTATTTATTTATGTATTTATTATGTTTGTTGGTTTAATGTGCTATTTGTCTTCTTATTTACTGCCTCAATATTATTTGAAATATAAATTGCCCTCACTCGCGCACCCATCTGAGTCTTCTAAAAGTCCACTTTATTCGGAGATGCGATTTACGCTCCCGAAACTTTCTTTGAGATACCAGAGATGCGTTTACGCTCCTGGGAAGGAATTTAATTACACAAGTTTTAGGATGGGAAGTTCCAGACAGTGAGGCCGGAAAGCCCTGCTACCGGTAAGCTGTTACTTCCCAAACTCGGGTTGTCCACTCGTTTTACAGCCGGTCTAGACACCAAGTACATTAGGGTTTAAAACCTAGCTGAACCAGTCTTAGGGTACGCTTTGTTTGCATCATGAATTTTGACTTAGTGGGGCTCGACACTGGGGTCGAGTCCGTCTAGGACAGGCACCCAATTTTAAGACTATCATGCACATTCTCTATGCTACTTGTTGCATCATCAGAGGGGCTATATCAAATGTTGACCGGCTTTTAAACGAATTGAAAATAAGATAACTTTGTGTTTCCTCTTTTTTCAAGTTACTCTTTCTTCGAAAAAAAAAGAACAAAACAAACTAAAAGATTTTTTTTTCTCTCTTTCTTTCCTTTAAGAAAATAAAGAGGCTTTAATTTTTATTAAAATAATTTTTATAGGGTTTAAAGTGAAAATAGATTTTTTTTTCACTCTAGTTTGGTGTCATAAAGTTCGTTAGACCTAAGTCTTTTTTTTTTTTTAAAAAAATATAGATAATAATAATAATAAATAGTAAATGAATAATATATATAAAATTCATCAATTTTTCCCCCAAAGTATAGACTTTAAGATTTAATTTATTTATTTATTCATTATCTTTTTTTTTTTAAAAAAAAAAACATAATGTCTTGAAAAATCATGTCCATCTCATTTTCTCAATGAGTCTGTCCTCTGTTTTCAAAATGCAACAATAATTTCTCTTGATGTCGCCATTGTCAATTTTTTCTAATTTGCCATCACCCTATAGGGACAAAATGAGCTCAATGGGGAGATCTGATAAGAGGCCTAGAGATGACCAGCCACCCCAGTTTATGGTGTTAGACAAGGCTCCGGTGTATTTGAAGGCATGGTACGAAAATATGGGAAATTATGGAAAAGGGGAGGTATTTAAGCGTCTAGGATACTTGCGAAGCCTCTTGTATGTGGAGCCGCGAAGGGATGTGATAGAAGCTTTAGTCTCTTTTTGGGATCCGTTGAACAATGTCTTCCGTTTTGCTGATTTCGAACTTACTCCAACTCTAGAAGAAATAGGAGCATTCATGGGTACGGGCAAGGACCTTCACAAAGGAGAACCTATGATGCCCAAGCATATTGGTGCAAGAAGATTCTTAGAACTGATGCACATTAAACAAGTGGAGATGGATTGTTTAAAGCAGGGTTGGGTTCATTTAGATTTCCTCTACAAAAGATATGGCCGACAAGATGGATTTTGAGGTCTATGAAAAACAACTCTGTAACAAGGGGTGCCGCCAGACTTGGGAGAAGCACAGTTACGAGGCATTTATAGTGGCTTTCTTAGGGACTATGGTATTCCCAAGAAGGGGGCAAAAGATTGACATAAACTTGGCCGCTGTCCTTCCAGCTTTTGAGAAGAGGCCTAATATTACCCTGGTACCAATGGTTCTAGCTGGCATCTATCGCGCCTTGACAAGGTGCAAAAATGGTGAAGACTATTTTGAGGGATGTAATATCTTGTTACAAATATGGATGCTCGAACACATCCGATATCACCCCTATGCAATAGACTTCAAAGTAGAATGGAATGATTACATCAGTGGTCATAAATAAAGGATCGAAGATCAGGTTTTCCCTGAGGGCATCAAAGCGTGGAGAAGATATCTTAACGAGTTAACTGCCGATAAGATTGTATAGAATTATCACTGGTTCCCGTCAGAAGAGATAATATACATGTCCTCCTTTCGACCGTTCATTGTCCTAATGGGTCTCCGTGGTGTCCAACCCTATGCACCACTCAGGGTCATGAGGCAATTGGGTCGACGACAGTGTCTTCCCCGATGTGAAGACATGCGAGAGTTTATGTATGAGTTTCATCCCGATATTCCTCTCAGAGAGTCAGAGATATTCAAGATTTGGGGAGGGCGCATACTCTCGAGCTCCCAGGAAAGAGTGACAGATCGTAGCAAAGGTGAGGTGGACCAGTCATACTTGGTATGGTTTTATGATCAGCCCCCGCTTAAGGCCATGCCCGAAAGATCGGCAAGGGGACCCATAGATTATATAGCTGAAACCGAGGTCAAAGTTAAGCAAGCCCGCCTCGAAGTTGAGAGGAGTTATCAGTCCACTCTTGATGGCTTAAGTAATGCTTTGAAGAATGTCCGAGAAGAACTGGCACAACACGAGGCAACAGTGGAGGCTCGAATGAGATTGATTCGAAAGAGGGTAGAAAGAGAGCACCAAGCCACCATTCAGTCTTTGCGTGAGGATCTGGGCATTACCACAGGCGCCATGGAGCAACAAGAAGAAGAATTTAAAAGGGAAAAGGCCCTAATGGTACAGACACAGACTAGGTTGCAAGCTCAGTTGAAAGCCTCTATGGAGCGGGAGAAAAACATAGCAAGGCGTTTCACGGCCTACCAGGCAGAGGTCGAGAGTGAAAGGAACCAATGGCTTGCAGAGAGGAATGGACTTCTTAACCAAGTAGAAGAGCTTCAGGCACAAGAAGACAATTTGAACCATGAGATCCATACCACTCAGAACTGGCTGCGGAATTGTCATGACAACATGGAGGAAGCCAAAGGACACGTGGTTCAGCTTGCTGAAGACCTAATTGATGTATATGGCAGTTATCTTCATCGAGATGATGAGACCTTGGGCCGACAAGCACGGGAATTGGCACCACACCTGCCGAAAGCACTGTTCAAAATTTATTCAGACCTGAGAAGTGACTGAAATCCAAGACATTCCAAGAAAGCATTTTCATTATTGTTATTTCCCTTTCTTTTCTTTTATTTTTGTCAAGTCTGTTGCAACTTCAAGTTTTAGTTTTATTTTGGGTTATTTGTATTCAGAACCTTTTGGACACAAATGAAAAGATGTTTTTCTAGTTAATTAAAATTGTGTTTTTCTTTATTTTATTAAAAAAAAAAGAGAAAAAAAAAGCAAAAAGCATTTTTTTTCAGGAACTACGTAATGATCTGATTCATGTTCAACATGATACGTAGGCAACCTCAATGGGTTCGATCAAAATATCTCTAAAAAAAAAAAAAAACAAATTCACCTAAAAGCCGGGATGAAACATGAAAGCCATCTCCACTATAGAAATAATTTAGGGAGCATAACATACAATGTGTGATTGATATCTGCAAAGTTATAAACCCTAACATGTGTTGTTTTGTTAAAGAGAGAAAGCTTTAAGGTGGTTGATTTGTGGTTAAACTGGCATCTCATCCATATAACACAAGGTCAAAGGGAAAAAAGAAGATGACCCACAAAGACGGAACAGAGTCAGATAATGATGATATCCAAAATTCGATAGTTCAACAAGAATCAGTGCCAGTGGAGGAAGTAAGGATGCTAAGGCAGCAAATGGCTGAAATGTACCAGGCTTGGATGAGCGGGCAAGCCCCGCCACCTTCAATCCAAGAGTACCTAAATACAGCTATGCCGCCCCCAACGAGTGATCCACTCTACCCTCCTGGGTTTGGCCCATATGTTAACACATCCAATGCTGGTGAGACTTCCACTGTGCGCCCTCTGAATACGCCTATGATAAGTAATCCACTTTTCATGCCAGCCGCACAAACCAATACAGTCCCTCAGCCCAAATTGGTCCCCAAATTCAATGATGATCCTTTGTCCAAGGCCTATCCCAGTCAAGGATATGCCCCTGAAATGACTATTAAAATTCCAGATGCCTACTACCAAACTCATCAGTATAATTCCCCTATAGAAGTTGAGAAAACAACCAAGAATGAGGAACATGAAGAAATGGCTAAGAAGATGAGAAGTCTGGAACAGAACTTAAAAAACATGCAAGGATTAGGAGGACATAAAAGTGTCTCGTTCAAGGACTTGTGTATGTTCCCTGATGATCACTTGCCTGATGGGTTTAAGCTCCCAAAATTTGACAAGTATAGTGGCCATGGTGATCCCGTGGCTCACTTAAAGAAGTACTGTAATCAACTAAGGGGAGCAGGAGGAAGAGAAGAACTCCTTATGGCCTACTTTGGAGAGAGCCTAACGGGGTTGGCCTCAGAATGGTTCATTGATCAAGATATTTCTCGTTGGCATGTTTGGGATGACATGGCTCAGGATTTTGTTCAACAATTTCAGTATAATATTGACATCATCCCAGACCGCAATTCCCTCGCTAACTTGAAAAAGAAATCAACTGAAAGTTTTAGGGAATATGCCATAAAATGGAGAGAATAGGCAGCTAGAGTCAAGCCACCAATGAAAGATCAAGAGTTGATTGATGTTTTTCTCCAGGCCCAAGAACCTGACTATTTTCACTACTTGCTTGCCGCAATGGGAAAGCCCTTCGCTGAAGCAATCAAGATTGGAGAAATGGTGGAAAATGGCATAAAGTCGGGAAAAATTGTGAGTCAAGCAGCTATCAAAGCCACCACACAAGCAATACAAAGTGGATCAGGTGGTTTTGGGAACCGAAAGAAGAAGGAAGAAGGGTCCATGATGGTGTTAGGATCAAAAGGTACGCAAAGGAGGACAAACTACCCTCATGTGCAAGTCCAACAAGGACAACCTGTTGTACCTCAACACTATTATCCACCCCCATATGCAGTTTTCAACACTCAAGCATATGCCCGACCTCCTCAACACCGACAATGGCGGGCACCTGCCCCACAAGGCTCTCGGCCCCAACAACAGAGCTTCCAGGCACCTTATAATCCACGTCCAAGGGCGGATTATGCAAAGGAACAAGGTCAAAAGGAAACTTTCACCCCAATTGGAGAATCATACGCTAGCCTATTGCGAAAATTAATGCAATTAAGACTGGTTGAACCTATCGTTCCTTATCAGGTCAACCCAAATATGAGAGGCTTTGATCCAACAGTTACGTGTGAGTATCACTCTAATGCCCCTGGTCATAGCACCGAAAATTGTTGGACCTTAAAGAGGGTCATCGAGAAGCTAATCAATGACAAAGTAATTGTGATACGTAATGAGGAAGCTCCGAATGTCACCAACAATCCACTTCCTGCTCACAACAACGAGCGTGTCGTTGGAATGATAAGCGCTCATATGAAAAGTGAACCAACAGATAGAGAGAACATTGAAGGTAGGCCCCCAGAAGAAGAGTCAAGCATGGTCTTAGAATTTATACAAAGGGGACCATTGATTGTGAAAGGTGCAAATTCAACTCCTGAGAGCTTAAGAAAACCAGTATTGTATGTCCCTGGGGCTATTAAAGGAGAAATACCATTAAATGGGCCAAAACTATATGTTCTTGGAAGATTTTCAAGTGCCTATTTAACCCAAGACGGTTTAAGAAAGACAGAGGAGCCAGTTGTAATAAAGTTTGCAAAACAACTCCCGATCATAAGCATGAAAACTGTCCCATGGAACTACAACAAAACCATTGTGACATACAAAGGGAAAGAGCTCGCCGAAGAGATTAATGAAGCAGGCGGTATGACTCGTTCTGGACGATGTTATGTCCTAGAGGAACTAAGAGGAGCCAAGCACGTAAAAGAAAGCCAGCTGCCGGTGAAAAAGCCTATCACTGAAGAAGAAGCCGAAGAGTTCTTGAAAAAGATAAAGGCTCAAGATTATTCTATTATCGATCAGTTAAGAAAAACCCCTGCCCAAATCTCCTTGCTATCATTGCTCCTACACTCCAAGGAGCATCGTCAAGTATTGATTAAAATTTTAAATGAGGCGTACGTTTCCGAAAATACCACGGTAAGTCACGTGGAAAAGATAGCCAGCAGGATATTTGAGGTAAATAGAATCGCATTCACGGATGATGAATTGCCTTTGGAAGGGTCCGGGCACAACAAGGCTCTACATCTAACCGTGAAATGTGAAGAACATTATGTGAAGAGGGTCCTGGTTGATGGGGGATCAGGTGTCGACATTTGTCCTCTTTCCACATTACAAAGTTTGAAGATTAACACTGATAGAATTCGCACTAACAATGTGTGTGTACGAGCATTTGATGGAGCAAAACGAGATACAGTTGGTGAAATTTACTTGATCGTGACAATTGGGCCGGTGGAGTTTGGAATTACCTTTCAAGTAATTGACATGAACACCTCTTACAACTTACTCTTGGGAAGGCCATGGATCCACATGGCCAGGGCTGTACCATCTACTTTGCATCAGATGGTCAAATTTGAACATGACAAACAAGAAATCATTGTCCATGGTGAAGACGACCTCCCGATATATCGAGATCCTTCCACACCATGCATAGAGGCCAAAAAAGAATATGAATTCCTCAATTATCAGGCCCTCGAGATAGTAGCGGTCAATCAGCTTATGGAAGGGAAGCCTATACCAAATCCTCATCTCTCTTCTACTTCGTTCATGGTGGTAGCTCAAATGATACATAACGGTTATGAGCCTGGAAAGGGACTGGGATTGTCATTGCAAGGAAGGGTAGATCCTATCGAACCAATAGGCAATCAAGAAACATTTGGGTTGGGTTTTGAACCAACTAAAGTTGACAGAAAATGGGCAAAAGAGCACAAAAAGAAGGCTTGGAGTTTGCCAAGGCCGATCCCTCATATTCTTGAGTCTTTCACTAAATCTCAACGTGAAAATGATACAGATGAAATCTGTCAAGGTCTTAAGGAGATGTTTTATGAAGTGAACATGGCTCATATAGACGAGGGCCCCAATCATGCAGATGTGCAATTCATCAGCCCCAATGTCCAACTCAACAATTGGGAAGTCACTCCTCTCCCTAGCAGGAAGGAGTTTTGGTAGTTTATTTTGCATCTTTTCCTACATTTGCACTATTTTTAGGGTTGTAATCTAAATGTCTTAGTTGTTCTTATTCCATGTTAGTCCGTTACCATTTCAATCCAGTTTAATGAAGTTCCAATTTCCCTAGTAAAAGCGAGTAGCATGTCTCTCCGCTTTTCTGATTTTGTTTTATTTTCATTTCAGTTACGTTAATACCGACTTTAATAACATGACATGCATGCGGAGTTTATGTCTAGATCCTGAAAAATTGTCTGATCTCAAAACAATAAATCAAGATCTTGAAGAATATGATGAAGATGGAGCATATGAAGAAATTAAAAAGGGATTGGAACAATTTGAGAATAAACCTAAGCCCAATTTAAACGAAACTGAGACAGTCAATTTGGGAACTCGAGAGGAAACTCGAGAGACAAAAATAAGTATTCACGTCGAACAAAAGACCCGAGATGAACTAATTCAAGTTCTATTCGAATATAGAGATGTCTTTGCTTGGTCCTACGATGACATGCCAGGTTTGAGTGTTGATCTGGTAGTTCACAAACTACCCACATATCCTGATATCTCACCTGTCCAACAAAAGCAAAGAAAGTTCAAGACAGACGTGAGTGACAAAATAAAAGAGGAAATTATGAAACAACTAGATGCAAATGTGATTAGAGTTGTGCAATACACTACGTGGTTGGCCAATGTGGTGCCAGTGCCAAAGAAAGATGGGAAAACCAGAGTTTGTGTCGACTATAGGGATTTAAACAAAACGAGTCCAAAAGACAACTTCCCATTACCCAACATTCACATTCTAGTTGATAATTGTGCCAAACATGAGATTCAATCTTTTGTGGACTGTTATGCTGGATATCACCAAATCCTCATGGATGAAAATGATGCAGAGAAGACTGCTTTCACTACCCCCTGGGGGACCTACTGTTATAGGGTCATGCCATTTGGTCTTAAAAATGCAGGGGCAACTTATATGAGAGCTATGACCGCCATATTCCATGATATGATGCACAAGGAAGTTGAAGTATATGTTGATGATGTCATTATTAAATCTAGAACACAAGCAGATCATGTGCGTGACTTAAGGAAATTCTTTGAAAGATTACGAAAGTATAACCTTAAGCTCAATCCAGCTAAATGCGCATTTGGAGTACCTTCAGGAAAGCTTCTAGGTTTCATAGTTAGTCGAAGAGGCATTGAGCTAGATCCTGCTAAGATAAAGTCTATTCAAGAATTACCTCCTCCGAGGAATAAGACAGAAGTCATGAGCCTTCTAGGGAGACTGAATTATATCAGTCGGTTCATCGCGCAGCTTACCATCACATGTGAGCCAATCTTCAAGTTGTTGAAAAAAGATGCCGCTGTCAAATGGACGAGTGAGTGTCAAGAAGCTTTTGACAAGATCAAAGAATATCTAATGCACCCTCCAGTATTAGTCCCTCCGGAGCCCGGAAGACCTTTATTCTTATATCTCTCAGTGATGGATAGTGCCTTCGGTTGTGTTCTAGGTCAACATGATGCCACAGGCAAAAGGGAGCAAGCAATTTATTATTTGAGCAAAAAGTTCACAAACTATGAGACCAAATACACTCTCTTAGAGAGGACATGTTGCGACTTAACTTGGGTGGCTCAAAAATTGAAGCACTACCTTTTGTCATACACAACCTATCTCATATCTCGAATGGACCCTTTGAAATATATTTTTCAAAAACCTATGCCAACGGGTAGACTGGCAAAGTGGCAGATCCTACTTACGGAATTTGACATAGTGTACGTTACTCGTACTGCCATGAAAGCACAAGCATTGGCTGATCATCTAGCAGAAAATCCAGTTGATGATGAATACCAGCCATTAGACACATACTTCCCAGATGAAGAGGTTAACATTGCTGAGGAAGAAAGGCTAAGGGATAGCCAGATATGGAAGTTATATTTTGATGGAGCTGTCAATGTCAATGGAGTGGAATTGGAGCAGTCCTTATTTCACCAACTGGACACCGTTATCCTGCCACCGCACGCCTTCGGTTCTTTTGTACCAACAATACAGCAGAATACGAAGCTTGCATTATGGGATTGAATATGGCAATAAATTTAGATGTGCACGAGCTAGTGGTTTTGGGGGACTCCGGCTTGCTTGTTCGACAAGCTCAAGGCGAATGGGAAACTCGGGATATTAAGCTCATCCCATACAAGCACTGTTTAGAGAACCTTAGCAAAAGGTTCAAGTCCATTGAGTTCAGATATATCCCCAGGCCCCACAATGAGTTGGCTGATGCTTTAGCCACCTTAGCCTCAATGCTTCCATACCCAGGCAACACCTAAATCAATCCCCTAGAAATTCAAATCAGGGATGAGCATGGTTATTGTAATATAACTGAAGCGAAGCCAGATGGTGAACCATGGTATCATGACATCAAACGGTTCTTAAAAGAAAGAGAATATCCACTGCATGCCAATAGAGATCAAAAGAAGACTATTAGGCGACTTGCCAGTGGTTTCCTTCTAAGCGGGGAGGTTTTATATAAAAGAACCCCAGACTTGAATTTATTAAGATGTATGAGTTCTCAAGAAGCAGAAATGATCATGGCTGAAGTACATTTGGGGGTATGCGGCCCGCATATGAATGGTTATGTTTTAGCAAAGAAGATTATTCGGGCAGGATTTTACTGGTTGACCATGGAAAGAGATTGCTTTCGTTTTGTTCGAAAGTGTCATCAGTGTCAAATCCATAGTGACTTGATTCACTCACCCCTTTCAGAGTTACACTTTATGTCTGCTCCTTGGCCTTTTGTTGCTTGGGGCATAGACGTTATTGGGCCAATCGAGCCAAAAGCTTCTAACGGGCATCGATTTATTCTGGTCGCCATTGACTATTTCACCAAGTGGGTGGAAGCTGTTACTTTAAAAGCAGTCACCAAGAAAGCAGTGGTGAACTTTATCCATTCCAATATCATATGTCGTTTTGGTATGCCGAGGATCATTGTCACAGACAATGCGGCAAACCTTAATAGCCACCAAATGAAGGAGGTTTGTGAGCAATTTAAAATTGCCCATCACCATTCAACCCCTTATCGACCCAAAGCAAATGGAGCTGTAGAAGCAGCAAATAAGAATATCAAGAAGATTCTTAGAAAAATGGTCCAGGGATCCAGACAGTGGCATGAGAAATTACCTTTTGCTCTTTTGGGATATCGCACGACCACCCGTACATCAATCAGTGCAACTCCTTACTTATTAGTCTATGGAACTGAGGCTGTTATACCTGCAGAAGTTGAAATCCCTTCGCTTCGAATCATTGTTGAAGCAGAAATTGATGATACAGAATGGGTGAAGAAAAGGTTGGAGCAATTAGTATTAATAGATGAAAAACGATTGACGGCAGTCTGTTTCGGCCAGTTGTACCAGCAAAGGATGGCTCGAGCCTATAATAAGAAGGTACGCCCCAGAAATTTTGAGGTCGGTCAGCTTGTTGTAAAACGCATCCTTCCCCACCAAAAAGAAGCTAAAGGAAAATTTTCCCCAAATTGGCAAGGCCCTTATATCGTTAAACGAGTATTACCAAAAGGAGTTTTGCAATTGGCAGATATGGAGGAAAGGGTAGCCGACATAATGGTTAATGCCGACTCGGTCAAAAGATATTATGTTTAATACCTTTGGTTCGACACCGGCGTGACTAGTATTCCCAAGATAAGATGACCTCTGTTCGAACACCGTCTACCTCTTCGAAATTTTCCCTCTTTGGAACCAAAAAAAAAAATAGAGAAAAAAAAAGAAAAAAAAAAGAAGCAAAAAAAAAAAAAAAAACTTCATCGAACTACGTGCGACCTGATTCCTAAAAGGATACGTAGGCAACCCTATCTTGGGGTTCGGTCTGACCAAAAAAAAAATGTTTTGGCGTGTTCAAAGCCGAGGCATACTTTAATGGTTCCAAAGTTGTAAATCTTTCTAAAAGCCTTTCTCACATGCCTTAAAAAGACTTCTCAATCATTCTTCAAGAAGCTTCAAAGCACGGTGTCACAGATGTGTGGTTTTACAAAGGTGAGAGTCTTATAGGTGAAAGCCCTACGACACCATAAGACGATGGTAAAAGAAAATGAAAGAGAGGTCAGCTCTAAATTGAAAGGCACAACATTATTTTATGAGATTTAGACTGTTTGGATGGATCGAAGCGTATGAGCCGAAATGCATGTCATGATTCCTTAAAATCGGTACGTACGTTCATATAAATTCTTTGATTCTTTTATTTCTTTCTTTTCCTTGTCCCCTCTTCAAGAGATAACCTTCCCTCGTAAAGTTATGATCCATTGCGTCACCCTATCGTACTTGTGTTGAGTCTCTGCTCTCAAAATCTTGTGTCAAGTGTTAAAGGAAAAGTTGCAAAATTCACTAATAGTTTTTCAGTTGAAGAGCGAGGGGCATACACAATCGGTGAAACACATTTGTGGACTAGCTAAGATAAAGAAAAAGAAAAATTTTGGCAAGTCTCCATAGGGGAAGATCACTAAGGCAAGGGAATGCTTGCTGAAACAAGATGATCCACGCAATATGCACAAATCAATATTTGATCGAAGCATTCATGGCGCGCATCCGAAAAGATAGGGATTGACTTTTAAGAGCTTTCAAGCAATTTGATCAATCACCAATAAAGTCAATCTTCCAAGCCGAGTGGATTGCATGACAAATCAAACCCCACGGGATCAAGGCCACAAATCAACCACCAGTTAGGAAAACTAACAAATTGTCCTTTGATTAAACAGGTACGAGCAAATCCTGTAAATAGTTTTGAGAGACGAGCACCAAAGGTAAGTTCTCAAATCTTTATGTGCGATCCAATGTGCGCATAGTAAAATTATTGTTAATTCATATCAGAAATCCGTAAAAAGGACCTTTGTTTTCCTAGTCGAAACTGGGGCATTTTTTTTTATTTTTATAAAAAAAAAAAAAAAAAAGGTTTCAAAATTTCTCAGTTTCAAAACTGGGGCATATTTTATTTCATCTTATTTTTTTAAAAAAAAAAATTAAAAAAAAAATAAAATAAAAAATAATTCATTCGTTTAGGGCGTGAACCCTCATAATATTCGCTTAGGGAGCGAACCCTCATAACATTCGCTTAGGGAGCGAACCCTCATAACATTCGCTTAGGGCGCGAACCCTCATAACATTCGCTTTGGGCGCGAACCCTCATAATATTCGCTTAGGGAGCGAACCCTCATAACATTCGCTTAGGGAGCGAACCCTCATAACATTCGCTTAGGGCGCGAACCCTCATAATATTCGCTTAGGGCGCGAACCCTCATAATATTCGCTTAGGGCGCGAACCCTCATAATATTCGCTTAGGGCGCGAACCCTCATAATATTCGCTTAGGGCGCGAACCCTCATAATATTCGCTTAGGGCGCGAACCCTCATAATATTCGCTTAGGGCGCGAACCCTCATAATATTCGCTTAGGGCGCGAACCCTCATAATATTCGCTTAGGGAGCGAACCCTCATAATATTCGCTTAGGGAGCGAACCCTCATAATATTCGCTTAGGGCGCGAACCCTCATAATATTCGCTTAGGGCGCGAACCCTCATAATATTCGCTTAGGGCACGAACCCTCATAATGTTCGCTTAGGGCACGAACCCTCATAATATTCGCTTAGGGCGCGAACCCTCATAATATTCGCTTAGGGCACGAACCCTCATAATATTCGCCTAGGGCACGAACCCTCATAATATTCGTTCATATCTTCATGGGGCATGATAGCCCCCATTTTTATTTTCCATAACGCATAAAATCTAATTTCATTCAATAATGGAGTATTCATTTTTTTCTTTGTTTTAATCATTTTATTATTTTTGTTTAATATTATGTTCAAGTCAAGCAGAATAACCTACAAAATTTTTCTTAGCGCAAACTGGGGCAGAAAAATTTTGTTTTGTTTTTTTTTTAGTGCAGGCAGGTCCCTCTGTGACCACAAGTTTGGACATCAATATCGGAGTGACATTTGTTCGATTGGTGAAGTGAAGAATAACATTAAGAGTCGATTCGGACCCATGTAGCAGCTCAACATATCAAGATTCTGCTTCTGAACTTCATTTCAGGAAACAAGTGTACACGAATAGTGTACTAACTTTCTTCTGGAGAGGCATCGGTAACTCAATTGAGATTTCAAGTTCAAGCCTCAAACACAAACTTCAAGATTAGATTTTGAGATCAAGATACCCGCCAGGAAAAGGCAAGGTGATAACTGAAGATGCAAGGGAAGACATGAAAGAAAAGAGAGTCGAGCCAAGTAGAATTGAATAGATCTTGTATCGTTTCTTTTAGTGTTATTATCTTCAATGTAATAATAGGAATCACGAGCCGGAATCTCGATGGGACTAGACTCAACTCTCTAATCCATCTATCCATCTTTGCAACTATTTGAACTACACGTGACCTGATCCTCTTACAACCCGAGATATGTAGGCTGCCCAAAACCAGGGCTCGGTCACTCTTGCTTACTCTTTTTCCCCCATTCTTTTTCCTTACCTTTTAATAATGGTTAGGCCAAAATTAGGCACGTTAACTTCTTTGCTTGAAAACTCTTCATGTTCTCAAGAAAAGAGGGGCATCCTGTTAACACCTAATTTTGGACCAAACTTAAATTATATATTTTTTTTAGTGTTTAAATATTTTGAATCTAAATTAAATATTGCTATTTTTATTTTATTTATAATAACTTTTTGATGTAAATTTTATTTTAAAGAAAAGAAAATTTCTAAAAAATATATGTTTTCTTTTAATTTTTGATTTTAATATATAATCTAGCGTTGTTAGTATTTTGTTAACTATATTTTAGTTTTAGCTAGTTAATTTTTCTTATTTACTTATTTATTTTTATTTATAGTAATTTCCTAACATTTTCTTTTCAAAACCAAAAACAAAATAAAAAATATATATATATAAATAATAAAATAAAAAGAAAAACTAAAATAATTCTTAAAACTACCCACAAAACCCCACTCCCCCACATTTTACCAACTAACCCACAAAATCACCCCACTTCTACACAACATGACACACACTACAACTTCTATTTGGTGGCTATAAATACACACACACACGAGAGAGTAAAAAGGCAGCAAAAGGAGAGAAGTTAGAGTAAAAAAAGAGGGTCAGCAAAGAAGTAAAAAAAAAAAGAGAAAGAGTAGTAGAAGTAGAAAAAGGAAAAAGTCAGCACAAAAGAAAAGTAAGAGGAGGAAAAGTAAGGAAAAGGAAAGAAGGAATTTTTTTCGAAACTTGGAGAATTGAGTTTGGTTCCTATTCGAGGTTTTTCGGTTGAGTAGAGTACTTTATTTTATTTTATTTTATTTAGCTTACTTTAATTTATAGATAAGACAAGAATAATATACAATTAAACGAAATTAAGTTGGAATATTGATGATGGAACTTAATTATATTGATCTTTCATGTTTTGTTTGTTTGTTTGTCGTATTCTAATATAAGTTACGGCAAGAATTGGTTGGACTAACTTAAAATTTAAATCTTGGAAATTATAGGTAAGTATTCAAAAATTATAATTCTTCTCATGTCATTCCAAAATATATATATAAATCAAAATATAACGTAATTTAAATCTGGAAGAGTAAAAAACAAAGAGATAACTAAATTCGTGGCAAGATTGGAAAGCGCTGCTATCAATACACCACGAGCTAATAAAATATGATAGTTTTTTTTTTAAATAAATTTCAGATAAATTGAAGAAGATAGGTAAATAAATTTTTGCAAAACCAAGAAATATAATATTTTCAAAATTAGATTAAGTCATACATAAATCAATAAAGCAACCATGCTAGAACCATGGGACTCGAGGGGTGCCTAACACCTTCCTCTCGGTCAATAGAATTCCTTACCCGAATTTCTGGTTTGCAGATAAAAAATATTTCCTTTTGATTAGAGATAAAAAAAAAGGTGACTTGGAACACCAAAACTCAATTCCAAGTGGCGACTCTAAATAAACAAATAATCTCTTTTCAAAATGTCACTTTAATTGGAAAAACTCTATTGTTCAAAACCCACACACGCGGGGGAAAGATAGGGGTGTGACACACACATATATAAAGAATAACAATTTACAGTTCATGCTCAATATATCAATTCCACAATATTAAATCTCAAATGCTTCAGTCAGCGATTGTCCTCTTATGGGACCCACACTCAAATAGTTAGTATGTCGAAACATGACACCTGATCTAATAATGTGTTGGAATGTAACATCGAATGTAATAATATATTGGAACATGATATCCAATCCAATATTGTGCCAGAATGTGACATACGATCCAATAATGTATCGGAATGTGACACCCAATCTACAATCACAACCACAATGATATTTTACAACTTGCACAACAAGTAATAGGTTCATTACATGCAATTTGATCACAAGTAGTCACTTTATTAAGTTCCATATATTATTTCCTATTTACATACATGAAGGTAATACTAATGATGTAGTTAGCAAGCATATATAACTGAAGCGGAATTCAAACCATCACCTACCTCAAAATAAGCATTGAAAATCTTTATAGAATTACAACTTTTCTTTTTTCCAATGCCTTGGAGAATTACAAAGAATCAACGAACAATGACCTAAAAATATTCAGATTATATCAAAATCCTAACTCTTTGCCACTTTGATGATCATCTCCCTAACTATGACTTTTTCCACCATTAATTTCAGGCTAACACCACTATGACTTTTTCCACCATTAATTTCAGGCTAACACCTTCTCCTAAAAGATTTCTCCTAGATTCTAAGGTCTAGGATCCGATTATAAGTTAGAGGAATGATTAACTTATCTTTGACGAAGAAGTAGATGGAAAACTGAAAAGAACATTCCATAGATCGCTTCTAGTTTCTCAAGAACGAAGTGAGAGAAATAAAAATGATTTTAGGATTTTTTTTCTTGACTTAAACTCGCGACTGTCCTGCCATGGTGAGTTGCATATGGAGATAGAATTTGAGATTTGCATCCCGAATCTCCATTTCACAACACACCCTCAAATCATGACGTTCTGAAATCAACCCTTTATGTCGAAATCAATTTCGTTAGTTCTACTCGCTCGAATTCAATTTCGTAAAGCCATACATGCTCCTTATTGTACTGACTATCAACTCAAAAGATCAAAGTCATAATTCAAGTCCCAAATCGTTATCAAATTACCCCATATGTCACCTTAATCAGCTCTCATCCAAATTTATCCTAGACCCAAAATTCCCTGAAATTTTCTGGCTCAAATTCTTTCCCCGCTAGCTTATCTATAACGGGGACATGCTATAATTAACATCGAATTATTCATTTTCACGTTCTCATACTCAAAATTCTAACAAGTGGGGTAGGGTGAAAAGAAAAAGTGAATTAAAGGGCAAAATGAAATAGATTGAATACATGCATGTTCATTAAAGTTAGTTTTATCACATGTGCATGCGTGTATTCCAATAAGCATATATATAAGCAGCCGTCGGCAAAATCTTGTTAGTAATTTGACTTATTAGATAAGTTAATTCTCACATAAAATAAATATGAAAAAAAAACAATGATTGTTTTTTGGGGTATGATGATGAGTGTTTTTATTAAATTTAAAAACAAAATGAAAGATACTTGGAAATTTTACTTGTAACAAGCTATAAAGATTCCTTGTCGTGTAAAATAAGATTTACATCATTTATTTATTAATTTCTCTATTTTAATTTTTTTTCATGTTTCATTTTCTTGATGTCAATTTCACTAATTTCAAAGCTGAATTTGATATTTTTAAATTAAAAATTAAATATGAAAAGTACTTGTGAAATTAATAAGAACTCGTGAAATTAATAATCAAGCATATAAAGAAATATTGATAATATAAATATTCATATAATTATTCATTTAAATATTTATTTTTAGTAACTACTATGGATATTAAAAATCGCGTTCATGAAAAGGTACCTACTTCACCCTCAACTGCCTCATATATAATAAGAGGATTTGATTCATTTTTAAAAAAAATAGATTATCCAACTCATTTAAAACCATTTTGGTAGGGTCCATACAAAAAGTGCACAATTTCCTAAAAAGTAGAATACAAATGGATCATAAGAGTAGATAATAAAGCTCATTTAAAACAAGTTAATTATAACTAGTACTTTTTAGCACTTGTCTTATTTGCCAAAAATATCATGTCATGAATATTTATTACTATATATAGTTGGATCATCACAACACAATATTACTCCTCCATTTCATTTCATGCAACCTTAAATATATATCATCAATTATTCAAGAAATATTAATGGCTAGAACATATAGATTTTTGTTATGTTTCATTCTTATCTTGCTTTCATATTGTGTAAGGTTAGAAAGTCATCCTCTCAAGACATTTTCACCAAGGAAGAGGAGTACACTAATGGAGAGTGCTCAAGAAATTTTGAGGGAAAGATTACAAAGAAAAGATGCATTCAAGTATCACATTAATCGGCTTAGTCCTGGCGGACCTGATCCACAACATCACTAGGTAGATTCAGAATTTCAAGAAGACATGTGTATTATTCAAATTTAATAGATTTAGTTTTTTAGGTTCTTCGAAGTTTAGCTCATTACACTTTTGATCAAATTATACGTTAAAAGTTTTTTGTTTTGAAGTTTTAATGATTTTTTACATATGTAACATGTACTTGTGTTGAAAAATTTGGGATTAAGTTGAACTCATTGACTACTTATATAAAATCTTACGATTACATAAGGAGAATGTAGATTTCTACTCCTTCCGTTCACTATTGGATGTTAAAAGAATTTTAATTTGATTTTCATTTTTACTTATCATTTTGGAGAAATCAAGATATGAGAATTTCTTTTACCTATATTTCACCCTCAATTTGCTTACAAAGTTAATATTTTTGAAAAATGTAGAACTTCTTGAAAATCTTCAATGATTAATTCATCCTTAGATTATCTAGGCAATTTATAAAAATTGACATAACCCCTTACTTACCGCAAAGGAGCATCTCAATTAAGTTTCTATGAAAACAAAATTTGAACAATTTTTATAATCTAAGAATTGGATAAGAATAGAAGTTTCAACAAATATCAAAATAGAGGACTTATTTATATTGGTCGATGATTCAAAAGTTATTCTTATCAAAGATTTTAAAAAGAAAAATGACGATCCAATAGGGTCTACATTTTTTTTTACTTTAAATTCAATTAAAAAATAAAAATATTATTAAATCAAGAAACACAATATAAAATGTATTGAAATTTGAATTATGACTTTAATAAATATTTTTATCAATTAATAGGGGCAAAATGGTAACCTCACTATATTAATTATTGTTTTCTTAATAGGTGTGCAAAATTAAAATTTGACATCTATTCATCTAATAGTGAACAGAGAGAGTATTTGTCTAAAATATGACCATAACTTGACGGCTAATTCTATTTATGGTTTATTTTTTCAAAATCCCTTAGTCAGACAAATGGATCCCTAGGTCTGGAGGGTGATTTATGACTTAAGTCGATTTTTTAACATATATCTCGAGTTGCTCAAGAGTGATTTGAATCATTACTAAGATTTCTAGTTTGTTTGAAGATTTTGAGTTGACCATCATCAATAGATTCAACATATGTTTTATGATTAATTTGGATATGCGATTTGTGTTTATAAGGTCTCGAATGAGTTCCAGGTACTTATTTGAATATTAGTTATATTAACATTGTTGAGCATAAGCGATACCACATCAAGCAAATAAGCTTCAAATTGCATTTGGATTGAACCATTAGATTCGTATCATTAGTTCAAAATCACTACAAAAAGAATTATCAAATTCTGAGTTTGTACGAGAGAGTTATGACTTTTTTATGAAATATATACATATTACAACCTTTCTGGTGTCTGGTGGCTTTCGTGGTCACATAGGGATATGGTCGGAGTTAAATTTCTAACTTTGTACTCATAATTCAAAATTGTTTTGCCCTTGTAGACTCCTGTTGATTTTAGGGTTAATTTTTGGACTCGAAATAAAAGCATATTAATATGGGTATCAATAGACTCGTATATATATATATATATGTGTGTGTGTGTGTGTGTGTGTAGACTTCATTCTTGATAGATTTTAAAAATTATGCTCACTAGTGATGGTGGAGATATACTAATAGTAGTGTAACACCCTCTAATTTTTCTAGCTTAAATAAGTCTAAGAGTTCAAAATTCAAATATTGTATTTTCAGTGGCAATTTACGAACCACATCTACTGCTCGTACAAAGAATTACGGCTCGTAGATGAGGGCTTGTGGATGCCCCCAACATTTAGAAAATTTTCAAAAAAGGGGCCCAGACTACGAGTTAGTCTACAAGCCGTACACTAGGCCTCGTAGAACCCAAGCCCAACTTCAACTTTTGAAATTTTCCAAAACCAAACTAGACGAGCCTATGTATGACCCGTACTTGAGTTTATGACTCGTAAAAATAAAGGTTCATATATAGACCTAAGCCATTTTGGCAAGTGGTAATCCACAAGTTCATTTACAGCTCGTAAACTAGACAACGATCTTTAAATGGGGTCTACTTTCGGATCTCGTTGTAGGACTACACTAAGTATGTTATAATTATTCAATTTATATATGAAGCCTCTCTATGAAGTTTGGCTTTAGGCCCTCAAATTTGTTTAGACGACCCTGATCTCGTGTTTCAGTTTGGCCGTTTTGACTAAGGGCATTTTTGTCCTTTCTACTCTAAACTACGTCGTTTTGCAATTATTTTACTTCTTAATCAGTGGCCCATGACCCTAGACCACCAATTAACACTTAGAAACTTTTGAGAACTAGCGTAAAAGAAGTAAAGTCTAGGATTCTGAGCACGTCCCAAGTTTTTCAATTTCGATTTTCGTCTTCGCATTCAAGGTATGTAAGACATACAAAATTCTACTATGTTATCCTAACATAATGTAACTACTAGTTTCTTCAAACATCAAGTTATTAGATGAGAACAAGATTTCTTCATTATGACTAAATGTTCTTGTTTATATTATTTTTTTAAGAAAAGCATGATATTTACTAAAATTTTCTACTGAATTGAGGTCCTAAGTCGAGATACTACTTCTAATTGCTAAACTAGTTTAACCCTAAAGTTACTATGAAAATCTGTAAATTTCCAAGCCTTTTCTTAAAGTCGAGAAAAGTATTACCATAAGTATTTTATGAACAGTGAAACATGAAATATATGATTTTAGATAATTTTGAAAAAAGTTAAGAGAATAATAAGTTGGGCTAAGTCCCAAATAGAAGAAAAGTAACATTTTGAGCAAATATATTCTTTTAAGTATGTGTATGTAATTAATACTTTTTGGGAGTAGTATTGAGCACCGATATGAGTAAGAGAAATAATAACTTGAACTCATAAACTATGTAGCTAATGTGAGATAGGATTTTACCAGGAGTACAACTCCTCACTTGCCACTGAGATGGCCAACTTTGGATGGATCTATTCCACTAGTACTTAGTTCCTTACCCTGGCAAAGTATGAGATGGCTCTGGCAGCGTAGGCAAGGTGTTGTATCATCACGAAACTCATAGTGATGGTTGCTAGTTAGAGAAACTCCCCAAGCTAAAGTAAACTAATTCTTGTATACAGAGTTTCAATGCATGGTATTACTTTCAACATACACTTTATTTATTATTTTACTGCCATATTTCAAACATGCTTTTAGCTACTTCTGAGTATAGTGTCTTATCCTGAGTTCCATGTTTTAGCTATTTTACATGCACTACATTCCATGTACTGACGTCCCTTGAACTTATATTCTTTTATGATGCAGACGCACGTGACAGAGTCCCTCAGCAGATGCTATTAAGGATCGACACTTTATTTAGCTATTGGTGAGGCCTCCTACTAGTCAGAGGCTTTCGAGTCTTTACTTTTATTTCAGTACTTACTTTTGGTTGTGGGGGCCTATCACAGTAGTTGTTTCAGATTATTTTGATCAGAGGTTCCATAGACCAGATGATATAAGTTATTGTTTTTACTTTTAGCCATTGTTAGGATATTTCTTCTATTTAGTTTTATTGAGATTATTGCACCTAGGGCTGGGCATTCGGTCGGTTCGGTTTGGTTTGTGAAATTCGATTTGGTTTTTCGGTTTTCGGTTTAAGAAAAATATAAACCGAAACTGAACTGAAATAAATTCGATTCAGTTCGATTTTTGCAATTTCGGTTCGGTTTATTTCGATTTAATTTTTCGGTTTGAATATTATTTCTGACTCCTTTTTTTCGATGAAAAGTAATTTATTACATACAAGAACATTACTACAACTCTATAAAGATAAGTTACTCTATATTAATAATCAATTAATGAGGCCATTATTCAAAAATGTGAACAGTTACATGTATTGAATTACTATTTGAAGTGTCATAACCTATAAATCAAAAGTCTTCATTCGATACCTTCATTCCTTGATATATATGTTCTAGGTTAGCAATTAGGATTTAGGAATATTATTTTTCACTAAAGTGAAGTAATATTATTTGAAACTGAAATTGGGCGTTCAGAAAGTATATGTTGCCCGATTGGGCTTGGGAAATTACTAGTTCATGTTGGGCCTACACTATATGTATTATAATTTATAAGTTATAACATATGTAGGCAGCCAAAACTAATAGGTAGTCGAGCAGAGGCGAGTTCTCTGGAGCTCCTGTAATATTCTCGGTGAACTTAACCACAATATATATCATCTCATTTCTGGCCAAGAAGGTATGACAAGAATTTATACAGACACACACACACATATATGTATATGTATGTATGTATGTATGTATGTATTCATATTTTTCGGACTTGTCGAGAAAGATTAGCTATTTTGCCACTGTAGCTTTGATGTTTCTAAGACATATTATCTTAGGATGTCTGTATATCCTTTATATATACAAAGACACTCTTCCAAAGGTTGTACTATAGCATTTTTACTTTTCCATCAAAGAAGAAGTTTATCTGGACATAAAAAAAATTTTGATTTTTCGGTTAATCGAAATAAAAAAAATTAAAATCGATAACCGAACCGAATTATCAATATTTTAAAATTTAAAACCGAAACCGACTGAATAAACCGATTAATCGAAATCGAAATTTAAAAAAATTCAGTTCGGTCGATTTTTTCGGTTTGAACCAAATAATGCCCAACTCTAAATTTGCACCACTTTTAGTCCATTATATCTAAGCTTGTCTTACATTGTTTAAGTCTTTCGTTGAGTAAAGTAGCAGGGTCAAGTGGTTCGTTTGGGACCAGAAATGGTTCTAGGTGTTGGCCATGTCCAGGGTGTAGACTCGGGGCATGATAAACTTGATATCAGAGTATAAAGTTCAAGTATCCTAGGGTGTCTATGGAACCATGTCTAGCACTACAAGAAAAAGTCTAATTTATGACAAACATTTAGGGACAAACTAATAATCTTGTCTCTAAAGGTATATCTATTGGGACGAGATCTTTATCTAGTCTTTATTTGTACAATTTATTGTGAAGGTATTAAATTTAGTCGGAAAAAAAATTACTAACTGAACCCAAATTGTAATATAAAGTATTTTAAATAAAACTTTTGTTTTAATAAAAACTTGAGATAAGTATAAAAACACACCTAAACTATCTTATTTTTTTTAGTTTCATACCTAAAAACTATTGAAAGTGTGATTTTCAAACTTAAACTATCACTTATTTGAGTATAAAACTCAAAAAAATAAAACAGTTCAAATGTGTTTTTGATACTTATCTCTAAAAACTTTAAGTGCCAAAGTATATTTGTACTGAAAGAAATATTTCAAAGTAATAAATTAAAGGGTAGAGAGTGCAGCTATATGTACATCTTCTCAAAACATTGAAGAGTACTGATCATTTTACCCAAAATTTCATCACAACTCAGCCCTACAGATTGGTTCTTCTTCCCATTTAGTTACTCTGTTTCTTCCATAATCTATTTTGATGACCTTCTTTCTTGTTTATTCAAGTTTTCCTCCAATTTTCTAACATTAAATAAGTTACTGATTTCATGATCTTGTTCTTCTTTTGTACAACCAGTGAAAAGATTATTGGGTTATGCCTTTTCTAATAAATAATCTGATTTTTGAAGTGTGTTAGACGTGTAAACATTCATATTTCATAACCAGTGCATATCAAATTTGAAAAACTAAATATTTGTGGTTATTCTTGTTGCATTATGAATTGTTAGGAAATTAAGATTTCTCAAAAAAGAACTCGTAAATGTGGATATTTTTGTCTTTTTGATTTAAAAAATGATTGGTGGTTAGTATGTTTATAGTTTGGTGTGAGATATTTTGCTTTGTTGTTCTCACACTTTATTTATATACTAATTTCTAGGCACGTGCGCTGCAAGTGTGTCCTATATGAATTATGATAAATTCATTAAAATGATAAAAATACACCAAATGACGGATATATTTTAATGTTTATAATTAATTTCTTTTAAGCAATCAAGATAAATTTGAAACTTTGGCCTGTAACGCAAATTTTCAATAAAGTCACAAATGACTAATTTGAGTCCAAATAAAAATACAGACACGAGACAATAAAAATTCATTAAACAAATTAAATTAAAGAAGTTTTAGAAAAAAACACAAAAAATATAATATACACAACATTCTTAAGACTTTAATCACAGTATTATAAAAAAAATAAATAAATACATAATCAATTCATAATTTTCTTAGTTTTTATCGTCACCTTATCCTATACAAGAACAAACACATTGACGTCATTTTCGTCTATACCAATCAAAATTCAAGAGGCTTCACTTTACTATTTTATCTTTAGAATGACAAAATAACCTTGGGTTGAGAAGTATAGGGAAAAGTCATGAGTTTACCACAGATCTTCAAAGTAAAAAGATACAGCTCACTTCAACAACAACAACATATCCGGTGAAATCCCACAAGTGGGGTCTGGGGAGGGTATAATGTACGCAGACCTTACCAATACTTTATAGAGGTAGAGAGGTTGTTTCCTGAGAACCCTCGTCACAAAAACCCATATGCAGAAGATGCAGCTCACTTCAAATTGTATAAATAATCGTAAGACTCCTTTGGGGCATAACTTGAGTGGAGGGGATGCTTTGAGCACTCTTTTGGTTCAAAAGTTAAGAGAATTATCTTGTGCAGTTGAGTCTTCACGCCAGAAAATATACAGTAGTTCCTCATTGATTTTTTTTGGACCTGTCATCATCTCCAAATGGCTTTTCAAAGACCACCATGTTGCATAGTAACAGGAACCATGATGACATGGAAGTGGATGATTTAGTCAGCCTCTACAACCGCGGCTTTTCTTCTACTGGTCCTTATTGTAAAAGGAGTATGCCTATTAAGATCTGCGATTTCTAATTTCTAGATTCTTTCATTATGTGTTACTTTGAGGTTGCGAGTTACTAGATGCGAGTAAATTATCCTGAACTATCTAAAAGACCTCGATGATTGCCTACTGATATTTTTACATGAGGTAATTCTCTGTAGTTTCGAGCAACTTGTCTGAGGTTATTATTTGTTGCATTAGTATCCATGTTTTCAACGAAATAGTCATATTAGGGTCATCCTCATTTTGAGTTCCAATACATTGATAAGAAGCTTTCATCTATCCGCCAACGTTCTTCTTATTAGCTTCAAGACTAATGCACATGAGCCTAGTGGAGCAAAACTTTTTATTCATTTCAAGCATAGCGTGTAACTGCTCACTCTTATTCTCAACAACAACAACATACCCAGTGGGATCCCACAAGTGGGGTCTGGAGAGGGTAGAATGTACGCAGACCTTACCACTACCTCATAAAAGTAGAAAGGCTATTTCCTGGGCCCTATTTGTTCCAACCTTAGCAATTTGATTAAGGATAGTTGGTCCAGAATATCTCCTTAAACATGTACCTGTGACAGCAACTACAAAATCTTTGACGAATATAGTGTATTTATGAGTATTATCTGAATGTTTTTCACCCGAATCAAGTGATTCCTAATTGAGCCTAAACTATTACTTAATATTAGGCATCATTATATGCTTGTGGATTCATAGCGGCAACTGGATGACTATTAAACTCTAGTTATGTACTTTACTTTTTCGATTGCTTCTCTCATGGAGTTACCTTCAGTGCTATATGTGAACTATGATTTCATATAGAGTGAATATTGAATTAGAAAAAGCTCATTATTTCGTGAATAACATACTAGTTTTACGTCTTCAATGTCAAGATTTTGCAAGCCAATGTGGACTAGCCCTTTCTTTACTGTATAATCTGTGTGTAGTATATCATATAAATGTCATATAACGTATAGTTCTGGAGGTCAACTGCGATTTAGTGATTTCTACTTTGTTTATGTTTTATTTGAGTTTGCTACTAAATTGTCCTTAATGATTAGGAGAAGCTAGTTTATGAGTCATGTAATGTCAAACATACAACTACTAATGTATCAGTATAAGTTAAATGCAACAAGAAGAATAATGTATATACAAGTTACATATTCCTCCAACAATTTAAAACGTTAGTATTAAGGACAAAAAATTAGCATATATAGCAGGTAGTTTTCTTTTGGTTCTTACCAAGGGAAGTTTTCATCAATTCATATTCAAAAGTCCCTTGATTTCTTTTCGGAGTATGTTGAAGTTCATGTATATGCGAACTTGATGTCAATCGTTTCCTAAAGAAGGCAATCTATCAACAACTTTATTAGCTTTAACATATATAGTAGTAGCTTTAAATCATGTATTGGTTTAATAATGTCTGGGGAGGGTATAATGTACGCAGACTTTACCAGTACCTCATAGAGATAGAGAGGTTGTTTCCTAGGAACCCTCGTCACAAAAACCCATATGCAAAATAAGTTAGATATGAAAAACAGAAAGGAAAAGGAGGGGATGTATTGGTTTAATAGATCTTTAATATTTGTAGTAGTTTCCCTGATCTTTCATTAATTGAAAAAGTAACCAGTGTCTACTAGAAAGTGAGAGCTTGGAGTTCAACCCTGTTGTGTGCATCTGGTTGTAACAAATTATGTCGATCTTATTAGTTTTCTTATTTCTTTCTTTTTTTAAAATCTAATTATTATGTACTTAGGTTATGGCTCCTAGTAAGCAATGGATGCAACTTGTTGACAACCGGCTCGATGAAACCTATTTAGTTGGTGTGCAAAAGTTTTTGGATTATGCTTTTCGAAAAACAGGAGAGGAATATGAAATACGATGTCCATGTGTCAAATGTTGCAATACAACTTTAGGAACACGTAAGACAATTGAAAACATTTACTAGTTTATGGAATAATTCAGAATTATACTTTTTGGTATCACCAAGGGGAGCGCTTGGGTGAACCATTGTCAGAATCAGAATCTGAATATGCAGATGAAGATGGTGATGCAGGAGAAGAATGTGAGATTGAGGATGAAGTAGAAGAATTGTTGAGAGATTTACTACACATAGTGATTGTGACGATTTACTTGAGAAGGAACCAAATATTGAAGCAAAAAAAATTTACAACCTATTGAAGGATTTTGAGTAGCCACTGTACGAAAATTCAAAAGCTTCAAAGCTTTCGTCTTTGATTAACTTGCTTCATATCAAAAGTCTGGGTCGTTGGAGTAATGCGTCATTTACAATGCAAGGCCTTGTCATTTTTTTCAGCTTCTCCCTCTCCAGAATACTTTACTAAAGTATTGTTAATATAATTTTGTTTTTCCAAGTTTGATAGGAAGGGGTCGAGGACAAGGACTTGGAAACTCTACGTTGTACACCAGTCAAGGAATGGGAAAGATAAATAAGCACTCCATGGCTCTTGAGAATGAGAACAAGCAACATAACAGTACTTCAGCTCCTGCATGTACTGTTCCAGTTCCTTGTATTCTAGATACGCTACACCATAGATCCCAATAGATCAGAGAAGCCGCATTCCTTCTTAACTTTTTTTAGTAAAGATATCTTTGTATTCACAAAAAACCTCATCAAGAAAAGATGATGAGGAGCATTTTACAGTCCACAACATGTTGTGTGCACTTTCACCAGTGAGGACTACTCAACAAACAAGGCTTTTACAAATTACCTATGAAGTCAACTATATCTACTATATTTCCTACCATATTCTGTTTATACCAAAAGTAAAGTAAAATAAGACATTAGTTTCTGTAATCGAATAGAAGTTGATGCTTTATTTCAATAGGTAAACAAGATATAAATACAATACATTAGGTGCTAATTTAGGAAAGAAAATAAAGAGAGATTCCTAAAGATCTGCTAGTAATTACAAGGGATTCCTAAAGATCTGCTAGCTAATTATGACTATGTATATTACTAGGAATGATGTCTATATACATTTTGTAACACTCCCCCTCAAGTTGGAGCATAGATATTGATCATGCCCAACTTGTTGCAAAGGTAATCAACCCGAGTTCCATTCACTGCCTTTGTAAGCAAATCAGCTACCTGCTCTCCTGTCTTCACATAACTAGTAGAAATCAAGTTTTCTTGAATCTTCTCACGAATAAAGTGGCAGTCAACTTCAATATGTTTAGTTCTTTCATGATACACTGGGTTTGAGGCAATATGAATAGCAGCTTGATTATCACACCAAAGTTTTGCCGGCATATGATGCTTCAACCCAATTTCAGTTAAAAGATGATGTATCCACATGATTTCACTCATAGATTGTGACATAGCTCTATACTCAGATTCTGCACTGGATCGAGATACAACACTTTGCTTCTTACTCCTCCATGATACTAAGTTTCCTCCAACAAAGACACAATAGCCTGTAGTAGACCTTCTGTCAATTTTGGAACCAGCCCAATCGGCATCCGCAAAACACTCAATACGAGTATGGTTGTGATTGCTATACAATATGCCAAGTCCAGGAGCTCCTTTCAAGTAACATAGAATCTGTTCCAAAGCTGCCCAATGCTTCACCGTAGGTGTAGACATGAATTGACTAACGACACTTACCGCAAAAGCAATATCTGGACGAGTCACTATGAGGTAGTTTAACTTCCCAACTATCCTCCTATATCTCTCTGGGTTATCAAAAGGCTCGCTATCATCTTTCATAAGATGTACACCGGGAACCATTGGAGTACTACAAGGTTTGGCTGCCGTTTTTCCGGTTTCTGCAAGTAGGTCAAGAATATACTTTCTTTGAGATAGAAGAATTCCCCTCTTGCTTCTATTTACTTCTACTCCCAAAAAGTATTTCAACTGGCCTAAGTCCTTCGTATGGAACCTAGTATGCAAGAAAGACTTAAGGGAAGATATCCCTTCAGAATCACCTCCTGTGATGACAATGTCATCAACATATACAACAAGAAGGATACTGCCAGCTGCAGATAGTCGGTAGAAGACCGAGTGATCACATTTGCTCATTTTCAGCCCAAACTCCTGAACTACCTCACTGAACTTGCCAAACCAAGCCCGTGGACTCTGCTTCAATCCATACAGGGATTTCTTCAAATGACAGACTTTTCTATACTCCCCCTGAGCAATAAAACCGGGTGGTTGCTCCATATATACTTCCTCTTGAAGATCACCATGAAGAAATGCATTCTTGATATCTAGTTGATGTAAAGGTCAATTCTCAGAAGCAGCTAAAGAAATGAACAAGCGCACAGAAGTGAGTTTGGCAACCGGAGAAAAGGTGTCTGAATAGTCCACTCCATAAGTCTGAGCATATCCTTTAGCCACAAGCCTGGCCTTAAGTCTTGCCACCGAACCATCTGGATTAACTTTCACTGTGAACACCCACTTACATCCTACTGGTTTCTTCCCGTCTGGTAAATCCACCAAATCCCATGTGTGATTTTCCTCCAATGCATGTATTTCCTCAAGCATCGCATTTGACCATCCGGGATGATGCAAAGCCTCTTTCACACTTTTGGGCGTAGAAACAGAGTCTAAAGAAGCAATAAAGGATCTAGATGCAGGAGACAAGTGATCATAGGAAACAAAGTTAGCAATAGAATATGTGGATTTGCAAGTCCGTGTACCTTTACGGAGAGCAATAGGAAGGTCAAGATTTTCTGGAGGGTCTGATGGAGGAGGATCAGATAAAGGAGGAATTGGTGCAGGGCATGTAGCATTAGTCTCTTGTCTCCTCGAATAAACTTTAACAATAGGAGGTCTTGCTGGAACATGTGTTGAAGGCGCAGTAGTCGAGTGGTGCTCAATAGAGTAACTAGGAGATGGAAGAGTAACATCACTTGATTGTTCAACACGATTAACCTGATAAACTAACCACTCACCTTCCTCCCCCGGACTTGTAGAACTAGGAGGGTTATAAAAGAAAGGTGTACTCTCTGAAAATATCACATCATTTGACACTAGATATTTGCCAAGTTCAGTCGAATAACATCGATACCCTTTTTGAAGACGAGAATAACCCAAGAAAACACACTTCAATGCCTTAGGGTCCAACTTAGTAACAGATGGCCGTACATCTCGAACATAACAAGTACTTCCGAATACTTTTGGGTCCACCGGGAATAATGTCTTGTTTGGAAAAAGAACATTATAAGGTGTATTACCAATAAGCACTGCCGATGGCATGCGATTAATCAGAAAACACGCGGTAGAGACTGCATCAGCCCAAAATTGTTTAGGAACTTTCATTTGAAACAAAAGTGCTCGGGCTGTCTCAAGTAGATGCCTATTCTTCCTCTCAGCAACTCCATTTTGAGATGGTGTATCAACACATGATGACTGATGGAGAATACCATGTTGTCTCATGTAGGATTGAAACAACTCTGACATGTATTCTTTTGCATTATCACTCCTTAAAATACGCACTGAAGCATTGAATTGAGTTTTGACTTCAGCACTAAAGGCACAAAAGTGAGTAAACACTTCAGAGCGACTTTTCATAAAATAAATCCAAGTCATCCGAGAGAAATCATCCACAAAAGTGACAAAATACTTATATCCATTTTTGGAAACAACAGGACATGGTCCCCAAACATCAGAATGAATTAACTCAAAAGCTGACCCAACTCGCTTATTAACCCTTGGAGCTAATGTGATGCGGTGATGTTTTGCAAATCGGCATGATTCACACTCCAAAGAAGGAACATTTTGAAACTGGGGACAAAGCTTCTTTAATAAAGGTAAAGAAGGATGTCCCAATCGACAATGTGCTTCAAATGGAGAGATGACACTTGAGCAGGCAACAAATCGAGGCTCATATTCATCAAGGATATATAGATCATCAATTACATGTCCTTTACCAATAACCTTATGCGTCGCAAGATCACGAAACAAGCAATGATCAGGAAAGAAAGAAATATAACAGTTAAGATCTCTGGTAAGTTTACTCACAGAAATCAAATTGAAGGCCAACTTCGGTAAATTTAATACAGATGCCAGGGTAATAGATGAGGTTGCTTTGACTGTCCCAGATCCCACAATGTTACATGTTGACCCATTGGCTACTGTTACAGGAGAGGGTGCTTTGTGTGATCGAAAGGTAGAAAATATATTAGGATTACCTGTCATATGATCTGTAGCACCTGAATCAATCACCCAGTTGTTCGGAGAGGAGACCAAACATGCTTTCCTTGAATCAACAAGGGTAGTAACTGAAGTGAATTCTTTAATGGATTCCTGATACTGAGAGAATTGTGCGAACTCATCCGCCGAAACCAAAATTTTCTCACTCTTCTGATTTGTAGCCATACTTCCTTCTCAATAAAGAACTTAAGAATAACCAAGCTTCAAAAGGTCCCCAATAATATTAGATTCCAAGAAAAAGTAGAAGCCAATTCACCCAGCAAAATAATTGCAGCCGATGCTCAAAATCAAAAAATCCACAAAACACTAATATTGGACAGAACTTGATAATCGCAGCAGCACCAAATAGAAAACCAGATCTGAATCGCTGAAGCTACAAAGAAAATATGATCCTGGAAGTAGTTTTCAGAAACCTAGGAACTCGGAAGTGATGAAGTGTTCTCGAAACAATGTATCAACACCAAACGAAACTCGAGGTAGTAACTGACTAGATGACACTAGATGTTGAATCCCGAAAGACAGCAAAACAAGATCGAGCTGCCTTTTTTTTTTTTTTCAAACAAAGCCAAAACAGGATCAAGGAGCCTATAGGCTCTGATACCATGTAATCGAATAGAAGTTGATGCTTTATTTCAATAGGTAAACAAGATATAAATACAATACATTAGGTGCTAATTTAGGAAAGAAAATAAAGAGAGATTCCTAAAGATCTGCTAGTAATTACAAGGGATTCCTAAAGATCTGCTAGCTAATTATGACTATGTATATTACTAGGAATGATGTCTATATACATTTTGTAACAGTTTCTAATCTGCTAGTTGCTGGTCTCTTTGCCTTCAAAAAATCTTGAATGTTTTTTCTTCCACAATTTTCACTGGACACAAGTGACATAAAATCGGTGACTGGTCTCCATGTTGCTGATTCTGAGAGGAGTCTGTTATGGAACTCTATCATTCTTAAGTTCTAGTGTTTCCATGTACTCTAACTCTAGTGTAGTCTTCAATTTCCTTGAGGCAGTAATACATTGGACCATTGTGCAAGTTTAGTTCTCTTGTAGGAATTAAGCTCTTATGTGTGCCAGTGCTGTTGGACCATCACTGATGCTTGACATAGGCAGTAATTGTGTCTTCTAGGTGCATATTCTTCATATGCAACATTCTTTCTAAGAGTTATTTGATGCTCGACATAGGCAGCATCTATTCTCCGCTGGTGCTTTGTAGGTCAAAAATCTTTCCTACGAAAGTCAGCTTTCAGTTTACACAATCTTGATGAACATTTATATTATGTTTTCTTGGGTCCAGGTGCTACAGGAAAGATATTAAGCTCCTCTCTAGGGGGTTCCGAATATGAGATGGGGTCTTTCAACATGAGTGCTGTTTATGCTGATAAAAGAGTGCAAACTCCTTCCAAAAGCACAAGATCGAATGCTACAATGTCTTCTAGTCTGACAAACAATGAGTCAAATGGTTCTTCAGGAAGAGGACATGCAAATTAATATCTCATTGCCTCCATCTATTGATCAAGTTATGAAAGACTCTCAAACAACTGAAAAAGGTATGATTCCATATGTTATTAACTTGTCGAACTGAATTTTATTACTACTACTATGTAACAAATCATGAAACTGTAGGTTCATCTAACCCTAGAAAGGTAAAAAGAGTTCGAGGGAGCAACAAGTGCAAAGAAGTTGCTTCACTGAAAAATGGACAAAAGTTGAAAGTGACATTTTACAATAATCGAACAGTTGGAACAAATAGCAAATTATTTTCAAGACATTTGGGAAAAAATATTCGTGATCATAATATTTGTCCATTGCGAATATCATCGTGGCATGATACTAAGCAAGAGAAGTTGTATCACATGTGGTCAGTTGTTGAGGTATTAAAAGCTTACACTTGATTCAAATCTTTCATTTAACTAAAGTTTCACATCTTCTACAAATAGCTCGAGCTCTTGCACTGACAAGTTTCACATTATTTTTTTTTTGGTAACCATGTAAACAGTATCATTGACAAGTAAAATAATACACTTAGAGAACACTCACCTCCAAAATAACTTTTAGGAGTGTTATGAATGGCGAGCTTCCAGTTAATCAGCTAGTTAAAATATTTGTGCACACCTTGAATCTAAATGCAAGGTATTCTATGTATGAACTCCCTACTCTTATTTGCCTTCTTTAATTTCTATAACAATTTGATTATGTGTATAGTTTCCTCCTTAATCAGTGAAATTTCATCCTTTTTTATAATCCTTTGTCGAAAGATATACCAATTCCGAGCCCTCCAAGTATGGTATACAATTGCACCACATATAGCTGCCATCACTTGTTTTTTGATCTTTTTTTAGTGCTTCCTTCTGATGGATATTAACATTTGATTCATGTCCCCTGCATTGATGTGAGTGTTGGTCCACAACAATAGTTCTTCTCTTGCTGTAGTGACCTAGATGCATTTATCAAATAAAAGAGAGCTTGCCTCCATCGTCTGTGTATCACATAAACGGCAAAAGGGGTCATCCACCCTCACGTGTAGCTTGCGCATCCTCTCTTTGGTTACCAATCTCCCTAATACTGCCAGCTACATTATTACTCTGTGCCTTGGTTGAGGTACTCAAATCTATATTAAGTCTGATTTCATATATGAATCTGATTTCATCTAATAATGTCACATTAATTCTTCTGTTAAATTCAAGTTCAAATATGCTATTATAGTTGGATGTTATGTTCTTTCATAACATTGCTTCCCTTGTTGACTTTGGTCTGTGTCATATTATCTAATGCTTTAGATGGTTACATGATATGAATGCTGAACTAAGAATCATGGAGGAGATCGAATAGTTTTTGCTTAAAAGTTAAATGAATCCACACTTGATTTTAGCTAAAAAGGCAAGGAAAGTAATTCTTAACCTTACATGGTCAACATCCTAATCGACTCAGGATTGTAGAAGAACTTAGCTAACAAAACTTTCCTATTTATTCTACTAGAAGCATAACTCCTTTTACATCTCGTTATCCTCTCTTATTACTTCTCTCTTGATAATAACTCAATTCATGTTTCGATTATTATAGAATAAATTTGAGGGTGTTGACATGAATGATCATCGCGATCATATCTTGGGATGGATGAATGAGTTATGGAATATATGGAGAGGACAGTTGCATGCAAAATATGTGAAGAATAACACACTCCAACAGTCTCCTAAAAATATACCAAGGGGAGTAGACAAAAAAGAATGGGAATGGTTAGTAAAGGAGCATTTGCTTCTGAAAGTTTCCAGGTATGCTTCTTGAAGGAACATGAGATCTCACATGTTTTAATAATTTTATTATAATTATTTTAATTAAGTTCATTGTTTCACCAATATAGGCAAGAAGCAGCAGGAATGCAACAAAGAGAGTTAAGTTGAAGATGCTTCTTCATATTGGTAGTAAACCTATTCGAGAGATTATTTATCAAAAGGTATTATCATAAACCTATTTTACTAAATAAAATATTTATGAGGGTGTATGTTATTTGACATGATTGGCTTTGATATGAAGGGCGACTATTTTCTTTGAGATTCGTAAGAAAGATAACAAGCTTGTTGAACCTGAAGCAATCGAAAAACATGTGTGTTTGGTAAATGTAATATGTTAACTAATTACATTAAAATGTTATTGTTCTGATAAGAAATATACTTTTATACATTTGTAGGCTCAACTTGAAGAAATGGTTCAAGATGATCCATCTATGCCTAGCATAGAGATTGTTGTGAAATGTTGTGGACCTCAAAATTGTAGCCATATATTTGGATTTGGGGATGGAGCTAAGGCAAAAGACTTGAAAGGTGGAACTTCTTCAAAGGCTGAATTACTGTCCCCTGTACGTTCAACTCGAGAGGATAACAAATACTTGAATGAACAAAACAAATTCTTGAATGAGGAAAATAAATCCTTGAATGATCGCTTGTCTACCTTAGAAGATGAGATGAAAGAAACAAGGAAAATGCAAGAGTTCTTCGCTGCGCAACAATCACATGTCCCACCTACGCCATCGCCCGTTTCAATATTTTTCCTGCTAAGTAAGTAACCATATAGCTGACTTTTTATTTTGTTTTGTTGATTTGCATAGTATTTTCTACTTAGGATTTCCAGCTAAGGACAATAGAAAGATACAAAAAAGAGATAATGTTAGAATTAGCTGACCAGCTGAATCTTAACTTGAAAATTAGTATGCCTGTGCAAGTGGCTTCAAGATACACTATTTAACCATTTGAAAAGAAATAATACTTGCATAAGAATTATTAGTATTGCTACAAATCATGTCTTCATCAGCAGAAAGACCATCTCTTTTTGCTATCCTGCCCAATAGTTTTATTTTCAATATTAAACATCGAATTCTGTTCGATTTTTTAGTCTATCTATAAGAGGAGATCATATGAAAAACGTAATCGATTCTTTCGTTTCTTTGGGCCACTGGCCATCTGCCAGGAGTTTCGGGTTTAATACCGATATTTTAGCAACAAATCCAATAAATCTAAGTATAGTGCTTGGTGTATTGATTTTTTTTGGAAAGGGAGCGTGTGCGGGTTGATCTCCCCCTGAAAAGTATCACGACTATAAAGAGAAGAAAAGGGAGATCACATGTTGATAACATCTGTTAAATACATAGATGCTTTGGTACTCCATTATTTATCATCAAAGTCAAAGTCATTTCAACTATAACTATATGTCGGTATTTTCTTCCGGACACCCATTCTGCAGCGAAGTATGAACACACGACAGCTCACGTTTGATCTGGATATTAATTGCTGCATTATCGGTGATTACTACATTGCTGACCAACATGAATAAGCTGAGTAAATGGAATGATTAGTAAGGTAGAAATAGGAGCTGGTCTCCATTTAGATTTCGAGACGAAAATGAACTGGCAAAGAAGGTAGTAAGCGAGTCCACCAGTTGACTCGCGACTTCTGAGTGAAATATTAACTAGATGAAGCTGTGGAACGCAGAAAGCATAATCTGTTCTCATTTTGATCATTGTAAGACAATTAGTTCAAAAGGAGTTTCTCACACAATTGTTTTGATCTTTTTTGTTCATTCCATTTGTTTCTCCCAAAGTTTAGTTCTTCCCTGTAACAAAGCATGTATTGTACATTAGAATAAGTCATGTTCAGTTATAATCTTTAAGTTTGTAAAGTTTATTATTCCGTTAGGGTAAGTCACTTAGTTTATCTGTTCGTATTTTCTAGGAGTTAGTTTAGCACGATCCATTATGTTGGTGTTATAAAAACTTTATAAGAGGATCTTTAATAAACAACAAATTTCATTCTACTTTTGTGCAATTATATCCTGCTCATCTCTAAAGCTAATCAATTTATTAGTTTCTGTTTTCTTTATCTTCAAAATTGCTTGGTTAATGCATCTATTATCTACCAAATGCTGTCTTTTCCTAATTGATTCTTCTTACTTTCGTTGTAACTAATCACACTTTTTATATCTATCTTGTTGTCTCTCTTCTATAAATGTACATATTAACTTTTTGTATAGAGATTTTTAGTAGAGCTTTACCATTTGTTGATGAATTGATGGTCAACCAGAGACAGGAATTATTGCTCGTCATTTAAGACTAGAAATGTTAGTCGTCTCAATAATTCATCTAGGACAAGGTCATTGCTTGTCCCTATATCTATTCTAGGACCAGGTCATCGATGGTCGCTAACGTTATTTAAGGACCAGTTATTGATAGTCGCTAATTACGTTTTAACGACCTGAAAATAAGGATTTCCCAAGAAATCTATGGTCTACTTAAGACCAGAATTATGGTCTCTAAAAGGTAAGAGCGATCAGATTTTATCTTATCCTTAAAAACATTTGACGACCAGCTTATATAACTCGTCGTTGTCAACCAATAGCGAAGGAGGGTTTAAGGATGACTGACGACCAGTTTTTCTGGTCGCAATTGATTTGCGACCAGATATGGACTTTTAGGGACTAGATTTCCTTTCCTTATAGGCTATTTTTCTTGCAGTGTAGTAAAGTCTGTATTATTGGTGTAAAGCGCGACACATCTATAATAAGGAGGCTACAGGGCATTAGGAAGTGTCCCTATCAATTGTTATTCTCTTTGGTGCTTTAGAGCTTAACTCTGTGTAGTGGACGCCCGACCAGGCAGAATACAAATCAACCTGATCCACCAGTTCCTTAGGTTCCCAAAGGTCCAGCTGTGCCTACGGAGCAACCATCACAGACAGATATCTCTACTGCCGAGCTTCGTCAGGCCATTCAGACATTATCACAGGGAGGTCAACAAGGAGAGTTCAGACATAATGCTCCAAACACCACCAGGGTTCATGATTTTTTGAGGATGAACCCACTTAAGTTCACGGGGTCTAATGTGAAGAAGGATCTTGAGAACTTCATTGAGGAGCTTCAAAAAGTATTTAAAGTTGTACACACAAGTTATGCAAAGCGAGTTGAGTTGGCTGCCCGCTAGCTCAAGGGAGTAGCTAGCCTGAGTTCCCTGTTTTGGCTATTTTACATGCATGTACGTTTCATGTATTGACGTTCCTTGGACCTACATTGTTTAATGATACAGGTGCAGGTGACAGAGTCCCTCAACAGATGCACCATTGAGGACCAGCACTTCATTTAGTTATTCGTGAGACCTCCTACTAGTCAGAGGCTTTGAAGTCTTTAATTCTGTTTCAGTACCTACTTTTAGTTGTGGTTACCGTGGGCCTGTCATGGTAGTTGTTTCGGATTATTTTGGTCAAAGGTTCCATAGACCAGATAATATGAGTTATTGTTCTTACTTTCAGCCATTGTTAGGATATTTCTCCTGTTTAGTTTTATTGAGATTATTACACCATTTTTAGTCCATTATATCTAAGACTATCATGCATTGTTTAAGTCTTCCGCTGAGTAAAGTAGTCAGGCTAAATGATTCATTTAGGACCAAAAATGATTTTTTCGATGCCGACCATGTCCAAGATGTAGACTCGGGGCATGACGGATAGTAATAATTGGTGCTAGTGGCTAGCAGTGTGATGATGGGTGTGATTAATTTTCTAGAGACTACAGTGATGATGATGATTCGTAGTAATGGTGGTTATGATGGAGATTTACTTGTATTACAAAATAAGGCATTTCATCATATTAAAAAAATTTCATGACATTTTCCAAATTAGGCCAGTTTATACGAGCCAACTTCCATACTAACTGAGCTTTTAAACAAATAAAAAACACATGATTAATTATTTTAGTTTCTAAAATACAGACCCCGTAAACATCCCAATAATGAATATTCAAACTTTCATAATCTTTAGACTTCAAAAAACCTGGCAATTCTCCAAGGTTATCAATAGCATCATCATAATTCTCCAAACATGAAGAGTATTGCGCCTTTAATTTTGAATCAATTGCCTGATTAAGCAACATATTAACAAGATCTTGCATGAATTTTGCATTCTTTTGTGATAAGTCTATTAATATAGTCGCAAGACCTTAATGATTTGCACTTTGGGATCTAGGATCCTCCCTTAAAGCAGAAAAGCACAGTAGCACACCGCCTTTTTAGAGCTTTTAAGCAAATATCGTCTATCAAATCATATTTCACACTTGTTAACGTGAAGGAGATTGATAGTAGAGAAACTATCAGAAATATAGCTAAGTTGTATGAGAAAGCCATTTTGAATGGTCAAATTAATGTTTTTGTGTCCTCTTGGATTACATAAAAGTGATATTATAGAGATTGATATCTCACTGTACTTTTATTTGCTTTTATGGGAAATCTTCAGGATAGCTCAAATAATTATTTAATTGAGAAATCACTGAATCTTTCAGCAAGCTCAGATCTTGGAATTGTTACTTCAGAAATCAACCATACTAAAGCTTCATAGTATTACTTGATCTAGAAATATCAGCTTTTGTGACATCAAAGCTTGAGTACCATAAAAGTTTGGGGAGGAAATCGACCTAAGGGGCTGTTCGAAGGATGGGATAAAGGATAACAATTTCGAAACAAATGTGAGATCATTTTATCCTGCATTTGGTTGGTCGAATAAGAGATACCAAATATCATGCTGCCCTGAAAAAGGCTGAGAATTTGAACAAGGATAGATAATGCAGAGTGTAGGCAATGATAATGCACTCTGAAAGAGGCAACTGGTGTTAAAACCAACAATCTACTTTCTTATTCAGGTAGTAGAGGTAACCTATTCACAGTGTAGGCAGATCCATTTGATTCAGCATTAGGTCTGAATAATAATTCATCAACTTCGCTCTCATCATCAACTACTTCACTATCGTGACTGTCTTCATCAGATGCACTGTTGAAAGGGAGAATCCGAAGCCTTATATCTGTTCCTGTTCCTATTCTCTCTGACTTTAGCTTATACTTTCTAACAAGATCCTTCTGAAGCAGTATAATATTTGATGCCCTTGGGAGTAGCACAACAGGTTTCCCTTTTGGAATTACCACTCGCTCCATGGCTATTCTAGCCTCCTGCGGAAAGTAGATGAACAAAATCCATTCACAGCTTTCAGGAAACATAGATAACAAAGCAGGATACATGAGAATTATCGATGGTAGATTATGTAAATAAAATGCTAGATCCATTAAGGTGGCAATTCTTCTTTTCCTTTGTGGATTAGTTCTTTTTCTTTCGCTGTCTTGTTGCTTCTGTATATTTAGTTGAGCTAAAAAATATCAGTTCAATTTTGAATAAAGCAATAATTATCCTCAACTAAACATTAGATGTAGACACTACCCTCAAGCCCCATACCCATTAACAACCATATCCAGAAGTATTACAATTTAGGTTTAAGTTTTAACAGTAATGAAGTTCTAGTAACTCTAGTGCAAATAGTGAATGATGGCACTCTATATAAGAAAGAAAAAGGCTTGTGCATCACCACACTGATTTTTTTGGACGAATATTAGTGAGTCGATGTGCTTTTTCCCAACCTACAGGCCAATTAAGCTTCTCTAATTTGCAAAGGAGAATTCCTCTAGAACATTAACAGAGTACGATAGAGTGCCCTATGACCTTAATATAAATGTTCACACTCCTTGAGTATTCCGCATTAGATTCTAGCTAGTAAAAAATATATTTGTTGAATGCTCCACCTTCAGATAAGACCTTAGGAAACAAGCCAACTCACGCAACATTTGAAACGTTAGTCTGAAATGATATTGTTTTATTTCTTTTGCATTGCAAAGAGCTGATACCCTAGTCCAAAATAGAAAAGTAAAAAGGACAGCAGGTGCATTAAGCTCCCCCTAAGCACAGGATCGGGGAAGGCCTGGACCACATTGGATCTCATACAGCTGTCTTACCTCGTATTTCTGCAAAAGATTATTTCCAAAGTTTGAATCTTTAACCTCATGGTCATATGGCGGCAATTTTTACTGTTGCGCCAAGGGCCCCCTACTAAGACTGAAACAAAACCATAATTTTTTTTTACTAAAGACTTGGTGAATCCTAAGTTGAAGTCTTTGCAAACATCAGATGTCCTCAAACAGCATGACAAAAGCCATGTTTCTGGCAGATATGTTTCTGGCCAATGACTTGATCAGAACGTACATGATTTCCAGATAGAGAAAATTAGCATTACATGAGTAAGTTAAAAGCCAACTTAAGGGTAGTCACCCTCGAGGGTGCTTATGCAAAGTCCATTATCATCTTATGGAAGTCAGCAGCTAGAGTTTCCGAAATCGTATTTTCCAAAAAAGGTACTAGAAATAATTGGATTAGATTAATATCAATGGATCCTACAATGGGAAATTACCTCTAAGGCATCAATCTTTTCAGACTCATTCGTCTTGGCTTCAGATTGGAGAAACTCAAAGCCATCAGCAAAATCACTGATTAATGCCTGAATAGCCTTTGTCAACTGTGTTGAGGAGCTTGTCTGCAAAAGAAAAAGATATGTTCACATAAGTCACACAAGGATAGGTAATTGGACTCCACAGAGACAACAGATAATGCATAAAAAAACTCATCTTATTTTTCCCTTCATTAAATGAGATATTGCAAGTTATCTCTAATAAATACCTTTGTCACATAAATAGGAATGCCGTGAGATCGTGCAGCTGCTTGAATCCGAGAATTTTTCTTAAGCTTGGACTGCAGAGCAAGTAGCACATCTGCTTCGCTGATATTATCAGTAAACTCAACAGTATCGTCGATGTTTAGCTGCTTTATCCCTTGCATCACACTTGCCTCTGAGATCTACAATACCTGCTGAAATATGAGTTCCACGTAGTTGTTTTCATAGAGAAGCTGATGGAGCTTTATCGTGTATTTTCCTCTTTTTTTTTCGTTTTCTTCATAAGAATCTCCTATTCTATGCTTCACTTTCCCTCGTAGAAGTTAAGAATAGTAGAGAACTTAAAGGAAAAGAGGAGACAATTAGGACAGGCAAACGAGGAGGTAAATAGGATACTGGAGAAGCATCAAATTAGGTTTATTAGATCCACAAATTAAAAGATACTCCCTCCGTCCTATTTTAACTTAATTTGTGAGGCAATGCACACATATTAAGAAAAACATTCAAAAACAAAATTTAAACCATACTTTCCACTATTGTCCTTTATGATGTCATAAATATGTAGTGTAATTTATCCCCCGAAAAATATAAAAAAAACATACCCAGTGGGATACCACAAGTGGGGTCTGGGGAGGGTAAAATGTACGCAAGCCTTACCACTACCTCATAGAGATAGAGAGGTTGTTTCCGGAAGACCCTCGTCTCAAAAATATTAAGCCCCATAAGCAGAAGAGGTAAATAAAAGGACAAATGTGAAAAAAGTTTCAAACATTCATCTTGAACTTTGAACAACTAGACTATTTTGAACATTCAAAAAAGCATCAAGAATTAAGTTAATTTGGGACGGAGGGAGTACTAAACTTGCAACAAATTAAATAACAATAGAAAGCGAATGCAGAACCATCATGTACTAGGAGTCATTTCACTCTTTTGGAAATTGAGTCTCTTTCTAAGGCCTTTCAACAATATGAATACAAGCTCAGTAATAAATTTGAATTAAGAGAAAGTAAATGGTAATATCATCTTACCCCGTATAGAAAAATGCAAAGGCCTTCCTCACTTTCCTCGTAACCTCCTTCCATGCTTGGATCTGTTGCTGAGATGAGCTCTGTAGAATCAGGTACACCTCCATTCATCTGGATAATATCTTCAACCAAAACTTCATTTATTTCATTTAATGGTGCTTGGATGGATGAACTTTCCATTATTCCATCTTGTGTTCCAGGATTTATCTTGCGAATTTCATATTTCGGGAAATGTCCTTCTCAACATGAAAATTGACACCAACGCAGACAGTTAAACAACATCCAATTAGCATTCCAACAGGATGATATGCAAATGATTTGTCAGCAGAATTGTCTTGTTAAGACATAGGAGGGAGGATTAGTTAAAGACCTGCAAGAATTGCATCTACTGTTGCTTCTAAATCAGGGTGAACTCTCAATTCTGCCTTGGAGATTATCTCAACCCCGCAGCTAAAAGATGATGGACCTTTCCTCTCCAGTACAGATTTCTGCACGCCTCTCCTGCTTGCCTCTTCATCCCCAAGTGTTACACTCTGACAAAGAATAAATTATGCAACTATGCTATAAACCTATAAAAAAAAAAAAAAAAAAGCTTCTCGTCGTCCAATAGTGCATGAGAGTAAAGCTTCACTCCATGCTTTAACGGCATTATGGCATCATTTGGAACAGTCGAGTTTGACTTGATATCATCTTTTGAGAACTCTTCCTTATAGATATCAATGTTAAGATACTTCCATGAGTAAATATTTAGGCAACCACGTCACAATTTCGCAAGTTCTATTGATGTTGAATGTGAAACTACAATTAACTATTAACATTACACCTTCCCCATCTATGAAGGATACTGACAATCACCATAGCAAGGTAGATTCCATTAAGCATTACTTATTTTAATCTTCAGCTTCCCGCTTATTTTTGTTTTTTTCACCCTCTGTCTCCCCATGCACAGCTCAATTTGCAATGACATAGAAAACATAGAGAATCCATTGGTGCACTTTAATTAAATTGTTTTTGTTTTTTTGCCTTTCATGCTCTGCTTGTGTCGCAATTGCATAGATTATGTAGAGAACTCATTGGTTCACTTTATTGCAGTGATATTAGTTTTGCATTCTACTTGTGAGATATGAAAGGAAAGAAGAAGAAGTCACATCTGGTACAACTAGGACCAGTGGGATCCCCCTAGACATTTTACTAGCTTCTTTGGAAATAGATGTCCTATTACCTACAAATGTTAACATGAGAAGTTTTATTGGGAAATCACAATTTCCCATACTTGCCCGTTTGTAGTATAACAGCATTGTTCAACATTTACCGAGCATCAGCGCAATTGTTTTAAATGTAACAACTGAATATGGAAAAAGTTCTGTTAAACAGGAACTACCTGTACTCCTCCAATCAGCATCTCTAAAGCAGGATTCATTACTAAATTCTCTATTGTTACTCCATGAGCAGTTGCAACTAACTGAATTCCTCGTTGTGCAATGGTGCTTGCAGCCATTGCCTCAAGCTTAGTACCAATCTCATCGATTACAATCACTTGTGGCATATGATTTTCCACCGCTTCTATCAGAACCTACAAAAATATAAAGTAAAAACCTATCTTCATTGATTGATGACCAACTGGCTCATGTTTGGAGCCATTCATGTAAGGGAAGGACAGGTCCATCCTAGAACTAGCGACAGGTATATCCTCAGGAAAGCTTTTCATCAAGTAAATGTAGTCTCAGTTTTGCTTTCATGAACTTGGGTAAGATAAAAGGTCTCTTCCAATAAGAAATTACAGCGGTTGCATCAATACACATTTTCAAAAAAGTAATTTTATTTTCATCTGGCTAACAGAGTGAAAGTCAAGCTCCTACCTTGTGTTGCATATCATTATGGGGAACTTGCATCCGCCGAGCACTACCTATTCCTGCATGAGGTATATCACCGTCACCACCAATTTCATTAGAGGTGTCAACAATCATTACGCGCTTCCCATAATCATTTGCAAGCATCCTGGCTATGTCCCTAGGAATAAAAGAAAAGGAATCCTTATATACCTGTCTGCTGAATCTCATGGAAATAGCTTTATTGGGATGGTAGGAGATACATGCACATTGCAGAGAAATTATCCATGTCATATTATAACTGCAGGATTTTTATGTGTATCCAAATGCAAGGAGAAATGAAAGGAGAAAGTGTGCATGATGGCGTGCGATACAATGAACGAACCCTTGATACTTGAACACTAGACAGACCTCCATCACATTGGAACTAACCAATAATGTGGGACACTGAGAAGGAAATGCAAGAAACAAACTTAAAAAAGGAACAGTCAAAATACAATTGGAACTAACCAATAATGTGGGACAGTGAGAAGGAAATGCAAGAAACAAACATAAAAAAGGAACAGTCAAAATACATAACTAAGCATACCAAGAATAAGAAATGTTAACAAATACTCCTTTGCAGTAAAAGCAATACAGAATAATTGTAAGAGCCGCGTAAGCAAACCTGCCACCGTGCTAGCCAAATCCATGATATTTTCCCATCACTTCATATATACATCATTCCATTAAATTACAGTAACAAAAAGCATTGTCTAGACTGGTCTGGTTCCAAAAGTTTTAGCTAAAATAAGCCCAGAAAGACTTCCAAAAAGGAAAAGACAGAAAAAAGGAAGAGTTGAAGAAGGAAGTAGAATTACATTATGAGGAAACTAGAAAACTTTAATATTATTGACGATCTCCAGAATTTTTAATTTTAACAACAATAGAAAAAGTCTGATGTTGAGTACACCAAGGAACCTGTTTTATTCCATGAACCATGGCTTCATGAGAGCTTCGGATTCAGGTAAATAGAGGCTATTAACTTTTCCAAAACTGAGCAAGAGGTCTTGGCTTTTACATCAATGAAAGAGACATCAGGAAGCCATATCTAGACACAAAATTAACAGGCCACTAGGAAAATTTCAAAGGGTTGGCAAGGACCTGATATAAATCCAGAATCAAACTACTCACTGGTTTCAAGCTATGCTAAGCCACTGTCTGTTTCCAATCTTGAAGAAGCTAGGAAGCATCAGTGTGCGTGTGGTAGATCTTACCAAAATGTAAAACCAGTTTGCATTGGCATTGGACATATTCGAAGTATGACTTCCATTTGTCTTTGTTATTAAGTTTATTTCCTCCTATTCTCAAAATGAGGCCAACGGTGAAGCAATAAGAAAAATACTACCTTTCTAATGTGACAAGCGAAACTGTAAGGGCAACGATTAACTTTAAGGAGGAAAAGGAGAATCAAGGTTAAACAGCAGAAATGTTCCTCTAGCTCATGACATTGCACATCAAAGGTCAGAGGGTATGACATGAGAGAACATATAACAACCAACCTGATAATAGTTGTTTTCCCTACTCCAGGAGGACCAATGAGCAACAAAGAAGAACCATCTTTAACTAGATCTCGCAATGAGTTGGCACTTCCAGATATTGCACGACCAACTCGACAAGTTAAACCAATAATTGTACCTTTCCGGTTTCTAATAGCACTAATTCGGTGTAAAGTTCTGCTAATGCCAGCTCTATTGTCAACTGCAAAGTCACCAACCTGTAATATGAGAAACCATTAAATACAGTGCCAACCAAATTGTTACCAGTACTACCTTTTCGCCTTGGACCCAGGTAAACTGTTATCAATGACTGTTACTGCATTTCCAGGGTCATAGTTACTATTAAGTCTGAAACCAAATCACTAGTGTCTTTAAGCATATCATTTGAACACTAACCTCAAAAAAAAAGAAACTTGTTAATCAATCAGGCACAACCTCAACATTTCCACTCAATTAAAAGTTCAGCGCGTGTGTGTAAGAGAGTTGGCCAAGTCCAACCCTGATCAGAACCAAAGCTTTCCTAATTCAATTGAACCTACCATTGCAACTTTAAATCAAACTATTCATACAGGAAGAAGCAATCTAAGATTCTAAAATCATGGATGGGAAGTATCAAGTACCAGCACACCCACAATTCCTCTGGTTACGAACTTAGCATGTATTTTTCAAATCATTCTACTCTCTCTTCCCCAATTTATATGATGTACTTTTCTTTTTAGTCTATCCAAAAAGAATTACTTTTTTTCATAATTAGAAACAACTAAACTTTATGTTTTATTTTACACCACAATTCAAAAGTCTTTTGTTCTTCAACTTTTTCTTCAGGTAAACCACATCACATAAATTGGGACCGAGGGAGTACTACATAGTCGATGGTCGAGCCAGAATTTTCACTATAAGAAAATTCAACACGTGCATAGTGATTTCTTGATAAAGGGGGTCCATTCCCCTTCTGATACTCTAGCTCCGCTCATGTATATAGCTCAAGCTGAATTGGGTACTATATTTATTCAATTCTAACCTGCGAGGTAGCTTGTTGAAGATCATCCAAAGTAATCAGATGATCCGACAAGATGAAGTCTCCAGAGGGGAATCGAGCAAGTGGCTTACGACCCAAGTCCATAACCACCTCAATTAAGTTGGAAAACTCCGGGTGTTCGCTAACTCCTCGCCGCATCTCCTCCGGCAATAAAGACAGTAAACGACCCAATTCCACTTGAAATTCATCATCAGCAAAGAAAGAAGATGAAGATTCCGATGATGATGATGAGCGCAAGAAAAACGAGGGTTTACTCAGCAATTTTGTGGGTATTGCCGTAAAGTGCGAAAAGGGGAGGGATTGAAATGGGGGTATTTGATTTTGGTGAGGAAAATGGAATCGTGGTTTTGGGGAAGAAGATGGATGAAGTAGAGCTAAAGAGAGCATTGCTTTCTTGGCGCTAAAATTTGCATTTGGCTGCAAATGAGCGGTTAACCTTTGCTTATCCTCTTCTTCGTTTTTATCCCGTAGTCTCAAATTGCCAATTATTGTTATTGAGTTATTATATTATCGAGTTTTTAATGATTTAAAAATATACATATATATTAAGTTATTGGTTTGATATTAATTTTTACTATTGTATAAATCGATAATCCAATAAGATTATAATAATTTACTATTTAACCTTTTTGTAAATATTAAATATTAGTAATTTAATAGTAATAGACACTATAATAATATTTTATCTATTTTAATATTTATAGTATTAAGTGATTAATTACCCACTTTAGTATTTTAGCTAGTGTCAAAAACACACCTGAATTATCATCTTTTTTTGAGTTTCATACCTAAATTATTGGAAGTCCAAGCTTCATACCTAAACTATCACTCCCAATAGTTTAGATATGAATCTCAAAAAAGGGATAGTTTAGGTGTGTTTTTTATACTTATCACTTTAGTTAATAAGTAACTGATTATATCTTTTGCAAGTTTGTAAATATAATTTCGTACTATATCTGTTTTTATTAATGCAGATTCTCATTATTATTCTTATCGAGTAAACCAAAAACCAAACAATTAAGGACTTAAAACTCATAAATCGAAAATCAATAAAAATTATTTTATTGGTTTGTTATTTGTTTAGCATATATAAAAATCGAAAACCGATAATGTACAAGACCGAACCGAACCGACCGATGCACACCCCTACATATTTATCATTGGGGGTCGAAAGGTGGATGGAGGATAATTTTATAACAATTCAAATAGTTGAGGGACATTTTAAGTCCTTCTCGGCTTCTTCCAATATAAAAATAAACACAACTTAGAGATGATGACAACAACATACCTAGTGAAATCTCATAAATGGGGTCTGGAGAGGGTAAAATGTACGCATATATTACTACTACCTCATAGAGATAGAGAGGTTGTTTTCGAAAGACTCTCGACTCAAATAACTCAACCCTAAAAGCAAAAAATACTAGATATAGACTACCGATTAGAATGAAAAGTAATTGATGGTTTTATAAATACACTAAAAGTATCACAATAGATAACAGAAAATAACAACACAATATTTAAAGATGTGAATAGTCCTACTAACCAACTACATCACGAGGCAATACAACATTTTACCCCTATTAGCCTATGAACTTTCAATCCTAATACACGACCTTCATTCATTTCTATGTAAGGTCAGGTCCTCAGTGATATCAAGTTGTGTTATATCCTGTCTAATCACCTCCGCCCAATACTTTTTCGATTATCTCTACCCCTTCGCATAACCCCTAAATACAACATCCCACACCTCCTAATAGGAGCACCGACACTTCTCTTCTGTACATGCCCAAAATATTTCAGACTCGCTTATCTCATCTTGTCTGTCACAGAAGTCACCTCTAACCTTTCCCGAATGAGTTAAAATTTTGCTTATCTCATTAGAGATGATGAATTTGGTTAAGAAATTTTGTTGATAATTATGTACTGAAATTGACAAAAATAAAAAAGAGAGAGACACAACATAGTAGTAGTAGCTTTTCTTTCTATGTTTTATTCTCCTTACTCTTTTATATTACAAGATATGTGTGCGTATAGGCTATAAAACTAGCAAGAAGTTACTTTACTTGAACACAAGAGTATGTTATAGTGTTTGGCCATATGGACAATCATAATAGTTTTATAACAACTACAGTATCAACAGACTATTTCTAACTTGAATGGAAGTCAACCACTTTTACATATACAATATGAATTCTGTCAACATAATTGAATTTTCATTTCCATCCAAATGAATCAACCTTTTCATGAAGGTAAATATTTACTTGGAAAATTCAATGGACAAACCATGAAATACATGGGGGCAAAGACAATTAATTTTCTACATAAAAAATAAAGGGGAAACTACACAAAATAGACTCAATGTGAAAATATTTACTCAAATCGAATTCAATCCAAACTATTTACCTTTAATAGACCCAAGATGTAACACCCGATAAATTACCAAAATACCCCTAGGGAAGAGGTGTACGTAAAACGCGTCTTTCGATTCTCGGATTGAAAATCCGAAAGCGGATTCGTGGTCAGCACTGAAAATTGAGTGGGAGAGGGGTCTTGGTCGATTTTTAGAGCAATTGAGTTGAAAGATAATTTTTCGTTCCAAAACGAAAAACAGTGTGACTGCGCGATGAAACCGCGTCGCGGACTTGTCGCGGAGCCACACTTATGTTTTTCTGTGATTTTTCGACGGAGTTGAATTTTTCGAAAATACACTGTCCGCGACAGGTCCACGTCGCGGACTGTGTTATTTCAGGTCGGGAAATAAAATTTTTAAATTACGGAGGGCATTTTAGTCCATTCCTATCAATCCTAAACGTTCCCCTACGACCAATAAAGGTCGGTTTCTAAGAAAAAGGCTTCAAAAAAAAAAAACCCCATTCAAGAGGCATTCTTCCTAGAAGTCACTAAGTCAGGACTTGAAAGGAATTAAGGTTGAGGAGATCAAGAGGAGGTTGTGCAAAATTGTGTTAGCAAATCATTTCAGGTATGTAAGGCTAACCTAAAGCATGGGAATGTTATCCCATGTGCCCTTCTGAGTAAAGAGAATTGCGTCTTGTCGTGATGAGGTTAATGTGAAGAGTTTGATGCATGTATAATTGATGTTATTTTATGTATAAATATTTTTTTACATGAATTGATGATCATCACAAACCTATCATGTGTCATAATTCATTTTCATGAGTGTGTTTTAATACCCTATAATTATTTTATTTGAAAAGCATGCATAATGAAATTAGGGGATGTATCTAGAGCCTTGACAATAATGATGTTATGATGTTGTGATTGTATTTCACATTTGATGAGAGTCTTGATGATGATGTTGATGAGAATGATGTTTTATGATGTCTTAAATTTGAAAGTTAATCTCTAAAAGAGTATCTTGAGTCCATGATGTTGATGTTGATGCTAAAGGGGTGAGGTGATGTTGATGTTGAGGTATTATGTCCCTACGGGACCGATGTTGATGTTGAGGTATTATGTCCCTACATGACTGATGTTGATGTTGAGGTATTATGTTATGTCCCTATGGGACTGATGATGAGGTATTATGTCCCTATGGGACTGATGAGGTTGAGGTTTTATGAGCATGTCGAGTTCTGGGAGGAGTATTGAGCACCGAAATGGGTAAGAATGAGTCCCACTTGAACCCATTAACTACGTGGCCTGTGTAGGAAGAGGGGATTGAACCGCAATGCAGATGGCTCCTTTCTTGTCCCAAATGAGGACTGAGGTTTTTTCTTGTGGATCCACTGAGGTTGATGTCCTTTACCCCGGGCAGGGTATTGGATGGATGTGGCAACGGCAGCGCTTCGTTGTATCGTCACTGGCTCATAGGTAATAGTTGTCGATTAGAGAAACTCCCAGTTAGGTTCCATTTGATAGAACTCTGATGTTGATGTTGATGTGATGTTAGAGTCGATGTCCCCTGAGTTGAGCCGATGTTGATGTTCCATGAGTTGAGTCGATGTTGATGTTCCCTGAGTTGAGTTGACGTTGAGGTCCCTTGAGTGAGTTGAGTCGAGGTTCCTTGAGATGAGTTTGATGTGATGATGATGTTGACATGAGAGGTTGATGAGTCAATTGTCTATTCTAATCTCATGCCTTAGATAGACGCTTGACGTCCTGATGGAGTATGATGTTGAGTTGATGTTTTCCTTTTGATGTTGTACTTATATTGTTATTCAGTCATTTTACATACCAGTACATTTCACGTACTGACGCCATTTGGCGCTGCATCGTTTCATGATGCAGATACAGGAGCTATAGGACTTCAGCATACACACCGTTGAGGTCAGAGGTTACAAGTTCCAACTTTGGTGAGCCTCCTTGCTATTCGGAGGAGACCCTTTTATTTGATGTTTCCTTTATTCATTGAGTCAGGTAACCATGGCCTGTCATGGTACCATCTTAGACAGTTGAGTCAGGTTAGAGGCTTCGTAGACATGATGTCGAGGTTGATGTGGATGTTGTCCTTATGAACTGGGTAGTAATTTACTTACTTAGTTTGATGTTGAGACTGATGTTGGCCTTTGGCCTTTTATTGAGGTAGTTCACTACTTTATTTCCGCTTTATTGATGTTGAGTGACTGTCCTGAGAACGAGTGGTCGCTTAGGGGCTAGCAATAGTCTCTGCGTGTCGGTCACGTCTAGGGTACCCTCCCGGGGCGTGACACAAGACCTGAACTAGAGATGTCAAATGGGTGGGTTGGGTTGAAATTGGGAATGTTAAAATAAGTTGAAATAGAAATTAGGTCGGAGTATGACCCGCCCAAATTTACTTTGGGCTCAAATGTGTTGGGTTCAAATAAGCTAAAATTTAGGTTGGGTCATAACCTACCCAATCTCAATAATTTTAACATATTATTATTTACTTTTTATAATCACAATCTGATTTCAACTCAAGAAAATACAAATAAAAAGTTACAAATAGATAGATAAATTATAGGAAATATAAAATAGATAAAAAAAAAAGTATACATTATATTAATACAAGTAGAGAGCCTTAGAACAGAATAAAATTGGAGATTAAATTGAGCTCAATTGAAGATTCTTTTGAAATGGGTTAAGGCTTGAATCAGTTAAGATTGAACCCAATTCAAATTTCATTGAGCCCAACGTCCCAACCCATAAAATTTTGGGCGGATTGGATGGGTAACCTATATTTGGCTCACTTTAACACCCTTAGCCCAAACTATTCCACTTTATCCTTTTTTATTTCGCCCATACTATCATCATGATGTCAGCACAATGTCAGCATGACTGCTATAAAATAATATTTGTGATACTCTGACGATATATATACACCATAAGATGAGTCCAATCCTTTGTGATACTCTGACAGTATATTGATACCCTATTGATATCAATAAGATTATGCTCTCTTTTTTTAAGAAATAAATAAGAAATAATTGAAAATAATTATCAAACTCTAAATTAGTAGAAAATATATTTTTTGTTATACTCCGTCGGAATATTGATACCATATTGGTATTATATAAGACTGGAGCTTAATTCTCTGTGACACTCCATTGGTATATTGTAACCCTATCAGTATCACATAATTTTGGGCTCAAGAAATATAACAATTAAGAGAAAATTATTAAAGTCATAAACTTATTTATTAAACTCTAAATTAGTAGAAAATATATTCTTGTGATACTCTACCGGTATATTGATACCATATCGGTATCATATAAGACTGAACATAATTCTCTGTGATATTCCATCTGAATATTGATATCTTATCTGTATCATATAATTTTGACCTTTTTTTTTTAATAAATAAAATAATTAAGAGAAAAATTATTAAAGTCAAAAACTCTTTATTAAATTCTAAATCAGTATAATATATGTTCTTTGTAATACTCTGTTGGTATATTAATACCATATCGATATCAACTGAGTTTAATCCTCTATGATACCCTACTGGTATATTGATACCCTATTGTATATCATATAGGGTGGAGCGCTTAAGTCAGCATGACGTTAGCGTGTGAATTTTTATAGTACGGAGCAAAGCGAATCAGTTAGAATTAAATGGAAAGTGCCTGGATGACATTTTAATTTTGTGAATCATGGGACCGTGTTACTCTTTTTTTCATAAATTAAGCTATTTAACGCAATCAACATATTTTTCATAAAAAAAAACTAACAAATTCCTTCAGAAAAAAAAAAAGGAGAGATAAATTTTGAACCATAAATTAAGTTAATTAGTGCCAATAAACCTATTTTCCTATTTAAAAACTCATTGGATTCCTTCAAAAAAATAAATTTAAATTTTGAATTCAATTTCATATGCTCAATATGAAAATTTTCATGTATCAAGTATATATTTTAAAATATATGTGTCAAATGAACTTTTTATATTTTTCGATCGTATCACTTGGCTGGTATCAAATATTTTTGGAGTATAATTTAAAATTTAAAATTTGAATAAGAATCAAACGGGATACTAGAAAATTAGAAGTATAAAGTTGAACTTGATACAAGAAAATATGAAAGTTTGCAACTTGATAAAATGAAACTTGATTAGAAAAAATTTGATAAAAAGAATTAAACTTGTTTATACAATAAAATTAGAAGTAGAAAGTTAAACTTGATATAAAAAACCTGAAAATTTGCAACTTGAAATAATAAAACTTAATACAAAAAAAAAACTTGATATAATTAATCAAACTTGATACAAGGAAATCAGAAGTATAAATTTGAACTTGATACGAGCAAATCGGAAAATTTGCAACTTGATACAATAAAATTTGATTAAAAAATAATTTAAAACGATGGATCAAACTTGATATAAGGAAATTAGAAGTATAAAAATGAATGTAATACAATAAATTCGAAAGTTTGCAACTTGATACAAGAAATTTGAAAGGAAATTTACAACTTCTTCAACTTGATTTGAATACAATAAAATTTGAAAGTTTGCAACTTGCAACTTGATACAGGAAATCGATACAGGCAGTTTGTAACTTGCAACTTCCTCAACTTGATATGGAAGTTTGCAATTTGCAATAAAGTTCGCAAGGAAATTAGAAGTATAAAGTTGAACTTGATACAGGAAATCTAAAAGTTTGCAACTTAATTTTAAATCTATTTTCACGAAAAACCCTACCTTTGTCAAATTAACATCATGCCTCGATGGTATCAGAGAACTTGAGAAACTTCTTACTAATTACACATTTGCTGAATCCTGCCTTTAATATAAAAAGTTTATATCTTTGATTTTTTCGAATTACAAAGATTTTTTTTTTTTGAATTTCTTTTTTGTTTTTTAAACCCCCCCCCCCCCCCGGTTGCATTCTAGAAATAGGTTGATTGCATTAAATAACTTATTTTATGGAAGAGAGAGTAACTACAATTAACTTGTATCAACAGTTGATTGCAACATATTCGAAGTGACTCATTGGTAAATTTAAAATAAGTAGGGACAAATTAAAATTTGCTCCTTACACAATGAGATTTGTGTAATTTATTTAAAAAAAAAAAAGAAGAAGAAGATAATTTTAGGCCCAATAACATGTTTAGTCAATGTAAGAAAGAAATAATTTTTTATACTTTTTTCAATGTTCAAAATAGTTAAATTGTTCAAAGTTCAAAAAGAATGTTTGAAACTTTTTTCATATTTGCCCTTTCATTTATTGAAGTTTTATATTTTCTAGGAGATAAATTATACTACATATTTATGATTTCACAAAGGGCAATAGTGAAAAGTATGGTGTAAATTTTGTCTTTAAATGCTTTTCTTAATATGTGTGCATTATCTCGCAAATTCAATACATATGGGACAGAGAGAAGACAGAGAGAGTACTGATTATGATCACACCCGCAATATCAATTCGTGAAAAAAAAATAATTTAATTACTCCCTTCATTTTGAATTATATGTCATATTTTTTTTCCTTACATGCTCCTTAAAAACAGTAATTAGGAGGGATTTTAACTGTTTCACCTTTATTTATATATTTTAAATATATAATATTTCTGCATTACTCTATCTATGAATCATCTCTCCACAATTGAAATATTTGCACTCTTTAAGAACAATTAGGTAAAATGGAAAAGAAAATAATTAATTTTATATTGAGCTTCTAAAATGACAATTTGAAGCTAATGAAGCATTAATGTGATTAGTTAGCAATTTAAAACTTAATTACTTAAGAATAAGATCTCAACAATTTCATTAATCATTGCATATATGTTGAAAGCAACTCAACGGTTGGATTTTTGTCCTTGACACCTCTATATTGTTGTAACTCAAAGTCTTGTCCCTTTCACTTTCATTACTTTTATTTTTAAATAAGACAAGTCATTTATTGAATAAAGGAAGTGTTATTTATAGAATGAATGAAAGTAGATGCTTGCATGATATTTGATTGAACAAAAATATATAAAAAAAAACATGAAAAAAAAGAAGGGGTGGGGTGGGGGTTTGGGGGGAGGGGGGGGGGCAATTGAGTTAAATCATTGCATCTAGAGTCCAAAATATTTATATTTCATTCGTACAATTTAATTTGTCACTATTTCATTTCAACGATAACATACTTTGTAGAATTCTATAAGTAGAGTTTTGGGAAGATAAAATGTACACAGATATTACCATTACCTCATAGAGATAGAGAGATTGTTCTCGGAAGACTTTCGTCTCAAAAGCATCAAGCCCCATAAACAGAACATACTATATATGAAAAGAAAAGGAAATATAAAGAAAAAGAAAAATGATTTTTCACTATTTAACTTATCGAAATCAAACTATATGAACTTTGACCAACATTTTAAGATGTATTTTTTTTATCATATTAATATGAGAAGGATTGTAACTTATAACATTTTTCATATAGTTTTCAGTCATCTAAATTTTAGATTTCGAATATTAAATTTAGCTACTTCAATTTAGTTTCGAAATTTAGTCAAGTTTATCTCAAAAAGCGAAATAGTGACAAGTAAAAGTGAACAAAGGGAGTACAAAGCATTGGTTATAATTTATAAATATTCATATTTATTACTACAGCTATATAATACTCTCTTCGATCATCTTTACTTGTCCACTATACTAAAATTTAGATGTCCAACAATACTTCTTTCACTTTATAAAATCAAAAGATAATTTTACACTTACTTCTTAATTTATCCTTATTATTAATTATAGTCATTTTCTTATTACATTTTCCAAGATATTGTATTTATTATATTCAAAGGGTGATTTGATAAAATTGTCCCTATCATTTACTGCTTCTTAATTTCTGTGTCAAGATAATGTTGAACAACTATTATTAGACGGAGAGAGTATTATTATTGATCAATAATTGTTACAAAATCTTTTATCTATTGTAGTGTTAGTTAGAGTATTCATGAATTATCTACATCTTTTATTCGCTTATTTAACTTCGATATGTGCACTTTTGATTTCTCAAAATTACTCTCTCTTTCTATATTTGCTTGTTCGCTATATTACTTTGGAATGTCCAATAATATTTGTCTACCTTATGAAATCAAGAAATAATTTTACACTTAGTTTCTAATTTACTCTTATCCTAATTATAGTCATTTCCCTATTACATTTTTTAAGTCATTATATTTATTATACTCAAAGAGTAATTTGATAAAAGTAACTCTATCATTTACTATTTCTTAATCACTATGTCAAGTCAATAGGGGACAAAGTAAAGATCGACAGAGGGAGCATGAATCTTCACATTTTTAACAATTTTTTACTCCCTCCGTCCTATTTTAACTTAATATTTGGAGTTCTTTTCATTGTTCAAAATAGTTGAACTGTTCAAAGTTCAAGATGAATATTTGAAATTTTTTCTATATTTTTCCTTTTATTTATTGAAGTTCTATATTTTTTAAGATATAAATTACACTACTTGCAAAGCTATATTTATGATTTCATAAAGGGTAATACTTACAGTAATAATGAAAAGTATGATTTAAATTATGTGGTTAAATATTTTTCTTAATATGAGTATATTGTCTTACAAATTATGTTAATTCGGTTCATCCTTCAGCACCATATCACATTTCAAATTTGATGAAATAAAATGAACTGAGACGGTATTTTGTAAATACGTAATTATCTAGTAAGTGTCAAATTGTCGATGGATTATATTAAATTTGTATTGCTACCCCCACATTTGAAGGTGATATAGTGTACAAAATATTCTAAATTCCATATATTTCCTGTATAAAATGACCAAGAACGTACATTTTAATTAATTAAAGATTAAATATATTTAACCAAATATTATGATGACGAAAATCAAAATTCATTAATAATTGAGGACCAATTATATAATTATCTGTTAATTAAACAAACCTTATTTTAAGTTTTGTGGGTTAACTCGTCTCTTTCACAATTATAGAGTCATTTTTGGATTTAAAAAATGAAATTAAAAAAGAAAAGCTTTATATATTTATATAATAATTATAAGAAAGAATTAATAGCCGCAAAAAATAAAAACATAAATTTGGTCAATGTAAACACATTAATTAAATTAGTCTTAATCATAGCCGACTTATTAATAATTAAATTAATAATATCATTTAGAAGCTAAATAATGCAACTTATTTTTTCTTTAAAAGTACAAAAAAGGAAAAAAGGACATAATCAAAATTTTAATTAGAAATTAGGACGGTTCCTACAATGATTATAAATAAATTAATTAATAAAAAGAAGATCAAAAAGGACGATTATGTTTAATTATTTGATCATTCAGTTTAATAATATAATGCATATAAAATAGTGCAGCGTCTTTATTGTAAAATGCTAAATTTGGGTATAATCTGCCAGATAATATAAATTTTATTTTTAGAAGAAAAATGGATTGTGGGGAATAATTTTAAGAATTTTATTTTAGATTTTTTCACTTGATATTTGATATATGTACATTTGACTAAATTTGAGTTTTGCGTGCTGAATTCAATTTTGGCGTTGGCGCTTAAAAAAAAAGACTATTCTAAAATATTTAAACCCAAAATCTTTGATTAAAAGTTTGGCGTAATGACCTGACAGACCCCTTATACTTGACTCCATTTGTCAGTTAAATCTTCATACGTATCACTTTGTCAACTGAACTCTTAAACTCATTTGAACGCAATATTTTAAACCCCTCTGAGCATTGATTGAACTTATGTGGTATTAATATTGATGAGTTGGAAAAATACGTGACTTCACGCGTTGGGAAAGCAAGTAGACACAATATTTACATTAAAAAATATTTTAAGAAATTTAATAATCAATTTAAATAAAAAAATAAAAAAAATTATATTCCTCAACCATCCCTCACCACCCCCTTCTTCTCCGCCCCGACCCTCTCTCCTCTGCCAGCATTCTCTTCTTCTTCTTGAAATTTCATTCACCACACCCACTCTTCTCATAATACTCCTCTTCTTCCTCAACACAGACTTTTCTTTTGCTGCAAATCGCCCCCACCCCACTCTAACCACTTCATTCCGCCCCTACTCCTAATGCTTCTAAGTTTTCATTTCTTAGTCTAAAAATATTGAAATCATTATTTGTGTTAGTTGACTTCAAAGAAGAGATGTAGGTATGTGTTTCATGAAGAATGGCTGATGAATGTTGAAAAATTAAAAACCCCGTTGACAAAGTTAGAGAAAGCTTGAAGAGCAATAAATGAGTTTTGAGAATTTGTGAAATTAATTCAAAATTGTGATTGAGGCTTGTTGGGTTTGTATTGGTGAATTTGTAGTCGAATTTTCAAGTTTAATAGGGAAGAATTTCATCTATGTGAGATGAATTTGGTGCTCTTTTTGTGAGCAAATATGAAGAACGTCTTTGAAAATTTTCAGAAATTGTAAAAATGTCATAATTGATTTTTTTTTTTAATATTTTAACATGTAATTTCATACGTAACATTAAAAAATGAAATGAAATTTCACATGTACACGCTTGTATAACACGCATAGTTATCAGGTGAACAAAGGATTCAAAATGTTATGTTTAAATGGGTTTAAGGATTCAGTTGACAAAGTGATAAGTAAGAGGGTTTAACTGGCAAACAAAACTAAGTATAACGGTCTGTCAAGTCATTCCGCCTAAAAGTTTTGGTGAACTTAATATTTGTTCCCTTGCTCTTTATTCAAGAAAAGTATTATTGAGAAATTGAAGAAGATTTTTCAGACCACCCAAGAAAGAAAATATTACTCTATTTGTTTATTAAAAAAAATATGGTTTGACTTGGAACGGAGTTTAAAAGAATAAAGTAGACTTTTTAATTTTGTGTCCTAAATCAAAGTTATATTAAATGTACCAAAATATTCTTTAATCTTGTGAATTTAAGCTTGCCACATGAAAAATTAAAATTAAAATTTTGCCAAAAAAAATAGATTTTTTTTGTAAAACAAATTAAAAAAATTATTCTTTTTTAAATGAAGAAAATAGTATTTTTCACCATAAAATTTTAACTTTCTAGTGAGTTGTATTTTCTAACAGAATAATCACATTGTTCTGATTTTATTGCCACAAAGTAATTTTGTGACTCTGTTGGTAGAAGAAGTAAAAATTCAGTAACTTTTACATAGACAAAAAAAGAAAGTTTTTGTGATTTTAGTTAGTGATAAGGCAAGTAAAGTTCATTGACTTTAATGATTAAGAAAGTATTTTCATGACAAAAAAAAAATTTATGACTACTAATGCAAACAATACAAGTTCAATAACCACATCTAAAGTCAACCCTTTAGAAAAAGCATGAAGTTTATATTATCAAGTCAACTAATTGTTGTTTCATATATTTTTTAATCAGGAGAGAAAGAATTAGGAATGAAAATAGTTTGAATAAGGTAGAAATGGCCATCATGATGAGAAGATGAGAAAGGTGATGGTTCGAAAATATAAAGAAGAGATACACAAATGTTTCTGTTAAAAGGTGTGAGAGATTTGCTATAATTGATAGGTCTAAGGAGTGACAGAGGTAGGTCGAAAAAATACCAGTGAGAGATAATTAGATAAAACATAGCATATCTGCAACTCATTAAGGATATGACCCTAGATAGGAGGATATGGAGGTCGATGACAAGAGTATTAGATTAATAGGTAGACAAGAGTTGTTTAGTTTACTCTTCATATTGTTTTTGACATGCTTTGTTTGAGACTAGGGTCAATCAAAGCATCATTTCTACTTTCAAATATTAAGAATAAGATTGTGCACACATTATCCTACATCATTTGTGAAACTACACTGGAAAAATTGTCATTATTATTGTTATTATAAGTTAGTTTAATTTTTGCATCACATGCCCCATCTTATTTTAATGGTCACGATGAGTACACATTATTACTTTTAAGATAATATAATCGTGTAAAAATCTATCTCAACTGTCAATTGCTAAGTTAATTTTTTTTTTAAAAATATACATATTGTCATAATTCAAGTCTATATTCTAGTTGAGACACGATACGTGAAACCACGAAAGATCTCAAGCTAACCTTTGACATAACATATCGAAGCCCATCATAAGAAAAAACTAAAGGAAAAGCTAGTGCATAACAAAAGAAAATCCATGACATGAATATTAATGTCTAAAATAAATTTTTACCGTCTAGAATAAATAAATAAGTTTGTTGGGACGTGGCACCCAACTACCTCCAAAAGTTTAAAGACAACATAAAAGAAAATAAAATAACTAAATCGATGAGGACTCACAAATTGCTGACTAGAAATGTTGCTATCTTACTAGCCACAAGTCTGAAAACGAATACCAAAATCTACATCATAAAAGAATATAACATAAAAGAATATGCATCGTTACATGGAATGTGCTGAGAAAGCAAGGGATACTGATATATTTATATTAACATACATAGGAATATTAGAATGAGATTTTCAAAAATCATAGTCATAATAAAAAAGCAGTCAAGGTCCATGCATATGTATTAGCTTAAAACCTTCTTTCAAAAGCATATTTATATAGATGAGTCTAATTTAGTAGTCTTGCATAATCATATACATAAAATAACATACTTAAAATGAATCATATAAAATTAAGAGCATATCATAAAAACTGCATAAAATTGAAGAATTTGTTATAATCGACATACGGTATGTGAGCTCATGTTGTCCAACAACTAACCTAGTTGGGAAGGTTGTCTTATACCTTAACAGAGTATAGAGCCATGTCATATCTATGTGGACCACTAATTATGCCTCTCAAAATTATACAGAGTTATTTGATAAAGTGGTATACTCAAACCTATGGGGACACGTAGTTATGAGACTTAAATTTTATAAACTTGCATCCCCTTAATATTAAATAATCCTTCAAAGTATAACATACATATTAATCCTCAAAGGTACAGGAAATATCTATATATCAATCCTATGTCAGACTAAACTAAAAAAATTTACTATAAGATATATAACTCATTTGAGGTTGGAATTCATTTTATGCTAGTTTTCATGCTTAAAAGCCACAAATGTTCATGGAACCATAAAAATTATGTTAAATCGGTATAACAAGGTTTAAAACCAATATGAAACAATGAAAACATGAATTAACAAAGAAAGATCATAACTTCATAAAAGTCCTAGCTTTACTTCTAACAATCTTATAGAATTCTTGAGAAATCAAAACACTTTAGGCATAAGAGTGATAAGATACTCTCATTGAAGCCTTACATACCTGGATCTTAGTATTTACTGAAGAAAAATTTTAGACTTGGAACTTTATAGCTTGAACTTGGGAAACCTTTCTATGAATTTCTTGGAGAAGAAGTTTGGGAAAAAATCTTAATTGAAAATTTTAGATTCTTGAAGAGAGTCTTGCACTTGAAGTCTTTAGATCTTGCGAAATTGAAGAAATCTCTTTCTTGAAGTTCTTAATCTTTGGGAGAAGAAGAATGTAACACCTTGAAAATTTCTAAGCTAAGATTCGAACTTTCCTCTTTTGTGTATGAGATCATACCGAGTGATGCTAACCTTGAATAGAGGTGTTAAAGCCTATTCTATAGTAGGATAATAGATTTGAGATGAATAAAGGTCACAAAAATCCTTTAGCACAAAGTTGAGATGAAACCTTCCTTACCGATTGAGTTTCAATATGAAATTAGGTGATCCAACAACTCCAAAGTTGTGAATGTATGATGAGGACCTTTTCTAAGTATATTAAGTGTGTTGTATATGGTTTGAGGTCATAACGGACACCCAGGCCAAGACACGTTCAAAATGTTTCTATCGGCTAAGTTTCGATATGAGTTCATAGAAGGGTCAACTTCAAATCACCTATCAGCATATAATGAGCTAGGTGACCCATAATATATCAAATTAAAGATCTTTGAATTAGTTTTCCAACTCATCTAATTTTTTCTTAATCTAAATTTGAAAAAAAAAATTATGATTATTTTACTGAAACCTGTCGAATCTATAAAATTCGGCGATACACTGATTTAGATTACTGAAATGCTCCAAGAAAGCTTAGAAACTGTAAAAAAAAGTGACCCAAGGTCCCTTTTCAGCGTACCACTGAATGATTCTGTGATGGAGCCCTAAAACTGCCAATTTGAACCGATGAAACTCATCAAAAGGTCTTTTTAAAAAAAAAAAAATTGATGATTGTTTGACTTCTCCAAAAGGTTATTTTTTACCTTTGATTCTTAAATAACTTCCCAAATCCTATCTTATAACCTACTAACATTATTATACATATTGTGACTTCCAAGATCCCTAATTTTTCTTCTCCCAAAGATCAAGAACTTCAAGAAACAAATTTCTCCAAATTCATAAAATCTAAAGGTTCCAAGTTCAAGATTATCATAAAAAATATAGGGTTTTGAGTCAAGATTTTTCTTCAAACTTCATATCCAAGAACTTCAAAGATGGGTTTCTCAATCTCAAGCTATAAAGTTCCAAGCCAAAGGTTTTTACAAGAACTTTTGTTCTTTCAAGTATGTAAGGCTAAACTAAAGCATGAGATTGTTCTTTCATGTGTCCCGATTGATGGTAATAGAAAGATTGTGAAAGTATTGAGTCCCCATGCATGTTTCTTTGAAAGTTTACATGCTTGATGATCATAATGAACTTGGTTTACTGAACAAATATTTTTACATAAGTTATTTCATAAACTCTAAATATTATTTAATAAACAATTGCATGAATGAGCCTACGGGTTGAGTCAAGAGCCTTGACAGTATGATTGTGATTGAACATGATGATGATGTTGGTAGAACTTGATGGTCTTGAGAGTCTTCATAACTGAAATCAAATGATTGGTCTAACTTTATAGTCCTCTTAACGATTGTCTAAACCCTTTTGAAAAATGTGATTGAGAATTGATTGGATGGTTGATAGGTCGAAAGGCTCAATTGTGACAAAATTGATGGATTGATAAGAGTCCTTATGAGACTCATTGATTGAGATTGTTTGGTTATGAATGTTGAGTCTTGCGAGGAGTATCGATCATCAAATTGAGTGAGAGTAAGTCCATTCAAACTCAATAACTATGTCGTCAAATATAGGAGATGATAGAAATTGTTTTCCTCTTGATAGATCCCTGAAATAATAGAGGACTTGATTGATTGAATCCACAATGGATTGATTCATTCTTTACCATGGCAAAGTATTGAACGGTTGTGGCAATATCATTGAGATTGTTGTATGACCACTCGCTCATAAGTGATTGTTGTCGGATAAGAGAAACTCTCAATATGACATGATAGTACTCTGATTGGACTGGTCTCTGTCTAAACCATATTTTTACTTGACTTATGATATTCTATTGAGTTCCTTATCTTTCTAAATTGAGTTGAGTTGAGTTGAGTTGATGGTTGAGTTGAGTATCTATGATTGTTCTCTCCTTCCCAGCTATTTTACATATTCGTACATTCCGCGTACTGACATTCATTTGGACTTGCATCATTTTATAATGCAGATCTAGGTATTAGGGATTATCAACAGGTACATCGTTGAGGATCTATTCGCATTCAACTAATTGGTGAGACCTCCTTACTTTTGAAGGATTTTCATATTACTATCATCTAACTATAAGAGTTTAGATTTGTTTTATTTCATTTGAGATAGCCATGAACCTGTCACTAGCACCATCTAGATAGTAGTGATAGAAGTTTCATATACTAGATTGTTCAATTATTGATTCGATAGAGTTTTGGCTAGTTTCTTTCTTACTAGTCTTGTGATTGGATTAGGTTGATTTGGTTTCGCTACGGCCTTTATCTATAAAGATTTGATTGTCATATTCCTATTGAACTATTTCTTGATTGTTGATGTCTTCCGTTGTTAGATTGTGATTGAATGAATGTGATAAGGTCAAGTGGTTCACTTGGGAGCCAACAATAATTTCTGAGTATCGTCCACACCAAAAGTACTCTTCCAGGGTGTGACAAAGAATTAGGAATTTTGAGAGTTGCTATACTAATATAGACATTATTAGGATATAAGTTGGACTTAGAAAAATTAATTAGGAGATTACAAATGCTTTGCCGATTTTTAAATACACTAGTCCGTAGGTGTAAAATTATGAAAAAGTAGAGATGTTATTAGGAAATGTGGTAGAGTTAAGATTAAATAGAAGGAAGTTGTCTATAAATCCCTGGTATTAATGGAAGATAATGATTTATGCAGGCAATATTAAAATTATCTCTGTATAACCTATAAATTATGAGTTCAAGTCAAATTTATGAAAGCAAACAATAATGCTTGTATTAGGGTAAATTAGCTACATAACACCTCTTGGGATGCAGTGTTTTCTGATTCCTGCTAACACGAGATGTTTTGTGCACCGATTGTCATTCATTATTTGTCTTATGATTATTGCTCTCTTTTTTTAATTTCACATAACAAAGATTTGAAATGAGCTTTCATATATATATAGATATTAATTAATTTGAAATTGCAACGTAGATATTATCATTTTTTGAATCCATAATGTCCACGTTAAATTTATTTAAAATTGAGACGTAGATATTATTGTTGGTTGAATCCATGTATGCAACGTGGGCAAGATGTCCCGTCCTTCTCTTTGTTGATGGCTACTAATTTTGCAAAAGAGGGAACATTACAATGTGTCAATCACACTTTAAATGCTTTGTTTGTTCATGAAAAATGCAATTATGGCTCTCTCAATTGTTTACCAAAATGACAAAAATCTTTCTTACTACTTCCAATTGCTTCATCTTTGCTAGGTCCCATCATTTCATATAAATAAATCGGAGATGTTCGTGTGACTATAAATTATTTTATTAAAAATAAAATAAATAGTTTAAAATTAAATTATAGCAAAGATGAAGACGAAAGGTCTGCATATATATATACTTTTGTTAAGATTTTACGTGTGGGACTATATTTGGTATATAATTGAGAGCGCCTAGGTGAAAAAAATCAAGGGCAGATCTCAAGTATCGAGTGTGGATTTTCAAGAATTTAATAACTTTGGTGCCTCCTTTATTTATTTTGAAAATTTTATTAAATAAATAAAAAAAATTGTTAAATAAATAACAAAGCAATCATTAGTTGGTCCAACGGTAGTGAAGGGGCCTGCTAAACTTAGCTGGAATGAAGTTCTTTATAATTTTTTTTTTTATAATTATCAAAAATTCATAAATTCTGAATCGTATATATAGAAAAATAAAATATGATATGAGAAAAAAAATATTACAAGGAGTTTCATTTTTTTTTATTATATAATTTGGAATAATGCATAAGTAGGCTCCTAGATTATGATTGACATCCCAGCAACACACCTAAAATGAATTCTGTGGAAGGGAGGGAAAGGTAATAGGATCCTAGTTAAATTAAGATGTTTCAATCTTTTAGGGGTACTATGTTAAATACCCTTAATAATTAACAGTATTGTTTTAGATATTGTTGATTATTCTTGCCACTATTTTTATTTTTATGAATATCGGATAAATTTAAGCCTTGAAAATAATCTCTGGCAAAAATGTTAGGTAAGGTTGAGTATAATAGACTCTTGTGATCGGACTCTTCTCCGAACTCTACATATAGAGGAAGGTTTAATGCACTGGGCTTGCCCGTTGCCCATCGGGTAAATATAATCATATGAGCATCTTTTTCTTGGTCAAACTAAAAATTAAATTGTTAAGGGCCAAAAAATGATTAACTGAAAATCGAGATAAATTATTGATTTGGATATCAATTTAGCATTTTACAAATTGAAAATATTTCCTCTGGCTCAAATTGTTGTCATTTTCTCGCTTTGGAGGTTAATTTGACTCATTTTCGAAGTTTAGTTCGTTTAGTTTTATTATTTTCTCATATTTGGGTATCATTTTCTCATATTTGTCAAAAGTTTACGTAATCAGACTTTTGAAAAGTAAAATATCGTTGACAGCCAATTTTTAACAATTTTTTTAGGTAAGTTTTTTGTGGATCTTAAATACGTGGAATAATACAACAATTAAATTAAAAGTCATTATTCTCCTCGTCTCAATTTGTTTGCCCTAATTTATCATTTAATTAGTTTTAAAATATTTTTTTTTGCAAGTCTTTAATTTTAACTTGTCACATAACACATGTTTAAGACTATATAATTAAAAGATATATTAATAAATTTTATATATTTTTAATTTAATACTATAATATTAAAAAAAAATTCTTGACTTTCTAAAATTGTGTGCCAAATTAAAATAGAATAAATAAATAAATAAAAATGGAGAAAGTAATATTTTTGATGTTATAAGGAGTCACTATCAACAAAGAAAGAAGTTTAAAGTATGCCATTTTCAGCTCTTAATCAAGCAATTAATAACTTTGTATCTAACAAAAAGATAAATAAATTGACAAAGAAAAAAAATCAATTCTGACAACAGTGAGATAAATAAGATTTTTTTTATTAAAAGTCTAATTTAAAATTTGTAAAAAAGAAAAAGTTTATAGTGAACTTTTTTCCTTTACTTTTTTATCTTGTTTTATATTACGTGAATTCAGATTAATCGATCGATAAAGTAAAAGAGTTTTTGGATGGGTGATTTTGTGCTTTATGGGCTGCGCAAGAGGCAGCATAAAGAGAAAAAGAGAAGGCTTTTAATCTTGGAGTGGGGCATCAATGGCTCTTACCTTTGATAAGTATTGTTTTCGTTTTAATTTACGTGATATAATTTAATTTAATATATAATTTTAAATATTTAAGATTTATAATTGAAAATAAATTATAAATATTTATATAATTGTGAATTACTACATTAAGAATAAAATAAATATTTAAAGTTTAATTTATTATTATTAGATATAAAAATAAAGCATTTATTTTGGAGTGAATTGAAAAGAAAGTAAATCACATAAACTGAGGCAGGGAAAAAATATTTGTGTGAATTTTTTTATTTTTTATTTTTTTGAATTCTCATTTCCAAAATTTAACCATCGTTATCCAAAGTTGAGTGATTATGACGATCAATTATTCAAAGTTAAGCTTCTAACTCCTTAATTAGAAATCACCAAGTCAAATACTAGAAATAGAAAAAATCTATACAAAAGTGTTTCTTTTTTCTCTTTGATAGCTTTATCCAGCATAAATTCAAATTAATCCGATTAATATGTTTTTAAATATTACGATAACAATAACAATTTACCCAATAAAATTTTATAAGTGGGGAGGGTAAAATATGCACAGACCTTACCAGTACCTCATAGAGATAAAGAAGTTGTTTTCGAAAAACCCTCAACACAAATATATCAGCCTCAAAAGCAGAAAATACTAGATACAAAAATAACTATAGTAGAAAGCAATTAGAAACTCATAAATACAATATAAGTAGCAAAATAAATTACGGTCAGTAACAATACAATATATAATGACTCGACTAATCCTACTACTATATCACAAGGCAAGACATCATCCTATCCCTACTAGTCTTCTACCCTAATACCCGACATATATTTCTTTCTATCAAAGTCATGTCCTCGATGATATGAAGCTGTGCCATGTCATTTTCAAATATTAATATATAAAAATAAAAAATAAGAAAAAATAAAAAGGATGAAAGGGCTCTATATACATCAACAACAAAGAAGGCCCCTTATGCAGTCTGTCTTGTCCCTGTCTCTGTCTCTGTCTCTTAAGCCTTGTTGATTACTTTCTAGTTATCTTTTGTTTTAAGTACTACTACTAGCAAAAAAAATTGTATTTCTCATTGTAGTTATGCTGTTTTAACTAAGTACAGATTACAGAAAATCATTGAAAGCTGCTGTCTTTGACATCAAAAGTTGTGTTAAAAAGAAGGAATGGGTTAGGCTTCCCCTTTTGTATTTCTTTTGTTTCTTGATTTTCTTCTGTAATGGAATTTGCAAAATTGAATGGCAAGAAAAACCATCAATAATTCAAAGCTGGAATACAATAAGGTTCTGAATCTGGATCCTCAGAGGAAAAAGAAGAAGAAAATTCTGCATCACCATTACCAGAATGTGGATGAGGAGGAGGAAGAGGAGGAGGAAGAAGAAAATGAAAAAAATCAAGAATCTGATTTTCATATCCAAAATCAAGAACAAGTTTTTCATTTTCAACAACCCCATGAGTTGTTTTCTCACCATTTTCTGTATCAAGATTTAGACAATACCCCACCACAAGTTCAATCCAAGAAACGTTCGTATTTTCCTCCTCCTCCTTGTCCTCCTTCTTCGTCGTCTTGCCAAAAGAAAAAATTGGTGAGTTCATCAAGATATGGTGGTGGAGAGATTGTTGAAGTACAAGGTGGTCATATCATAAGGTCAATTGGTCGAAAAGACAGACACAGCAAGGTCTGTACAGCTAAAGGTCCAAGAGACAGGAGAGTGCGCCTTGCTGCTCATACAGCAATTCAATTTTATGATGTGCAGGATCGACTAGGCTATGACCGTCCGAGTAAAGCTGTGGATTGGCTTATAAAAAAGGCTAAAGCTGCCATAGATGAGCTAGCTGAATTGCCACCTTGGAAACCAACAACTGGTCAGGATGTCGAAATACACTGTGAAGATGATGATGATAATAATGGTAAGGTTGTTGGTTCATCAAGTAAAAGGGCAATGAGAGTGTTGGAACAGAACAATAGTGCAAGCTCAAGTGGTGAAAATGTTAATGGAAATGGAAACTTTTTGCCTCCATCTTTGAATTCTGATGCCATTTCTGATACTATTAAGTCATTTTTCCCTATGGGTGGTGGTTCAACTGAAGGTAATTCTTCATCTATGCAGTTCCAGAGTTTCCAAGAACACAATTTGTTGTCAAGACCTAGTAGCCAGAGTCAAGATTTGAAGCTCTCTTTACAATCTTTTCAAGATCCTTATAACCACCACATAGAGGAATCACAAACTCAGTTTCAAGCATCAAACTTCTATACTGGAAGCACCCCGCTTGTTGGATTTGATGCTTCCGGCTGGCCTGAGCATCAGGAGCAGCAGCCAGTGGAACTCGGTCGATTGGCTGCTGCTCGTGCTGGTGAAGACACCAGCATGGCTCTTGGTGGCGGGGCGACTGCTGGAGCAAGCGGTTACTTGCTTAACTCTCCATTTGCCCCGCCACTGCTGCAACAGTTGTTCGGCCAAAATCAGTTTTTGTCTCAGAGGGGACCCCTTCAGTCCAGTTACTCACCTTCGATTCGTGCATGGATAGATCCATCAGCGATCGCTATTGCCACAGCTGATCCAATCCATCAACACCAACATCATCAAGCTGTGCTGCCTATGTATTCAGCATCAGTTTCTGGTATTGGATTTGCCTCAGAAGTAGGCGGATTCTCTGGCTTTCGCATTCCTACACGAATCCAAGGTGAAATAGAGGAGCATGATGGTATTTCCGACAAACCATCCTCTGCTTCCTCTGATTCTCGCCATTGAATCAACTCGACAACTCCCTTGATTGCCTGGCAGGTGAATCATTTCATCATTTCAAATTCCATCGCATTCTACATCCGTTCTTGAAACGTAGTTTACTGTTACATTGAACTTAATTTTCAGGAACAAGTACTATACTTCAAGATGGAAATGGAAAAGGACAGGCCAGCGAAAGGGCGATAGTTCATTTAACGAGTCTGATTTAGTGGCAATGCACCGCGGAAGAAGAATCCTGAGCATAGTTTCAGGTTATTTTCTTGGTTAAATCGCGGTGTAATATTCATGTCTAAGTGTGTTGTTTCTACCTCCACTCCTAAATTAGGATTTCTGTATTTCTGTTGCCAAGACTTGTCAAGTTGCTGTTGTTGTTTGCTTATTATCTTCAGTTCATCAGAGATTTTCAAGCTAGAACTAGTTATGCTAATTCTGTCTCTTATCTTTCTTGATTGATTTGGTATGTATTCAAGTTGATTGTGCACCTTTTAGTTTCAAAATATGAATCAGAGGTACAAATGAGATGCTTTCAAGTATTTTTGCTCGGACTCTCAAAAAATATTACAGCTACCATGTTGCATCCTTCAAAATTCGGACACTCATCCATCGACATTTTTGAAGAGGAGAAACATATCAGGACAAAACTTTCTTTCTTTTGATTGATTGTTGTTTTACAACATTCTAACTGAAATAGTTACCTTAATCTTTTAACATCCCTATCACATCACTGCATGGAGTTTGAAGAGAGCATTAAAAGTGTAAAGTCATTTTCTGTGAACAGTAAAAGTAACTAAGGGTGGTCTTATAGCTAGGTTCTTCTTTAAATTGCTTATTTAAGTAACTTATTCTCTTAACCATAAATTGAAATCTTTTCCCACCTGATACTTGAAAAAAAATCTAAATAATTGTTCCGAAAAAAGGTATCATACATAAATATGCCTTTTAGTTCGACATTAATTGACATTTATGGTCTTCAATTGTGAATGTGCATGCATAAGTAAGCATACACTTATTAAACCTGTACAAAATCAAATTAATAAACATGCATGTTCTTAATGGCGGAGCCAAGATTTTTTGCAAGGGGGTTCAAAATTTTAGGAAGTAGACAGACAAACTAACCGAAGGGGGTTCAACATCTATTATATATAGATAAAATATTATTTTTACCATATTTCTGATGAACCTCCTAATACCTATGTAACTCTGTCATGCATGTCCTCAAATTTATATGAGATACACTCGAACTGATTAATATATATATCATGTAGAAAGCAAAATATGTGGGATGAGAATTTTCTAGCTGTCTATTTTAATGAGTTGATTGAAAAAAACTTAATGATGTGATTTATCATCTCATGAATTTTTTTACTTTTTTTAATTTTTAAATTCATCAATATTAAAAGCTACTTGTCCTCCATTTCCAACAGTAGTGGGGTCAGCCAGTGCAGGTTGTAGTAGTTTATTTGATCAGTTAAGTGTGTGGCCTACTTATCAGTGAATATCTAGTAGAGACAAAAGGAAAATATTGGCAATTAATTCCTTCTTATTTACTTAAATTTTGGTAGATAGAGATTTTTCATATCTATATTGATGAGAGATAACAGATATCAGATATCAGACAGATTAATTAAGGTCAGTCCAAGTTGATATGAATATAATAAAGTTACTAGAGTTACTCGATATATATATTATTATTAGTTAAAGTTTATGTAAGTTGATTGGAATATTAGTGAATAGAGTTACTCGATCAATAAGAAAGAATGACTAATAAGAGATTACGGCAACCATGGATTTCTTAACTAGGTCTTTTATTATCGTGTTACTGAAAGGTATCAAGTAAATTTATAGAGGAAGTTGACTCGGATACAATAAATAGAGTTATACAGTATTTTTAAGTTGTTAGGAGATAGCACGTATCAAGTAAGTTAGTCGAGGACAGCGAACACCAGTAAATAGAATTACTCGATATATGTGTTATTGGAAGGTAGTGGCGGAGCCAGGATTTTGACTTAGGGGGTTCGAAATTTGAAAAAGTAGACATATGAATTTGTCGAAGGAGATTCGACACCTACTATATATATGAAAAAAATTATTTAATCATGTATTAATAGTACATTTTTTCACCGAATCTGAACCCCTTGATCAATAGGTGGCTCTGCCCTTATTGGAAGGTGTCAATATTAAGTAAATTGGTCGAGATCGAACAATATAAGTTAATACAAACATCAATAAATAGAGTTACTAGGTTTTCTTACTATCGTGTTAATGAGAGGCATCAAGTAAATTAGTTGAGGTCCGTGTAAGTTGGCTCGAATACAATGAATAGAACTGTATCAATATTTAAGTTGTTAGGAGATAGCACATATTAGGTAAGTTACTCAAGGGCCGCAAATTACTCAATATATGTGTTATTGGAAGGCAGTGACGAAGCCAGAATTTTGACTGAGGGGGGTCAAAATTTGAAAAACTAGACAGATGAACTTGTCGAAGGGGATTCCACACCTACTCTATATATATAAAAAATTATTTTAACCATGTAGGTTCGGATGAACCCCCTGACTAATAGATGGGTCCACCACTATTGGAAGGTATCGATATTAAGTAAATTGGTTGAGATCGAACAGTATAAATTAATCCAAACATCAATAAATAGAGTTACTCGATATCTGCGTTGATAGGAGGTAGAACAAAGTGGGGCTGACTTGAGTTGAAACAGAATGAGAAAGTGAAGGGCTGCAATCAATTTTCTTTTGAAAAAAGAAGAAACATAAGCTTTTATACTAGAGAGACTACAAACACAGATACCACCAAAGGTATGGTACTTGGCAATGAATTTTTTTTGTGGCCCCTAATTATACTTGCACAGCTCATTACTGTCATAAAAAATCTGTCTAGCTGGATGTCATGCCTTTTTTTTATTTGTTGTTGTTTGTCTCTTTACAGGAAAAATTAAATTCACTTTGAACTCATGACTTGTATCAAGATAGTGACCATTGCTTAATGGTTGTTGTCTCTTATTTATGATTGATGAGTTACTATTCATAAGGCTATTCTTTTAAAGAATTGAAATTTGTATTGTATTGGTTTTAAAACTTGGCATGATTGACTTAGATTTCTAATATAGTTATGAGAAAATTTCATGTACACCAATAGTTCTCCTAATTATTAAACATAGCAATAGTTTGTGTAGTTACAAAATATAGTAACATAAATGTGCACATAATAATGAAGTACATATCGGCGTGTATACAATATGATGTTTTTATGTGCCTAACATTATTAAAATACATTGCATTCATGTGCTTAATAGGTGTATCTACACATATATAATATCTCTAACTAACTGTATTTGCACGTATCTACTATAAAAACCTCAAACTATCGCTATGTTAAGTAATTCTTTTAAACTACCCATTTGAATAGATATAGGGCCTTAGTTTGTCGTGTCACACGCATAATTTTTCATAGTGATTGAGTATATTATTTGACCATCCAATGACTAAGGTCCATTAGTCTAACCAATTTGAATTTGTGTCGAGTAAATCGACTATTGAGAGTAAAAGGGTGAATCTAGAATTTTAATTTCATGTATTCAACCTTTAGGTTTTTATTATTAAATCATTCAAATTCTGAAATTATGAGCTCAAAAGGTAATAAAGTAGTGTAATATAAAATTTAGTGATTCTTCACATATATATCTTCATTTTGTGTTGAAAATGTTGGGTTGGATTGAATATGTTAGTGATTCTTCACATATTCCATCTCTTGTTGATGAAAGTTCTCCTTACTAAAAGGTTAAAAGGGTATTTCTAGGACTCTAATTAAGAATAGACGAATCATAATTATTCTATACCCTCGATATTTGAAATTGGGAAAGAAAGGAACCAATCCGACTAAACATATAAGTATCGTGCGATGGTGGGGTCCATCACTAGATGCTCAAATTCTCGAATTCGATAAACGCAATGGGCATATGTCACCTTGCTTTAATCAGAAACAATTTAACTTTAAATTTCCTCTTTTACCTTTAATGAAATGATTCTCGGTCACACAAATATCTAAGAATGACTTTAGATCACAAATATCAAAAGTTTTCCTTTTTTTTCTTAAATACCGTGTCAAGTCAAAGAGTGTCACATAAAATAGGACGAAGAGAGTACTTGATTGATCCTGCCAGTAATCATATGCCTTAAGTAGCTACATAGTTTTTCAACAAGAAAGCAACACAAGGTAATACAATACTCAAAAGTTGTCTTTGGGAGGACAATTTTTCTCTTCATATGCTAATAAAATATGGTTAAAAGTACTAAGATTATTTTAGTGAAAAGTGCTTGGGATGTCATATACTTGTTGGTATCAAAATGGACAATTGAGAGATAATAATGCTTGTATAATTGAGTCATCACCAATATGAATAGTAACATAAAAACAGCATAAAACAAATTAAAGTTTCCATCACCTCACTAAAAAAGGGCAAGCCTGGTGCACTAAAGCTCCCGCTATGTGCAAGGTCGTGAAAGGGTCCAACCACAACGGTTTATTGTACCCAGCCTTACCTTGCATTTCTGCCAGAGACTATTTTCAAGGCTTGAACCCCATGACCTCCTGATCACATGGTAGCAACTTTACCAGTTGCTCCAAAGCTCTTCATCACCTCACTAAAATATAAAAAGCCAAATAATATATAAGCATGTCAACCAACCAAAAAAGTATAGATATTCAAGTAGTAAGTAGGTTTGATTTTGCCAATCAAATATCAGCCTCTTGAGAAACTTGATTTTCATTAGTGGAGATGGACAACTTTCTTCCTCTTGTAGATTCTTTTCCATTTGAAATGGATGGATTTTTAATTGAGACAACTAGTTTCATAGGTGCCAAGTTTGTAGTTTTACTAGTTATCTTGCCAATTTGGTGGGGGTGAGGGTTTTTTGGAACAATATTTTGAACTCTGGTTTCCCATGGTCGAACCGCGATCCAACGGTTTATCCAACTCCAACCCCAACTCTCCTTGCCAAGATCATAATACGCTTGTCCGAAATATTGATTCGAATTGGCTCTCCACTGAAACACACGTACAAATTAAATTAAGATCGAAATGATCAAGTGTCATGAAAAATAAATCAAATCCTTGAATGATGATATATAAATGAGAGAAATATACTAAATGAGCCGCACAAATTTAGTGCGGTTCAACCACTTGACCTATCATCATGGAGTTGATTAGTAATTCATTAGTTTTGGAAATGACCAAGTGCCAAAAGAAATAAATCAAATCTTGGATGTTGATATATAAATGAGAGAAATATATTAAAGGAGACACACAAATTTTACGCGATTCAATCAGTTGACCGATTAATCATTAATTCGCTATTTTTTAAAATGATTCACAAGACAGTACAAACAATTGAGAAAATACTCTCATAAAATTCATTATCAAAAGATTAATCTTACTGTAAAAAAAAAAAAAAGGGCGAATGCGATAGATTATAAATTTCTCGTCTAGAAAAGATAAAAATCAATTTTGATTTACATATTGTTCTTCCTTTAAAAAAATATATCAAATATGATAAGAAAATTAGGACAGACAAATAATACAGTATCTCCGATTTACTATCCAAGAAAACCAAATAAAAAATGTAATCATAGCTAATTAACTTGCCTGATGAGAAAATGCATAAGCCATAGCCCTCTCCCTCTTATTTGCTGCTTCTTCTCTCTGTTGTAATTTTTGGAGTATTTCTTCTATGGTTTCAGCACTACTGCTCCATTCCACCTATATATTTATCAAACAAAAATTAAGTGACTTTCTAAGTCGTAAAGCGTTCAGTTGAATATCCTTTGTTGAAAACTGTATATGCATATCAAAATATTACTATTTATTTTTTACAGAGTTTTAGCAAAATTTTTGACTTCGTCACTGACTATCTCCAAAGCAACTACTTAACTTCTTAATGAGGTGCCATATGAGTTAATGCTCTTCAATTTGAATTGAATTTTTAGCTTGTTTGGTCAAAATTTTAAAATCGGTTTGTTTTAATAGTATTTCAAAGAATATTTTGGTGAGAAATAATTTTGATATTTCACCAATAAATTTAAAAGGTATTTTTAAACATAAATTAATGTTTGATCAAATTTTTTACAAATATTTTTAAGTGTATTTTTCTCAAAAGTAAATTTTATAGATATACTTTAATAAAGCTACTATTTTAGCTTCTGAGAATTCGCTTCTGCTACTCCTCAAAAATAGTTATTTTCTAAAATGTTTGATCGACCACCTCACTTTTTAACAATAAGCACCTTTCTAAAAGAAAAATTCTTAAGTATTAGTATTTTTTTCATAAATATAAAAAATTCACAAGTTGTGAAAAGTATCAATTTTTCTCAATTCTTATACAATTTTACCGAATGAGCAAACTATAGTTCATAGACAAGATAAGACTCCATATTGATAAATCACTCCACGTTACTTTTATAAACAAATGTTTATGATTTTAAACTCCCACGTATACATAGTTTTATAAAGATTCACTTTATCAATAATAATAGTAATCAGTTATGTTTTAATATAATCATTTCACATGACACGAACAATCTCTTTACATCGAATATGAATCCTTCTTGTAAAATTTAAAATAATGAATCTTTTTTTTTTACGTAATATAAGTTTATGAATCAATTTTAACATTTAAAATTTTTGAAATCCCAAATTATTATTTTTTTGAATTTTTTTTTTAGAATAAAATCATAATTTCAAATTATATATCTAAACACTCAGTTATAATCATAACTTGAAATTATGACCTTAAATTATATGTTCGAACACAAACTTAATTTGCAATTCACAGCATGGTCCCCTAATATAAGAATTCGATAATTTATTAGTTATATTGGAATAAATAGGACAGGGGGTATGGCAGTGGCGGAACCAGCATTTTTATCAAGAGTGTTCATACTTTTAGAACATGAGTGGATGATTTTTGTATCAAGGGTGTTCAACATTTGATATATATATCAAAATATCTATATTTAATCTCTATATTACAAAAAAAATGCGACGAAGGGTGTTCACCTGACTATCCTTGGTGAATGTAGTTCTGCCCCGGGTATGGATGTTTTGTGAACAAGACAATATATTGGAGTGGAAAGTGAAAGGGAGGTTATAAAATAAGATAACTTTTGACTAGGTGGGACATGGGAGACGATCATAGTAATTCAGTATCATAGTCGAGATGCTCATATGAACTTAGACAATTCTTACGGACGTGAGGTGGGGCATTGAAGAGTCTCACGATGTTTACTGATGATGAGCCCCTCAAATTAAATTGTACGCACCAAATGTTCAGTCATGGATATGAGGTGACGTGTTGATCAAAGAGTCCACATTAGATGAAATTGAGATGGGCAGTATCTTTATATGGCTCTCGACAATCTTTACCTTTTTAGGTAGCTTTTAAAATGAACTTTGATCCGAGATTCATATCTTCAAAGATAATTTATTGTTACCTCAAGCTCATGAAGCTTAGCTTCAAGTTTTTGTTGATTTTGAATTTTCTTCTGCTTATTATGGCCTTGTGTCACCATATTAAATCGTCTCGCTCTAATCTCGGACTGTATTTTGCTCCAACAATGTATTTGCTTCAAAGTCCCTGCTATTTGATTATTTACACTTAGCCCTTCAATTATACCTTGGAATCTCACTGCACCCCTTACACGTCGTACAGCTTTCCTTGCCTACACAAATTAATTGCACTATTAATCCTCCAATTACTCATGAATTATGATTTTGATCCCTTTCAAATACTTTTATTCACACCATTTTTTAATTAAACAACCCTCAAAATACGAGGTTACAATACAAATTTAATACACAAGTACATGGAATAAATTACACGCTATATTCTAAATACAGTAGTTGTACCAAAAATAGATGATTTAATAGAATTGTCAAAACGGGTCAATCAAGCCTTAATCAATCAAAGTCGTAAGGGTCAATGAATTTGATGAGTTAGGATGCATCGGTTCTTTCATTTGAAAGGCTTTAAAATGTCCAACCCACACCTAAAAGGGTCGCGAGCTGGTGGAAGCAGAGCTAGCCCCCTTTTCTTCTTCTTCTTCTCTTTTTTAATGTTTATTTTGAAATTCAAACTTAAAAATCTATCAATATATTACGTTTTTAACATGTCTAACACCAAATAGTCATGATCAAAATTTTTACAGTATGACTTTCGATAAAGCAAACATGACAATTATTTATAAAAATAGAAAAAAAAAGGAGTATATAGAGAATAGTTACCAAATGGGCTCTGAAGGCTGTCTGGATTATAATGGCAGCAGTGTTGTGAGTTAATTTAGTCTTTCTAGTAATTTTTTTGGAAGAATTAGCACTAGCAACTTCTCCCTTTGGCTCACTACTACTTGTACCCTGCAAATTAAATGTCAAATATATTAATTTAACTCTTATTTTTATGTAAATTTGGTCAAATATTTTATACGATACGTAGTGGCGGAGATATATTTTATGTATATACAGTAGGTTGGATTCCTCACTCCACGCTCTCTACTTCCTTCTTTCGCCTTTTTTATATGTTTATTTATTCAGATGCTAGTTCTCCTTAGTGAAAAATAAATCATGGTTCTTTGGCAATAATAACGATAGGGTTACAATACTTGAAAATGATACAAAATAAGTATCAATTTAGGATAAAACATAAAGAATGAGAACAGAAAGTCCTAGATTCGAACCCTCGAATTATAATGATAGACTAGCATAAGTATTATGAAATTTTGCATATGTAATTGTGAACGCTTTTTTTTTTCCTTTTTCTAGAAAAGACAAAAAAATACGAATTATTCAAAATAGGCCAGTTTTACTCTCCCTTATGTTTTTTATTTAAAATATCCTAGCTTGTCATCCAATTAGCTCAAAAATACTTTCTCGACTAGCGGTTGTTTCAAAATAAGGAGAAACAGATTAATTTTATCCTTGAACTACTCGAAATTGAGAAAATTTTGCTCTTGTTACTTTCATTTTTTTCGAGATTTTTTTTAAAGTGCATGAAAAGTGAAAGATAATAGAGAGAAATGTATGTACCTTGAGTTGTTTGGATTTTCTTTGTTTCTTCCTCTTTAGCCCAATAATTGATTTCAAGCAAAAACCCATAGTATATAATATTTGAATGATCAAAATTCAGAAATATAACATATATAATTTCATACCTCACAACTTATAATATAACCAAGATCTTTGGTTGTGTATAATTTTTTTTTTTTTGAGTCTCCAACTTTTTGTGGTGAAATTAAAATAAATTAAAAAGGAGGTAGGTGATCTTTTCTTTTCTTTAATTTTTTTTTTATAAATATGGAGTAATTAAAAAGAAATGGAAATATACTAGTTTTGTCACTCAAAAACTACATGCCAACTAGAAAGAAAATATAAGGGTGGCATGTGATTTTATTTGAAAGTTGTGTAGTCAATTTTTTAGGAGGTTGCTTCATTTTGTTCACTATGTAGGTGGCTTTGCTCTATTCAATTTCAATCAAAATCAATGTCATACCCTCACACCACTAAATAAATTAATGGAAATTCACTCGGTGGCAAAATTAAGTCCAATCTGTTGAAGTTTGGGCGAGTTAATAGTTCATTCATTTATTAGCTTAATACATCTCAACCCAATTCATTTAAAATTGGGTTGATATGCAACATGAATTGACTCGAGAGGGATATTATTAAAATAATTTTAAAACACTTTTTTTTTATAATTTGATATGTTTTATATAGTCATAATAAAGAAAAATATAATTTAATTAAGTACTAAAATATTGAAAAGGGACAAACAAAATAAGTAAAAATTGGGTCGGGTTGGGTCTTGACCCGCCCTATAACCCAAGCAAATTTGAGTTGTGTTGGGTTTGATTTTGCCTTGTTTGTTTGTTGTCTTGAAAACGAAATAAAAAAAAACAATGAAACGAAACGTCCAAATTTATAACAAAAAAATAGTTTGGTCCTGGCGGGGCTCGAACCCGCGACCTTCGGCTCATAAGACCAACGCTCTAACCAACTGAGCTACAGGACCTTAGACGTTCAAACAATGTCATACAATTTATTTGATTAGTTGTTTTCCTACCAAAAGGATTTGGGGAACTCTTCTAATGACAGGAGTATTGGCATTTAGACTGAGAATATTTTTCGAAAGAATTTATTACAAATATTATTTTGGGATAGTTACACCGAGAGACATTTCAGTTAAAATAATTATAAAAAAAATAGCTCTCGTTGTATAAACATGTATAGTCAGTGTATATTTTGTGTATCATATTGTATATTTAGTGTACAACTCATGTATAAGTAATATAAATTGTATAGGAGCGTATACTTTATATAACTTTTGTGTAAACTATATTGTATAATCGTGTATAATTTCATTAATTTGGGGCCATTTTTTTATGTAAATAAAACATGGACTACCTTTTTGATAAACTTTTTACTTTGTTGTATATATATGAAATTTCCCCTATTTACTTTCGTTGTGTAATTATTTTTGTAGAAGATTAAAGAACTTGTATAATACCCCTACCCATCTACAAATTAATCAATAAGAAAATAAATCCTTCCTTGATTATATTTCACATGATAAATATGCACTATAATCTATAATGTCTTTCTTTATCTTTCATAAAAAGAAATAACGAATATAATATAAGTGAGATTATTCTTCGATCTAAAATCAAAGAAAGATAATAAATAACGCTAAATAAATCTGAATCGTACACTATAAAATTCGTTCTATTATTTAGAAGTGATACTCCTAACAATATAGCAACAAGGCCTATTATGTTTATTGTAGTACACCTTCCTTGAACTTTTCAAGTGATGTTTTATTAATGTGTACTCAAATTCCTAAATGTTTCTCTACCATCTTCTTTTGAGCTCTTGGATAGTGTGGATTCATATCAAACTAAATTCTTTTCTAATTATTTTAGAAAAAAAATCCTTCATAATTGTTTAAACATTATCAAAGATGAAGAGAAGGTTGTCAATACATTTTTTTTGTTTCAATTTATATGTTTGGTTTTGATTTAATAGAGATGAAATTTTAAAAATCAAAAAGACTTCGAAACTTTGGAGTCTTACACTAAAGATAAGTGGAATTAATGAATCAAGAAAGCATTTTAATCTTGTGGTCTTAAATATGACACACAATTATAAAGATAAAATTTTCACTAAGATGGTTCATAATATAAAAAGTGAAACACATAAAAAAACTCAAAAGGAATTTAATATCTATTATATGTATCATGTATATAAAAAATTATTTTAACTATTTATAAATGGTATAATTTTTCGCCAATTAGATGATCCCTTCGACCCTTTTTAGCTCTGTCTTCGGTAATATGTCGAAAGTTAGAAGTAAAAAGTTATTTAACCTTATGGTTTTAAATATGACACTCAGTCTAGAACCAAGATTTTCACAAAGGGATTCGAAATATAAAAAGTGAAATGCATGAAAAAGCCAAGGGAATTTAATATCTATTATATGTATGTAAAAGAAAATATTTTAATCATTTATAAACGGTATAATTTTTCATGATCTAGATGATCCCCTCGACCGTTATTAGCTCCGCCTTTGATGATTAATTAAAAAAAGTATAAAAAAATGATATATTTCTTTTATACAGACTAAAATAGAAAGTAAAGCAAATAACTTCAAACAGAAAGAGAATTATTATATTTATCAAAGTCTCAATAATTGTGTTATATAAAACAGAAAGTAAGACAGATAAATTCAAACGGCAAAAGAATTATTATTTTTATCAAAGTGTCAATAATTGTGTTATATAAAGTAGAATAAGGACATAAGTATGAGAATATTGTGTAGGTAATAAATAGAGAATCTTATGCATAGATGCAAAATATTGCATATCTAACAAAATCTTGACACTATAAATACCAAAACATATGGTCATATGTCATTAAAAGGGGGCCATTGAATGTGGCTTGCTGCCTGTCTTGGCCCCTCTTCCACACACTTTTTTGTTTGGTTTCCTTTTACTCATAGAGAGTTTGTTGAGGCTAAGGTGGGCCATTTTGAAAGCCAAAATCCAATGGGATATCACAATAAAGATCTACATGACTCTATTTTTTATTTATTTATGGGAAAATTACATTTTTGTCTCAATCAAACAAAATTATTATTTTGGTTCAACTATCAATTATTTTTTTTTTCTTTTTTGCTCATTTGTCATCGCGTATTACCATTATCACCACCATCAGTACTATCACTTTGCTGAAATACTATTGAAAACCCACTGAACTCAATAACTTTGAAAGAAGACCTTGAAAATCGTTATTGTTGAGTTTGAAGCTTTCAAACTCAAAAAAATTGAAATCGTAAAAGTGTTATAATTTGAAGTGTGTGTTAATAACATTAGCGTGAAGCTTCTATGAAAAAGATGAGCCCATTTGGGGTTGATATGAAGAGTTGCTGATCGAAATTTTGAGTTTATGACTTAAAGACGAGTTGGAGTCGGGCATCTCTTGTATATCAAATGTATTAGTGGTATATGTTATATACATAATATTCAGTTATGTTGTCTAGATCGATTTTAGCTCGAATTTTAATTTCATACTAATTCAAATTACCTCAAATTTTGTAGATAGGTGCTTCCATGAATTTCAACCACCACACACTTAAAACTACGATTTAAATAAGATTGTTAGGCTAGTCGCTTGTAAATAGAATTGTTAGGCTAATGACTTGTACATTTTTTCGGATCATTGTAGATTTTTTAAATTTACTTCTTTTTTAAAAAAAATTGCTCTTGATATTTGATATATGAACCATATTGATCTGACTAATTTTAAATCATATCAGATAAATTTATTAAAGAGAATAAAAAGGTACCTTACCAAAAAGATTTCATTTTCAGAGTTCAAACTCTTAATATATGCCAAAGGTAGGACCACTTAGTGACTCCATGAGATCAGACAAACCCTTCACCTCTCAATTTTCATTTTCCCCTTTTCCATACCATTTTAGCTCACTTGGATCTAATGTCCTTTTGGTCACTTTGTATTTATATAAATAGGGAAAAGGGCAGCCCAAAGTAGTTGTTTTGGGTTTTGAAAGGATCCAAAAGGGAATGTATTTTTTTTGTCCATCCGGTCTCCAGTGCTCATATTGAAGTCAGATTATGTTGGATTCGCACCGTGTAAAGCCCATTCGGGGGAAGCACTTCCTGCCAAGGATTCTCCATACCCAAGGCTTGAACCTGAGACGTCTGGCTAAGGAAGGAGCAGTCTCCTCCACTGCATCACATTTTTTGATAATAAAATGGAATGTATTATTTCCATATATGGAAATTTTTCTCCAATATAATCTTTGCTCAAAATTACTAAACAACTTGGGATGAGTTTTAATAAATTGCTTCAACAAATCCAGCCTCAATCCATTTCATATCACCTAAAAAGGATATAATTAAGTGAGTGTTCACATACAAAATATCCTTTCAATCTTTTAGTCAAAACAAGTAATTAATCTTTGCACAAATTGAAGTTAATTAACTAGAATAGATATTACAATTATAGCTTGGAAAGTATCCATACATGGAAACCTAGAATAATATTCCCACTTTTGAAGAAAAATACTGTGTAAAGGTTTCAATAAATGTGAAAAGTGTATCAAGCATTGTATTAAGTACAAATTTCCAAGATACTCCCTTCGTCCCGATTTAGATGAATATCTTATTAAAAATATTTGTACCATATTACTCGATCGCTTATTAAATCAGGATAGAATTAATTATTATTTTTTTCAATTTTACCCCTATAATTAATATGGTTTTTGAAAGTTTAAACAGATTTTGAATATTCAAAATTTCTTTTTTTCGAGAGGCTAATTAATGTGAACAAAGAAAAAAATAGTAAAGTTGATCAATATCTTAATAATTTTTTAATTATCGTGTAAAATAATAATAATTAATTATTATTATTTTCAATTTTACCGCTATTATTAATATGGTCTTTGGAAGTTTAAATAGATTTTGAATATTCAAAATTTCTTTTTTTCGAGAGGCTAATTAATGTGAACAAAGGGAAAAATAGTAAAGTTGATCAATATCTTAATAATTTTTAAATTATCGTGTAAAATAGAAAGTGCCCATTTAAAATGAGACGGAAGGAATATGTGTTTAATACTACAAATTTTAAATGATATTTGAATACACACTATGCATATCTTTTAATTTAAAATCATAGGATTGAAAACCTTCTTTATTATTATAACCAAATTTCTAAAAATAGAGCACGATAAATGGAAAATAATCCTATTAGGAGCACTATTTTCAAAAAAAGAATTTTGTGAGTGAATTTAAATGTAATCATACTTTTTAATACGAACATTCAATATCTAGTGAAAAATCGAAAAAAGATATATTGAAAGATAGTAGAGTAAATTATTTTGGTTTATCAATCATTTTCTAGATTCTACTATATATAAGAGGGAGTCTCAGCTCAAGCAGGCATGTAGGTCGACATGCCTGCTTGAGCAGCTTGATCATATATTCATTATTTTTTTATGATTCTTCCTTTTTAATTTGTTTGTCTTATTTTTAAGATTTTATACATTTGAAAACTACGTAAAAAAATACTACTAATCATGATAAATAATGACTCAAAATAGCTTTAAAAAAATGTTACGTAAGCATAAAAGGTACCATAACTCGTGTAATTGACAACTTAAAATATTATTAAAAAAAATTAATTGATTATTGAAATTAATCTATCGATGTCACATAAAATGAACCAAAAGAAGTAGCATGTATTATTTAATTAGGAAATTACGGTAAATGTATTGTAAATCTAGATATTTAATAGTAGTAACATATCTACACATACAAATTAAATAAAAAATGCTATAAATTACAAGAATTAACAACTTAAAATATTTAAAAGACATATAAAAAGTTCAATTAACACTCGAATCAGTGTCGCATAAATATGAATAGATGAATAACATATATTATTTAAAAATGACGTAAACATGATATAAATCGTAGTAATTGAAAAAGTAACAATAAAACGACATATAAAAAATTTTGACTTTCGAAATTTTAGTGGCGTTACAAAATTGGGACAAGAGTAACATATATTATACAAAAACTACCTAAAATAGCACTATAATTCACATCATTAATAATTTAAAATATTCAAATTATATTAAAATTTAATTAAATTTTTAAATTTTATCTATATCATATAAATTGAGACAGAAAAATAACAGATATTAAATCCATGGTAGCACAGACATCGATATCTAGTATTCTATATATATGCACATGAATAAGACTTCATTATGGTGTTTTATGAAACAGACAAACAGTGTATAAGAGGAAACACAACAAATTTTATGAAAGATAACTTCTTTGTTTTTTTGCTGAGTTGATGAAATTATAATAATTTAATACCATCATGCTAAATTATTTATCAAAAGAGTATCAAAATTACATGTAATAGTAAGTTACTATTATAAACAAATATAATTTAAAAAATGGAGTAATCAATATAACATGTTAAATTATACTAATATTAGCTTATATAACTTAAATTTTATAAAGAACAACTCCTTTAGATTTATGTGAGTAAAAATGTATTTAGTTGCTTGGTTTACATATTAATGATGTTGAAATTATTTAAGAACAATAAAGTTGGATTTGCGAAGAGTGGAGTGTACATAAATTTTATCACTAACTCATAGAGATTGTGAGACTAGTTTCAAAAGACTTTTGGCTCAAATGTATACGGATGTAAAAGGATGAAACAATACATATAGAACAACGACTAAAATAAAGAACAATGTCAATTCTACAAAAAGAAAACGATAAAAGTAGCAAAATAATTGAAGGGCAATAATAACACAATCATTATAGCATGATTAATCCTATGATACACCTAAAACCGTTACATGACAAGGCAACATTCTACCTACTAACTTTCGACCCTAATATACGATCTCCGCTCCGATCCTTTCTATCTAAGGATATATCCTCGATGATATAAAACTGTGTTATATCCTATCTAATCACCTCTCTCCAATACGTTTTTTGGCCCGTCTCTATTTTCCACATAACTGTTAAATTTAATTTCTCCCACCTTCTGACTAGAGCGTACAACCAAAAAGGTAATGAAGAAATGATGCGGTGATTGACAGAAAAATTGTTGTAATACATAGTTAGACTCATCTTTGAAACTAATTTTTTATATTATATTGTAATCACACATTTATAATTACTTTTACCTATACTAACAATATTTATAATCAATAACAATAATATAGTCAGTGAAATCTTACAAGTGGGGTCTATATATCTTACCACTACCTCATAGAGATAGAGAGGCAGTATCCGGAAGACTCTCAACTCAAATATACCATCCCCAAAACCAAAAAATACTAGATACAAAAACGACTATAGTGGAAAGCAATTGGAAACTCATAAATATAATAGAAGTAGCAAAAGTGACGGCCAATAACAATACAATATATAATGACCCGATTAATCCTATAATCCTACTATATCATAAGGCAAGATAACATCCTACCCCTACTAACTTCTACCCTAATATGCGACCTTCATTCCTTTCTATCTAAAGCCATGTCCTCGGTGATATAAAGATATGACATATCCTGTTTAATTACCTCCCCCAATTCTTTTTCGATCTACCACTACTCCTCTGTGTAACCTCTAACTCCAACATCTCGCACCTCCTAACAGGAGTGTAAGCACCTCTTCTCTGCACATGTTTAAACCATTGTAATCTCGCTTCTTTCATTGTTTGCCACAAAGGCCACCCTTAACTTCTCCCAAATGATCTCATTCCTAGTCTTGTCGCCCCTGGTATGTCCGCACCATCCATCTCAACATCCTCGTCTTCACAACCTGCATTTTCTGAACATGTGACTTTTAAAATCAAGGTCTAAATTAAATTAAGCAAGGACAAAATTGTTTCAATTCGAGTTTTGTACTATCATAGACTTGTTTCATATTTTTTAATTGAGAGGACGACAGATTCGACATGATTAATAAATATCTAAAGATTATTTTTTATCATAAATTTCAAAAAAAATTTCTTATCATATCAAATTAAACAATATCGAATAAAATAAAATAAGAAATTTATAATATTATTTTATTTATTTATTATTTAAAGAGTGTGTCGAGTCAATACTGGCAATAATGCCATAATCTTTAGTAATAAAAGCTTAAAGGTCGGGGCATTGTCTTATAAACAGAGAATTTTGATTGAGAGATTTGTAGAGAAAGAAGAGTACTTGAGAGTCGGTCTAGGAAGAAGAAAAATGTAGAGTTCACCGGAAATTGTGGCCGATAAATTTGATTGCCTGAATTTTACTCTCACAATTTCCGCATTTTTAGCTTCCTTTAGATTTCCATTTTGAATTTTTTGAAAAAAATTTAATAAATTTGTCTCTTGTTTTACTGATCTGATCAGACAACTGGTTATGAGAAAAATCCGAAGATCTCAGATACACACTCTCTCTCTCTATCTCTGTTAACCCTTTTACTGTATCTGTGTTTGTACATTTTGTGTGTAAATAAGATCTAATTTGTGTAGATTTGTTTGCTGAATTATGGGGTTTTTTGTATATTTATTTATCTCCATATAAGTTGCAGATCTTGACTTGATGACCTATAAGATTTCATGTAACGTACAAATGGGGAATTGGGTTTTTTTTTTACTTCCTTGAATTTGGCTTCTTTCTGTATTTTCTTTGAATTTTACCATTTGGGGTTTTCTTTCCAAAACCCTCAAGATTAATTGTATTGTTTAATGGTTGTAATGTGGTGGATGGATTCAATGTCTATATATATTTGCCCTTTAGGTTTTACTTTTTAAGTAGTAGTAGTTGTGTATAGTTGTTTCTTGATCTATGATGCCGAGGACGATAATGGCGATAGAGGAACATACCCGTAGGTGTACTAATAGTAGTGGCGGTGGTGGTGATGATGGTGGTGGTGGTTCGAGTGGTGGTGGTGGTGGTGCTACGAGTAGAGCATTGAAAAAAGTGAAGCAGAAAAAAATCCCACAAAGAGGGCTTGGTGTTGCTCAACTTGAAAGAATTAGAATGGAAGGGGAAAAACAACAAAAAAAAGATGCAAATTTTCAAACACCTAATGTTTTGGTACCAAATTCAGTCCATTCCACCAAAATTATGTCCAAAGGCTTAGCAGTTGAAGGTTCTACTTTTAGGCCTAGTTCAATCCCTTTACCACCACCATCAACAACAGATTTGCTTTCGAAAAATAGTGTCTTTACACCAAATTTGTCTGCCCTAGTTCTTGATGGTTTCCGTCCGAAGACTTTACAATCATCAAAACCAATGAACATGGGTGGAGGGGAGTTAAGTTGGCCATCTGTTTCGGGTCCAGGGAGTGATAAATGCCCTCAATTGTGGAGTGGTGAGTACAGTCCTGAAAGAGAAAGCCAACAGGAAAATCGCCATGGTGTTGCTTTTGGGCCTAATGTAGATTTGCCGAATGAACTGCATAACCCCATTTTGTCTCTACCCAGTGTGCTGCAAAGATCACAACAATATCAGCAACCTTCTTGTTCTTCATCAATGGTAAACAAGTTTATTAATTACTTGGAGTGTTACATATCATTGTCAGATCATCACGTCTATAATTTTGCTTTGATGTGTTTGAAGTGCTGACTAAATCACTTTGTGATAACTGCAGATGAATATCTCATCAGGGATTTCATCATCATCTGTACTAAATTATCAGATGGAGCCCCCTTCAAACCAAAACTATTATTCATGCAATTATTTGCCTCAGTGGCCTGAAGGAGTGAAGGTAATTTCTTTTATTCTGCCTGTTAATCACTACTATATAGAAATCAATTTTCATAATGCTCCCTTCGGTCAAAAGGCTGCAATACACCTGGATATCCTCTTGATCTAGTAAGGATTTCAGCTTATCGAGGACATGACTTTAGATAGAAGATTATGGAGGATATGGATTTAGGGTAGAAGGTAGGTTAGGTGGTTGGTAGTTGTCTCGCTTAGTCTTTCATACTAGTAGATGTATAGTTGTACGATTACTCTGAGAGCTTTTTGTTATTCCATTTCTGTCACTGTTTACTGTTTCTTGCATTTTTTAGTATGCTTTGTTATGCTTTCTTAAGCATTTGTCTTGGCTTCTTCATCCCTTGTTCTCTTTTTTCAAACTGCTTTGTAATGCTTTTAGTTGAGACAAGGGTCTATTAGAAACAACCTCTCTATATTGTAGGAGTAAGGTCTACCTTCCTCGGATCCCACTTGTGGGATTACACTGTTGTTGTATTTTGGTGAGGATCTCAGTTTGTGCAGAACCGTTGTGTGAAGATGCTTTATATTATAAAGATGCAGACATGTCATATACTTCCTATGTGTTGAACATGTATTTTCTTTGCTCTCTTTCTCCTCTCATTTCTTCGAACTTGATATTAAAAAGTGTACATGCCTTCTACGGCCAAAAAAAAGGGTAAAGAAAGTCCTTTTTGTGGCCCTAACTAATATTTAGATACTTGATCTGCTCAGGGTTACACCCCTTCACTCCTCACAAAATCTAGTATAGCTCTATTGGTGTCCCCTTTTTGCTCAAACAGCTCTTGTTTTGTTTCATCTAAACTTGCTACCCGAGGATAATGATTGAAAACCAAGAGGCATATGTCACGATCACAAATGTTATTATCCATCAAAATGAATTCCTATGCTTTGATCCAAGACTAGGTCATTGACCGAAGACAAATTTAGAACCTGCCAAGTCAAATAAATCACTTCCAGATGACACCTTATAGCACTAAAGGATGGGTTTCTGGTTGAGGCTTGAAAAGGGTGAGGAGGGAGATGGAGATGCTGCAGTAAAGGGTATACTGATTGGAAAAGAAGTTGAATGGTTTGTATTGTTATTTTATTTATCCAGTTCGAGAAGGTTTTCTTTCTCGAGATGAACTTGTGTCGTAGAGGGTTGTGTCGACAAACATAGATTGGTGAGAGAACATGTCTCCAACCATTATTTCAGTGAGTCAAAGTGGAACTCACAACTAAAGATTCAAAACTAGGTGCACCCAAGGGTGTGGCCTAGTGGTCAATGAAATAGGCCGAGCGCCATGAAGTCTCAGATTAAAATCCCAGCAGAGACAAAACACTAGATGATTTTCTTTTCATCTGTTTTAGCCTTGGTCGACCTGGTGCCTATTGCTAGTGGAAGGTGACAGGATTCCCTTGGAATTAGTCGAGGTGCACACAGGCTGGTCTGGCCACTACGGTTATCAAAAAAAGAAGATCCAAATCTAGGTCTCTAGATGGTTTATTTTAAGTTTTTTTGGTTGATGGCTACAAGTTTGATTGCCGATGATGTATTTGTAGATGGTTGGCATGAAGAGACCATATCCCTTCTCTCCAGAGTTTCCACCAGTCCCTGCATTTCACTGCAAATTTCCTCCGGCCTATGTTAGTCTTGCATCGAGATCACCTGAATCAGCTTCCTGCAGCAATGAATGCGCAGCCAGTTTAGAATCAGGAAATCTGCTCAAAAGGTTTGATATCTTAAGTGATCATTTCATAAGTTTTAGACCTTCAAATAATTAGAGACTTTTTTTGGCACTTTTCTCCAGAGAAGCTCCTTCAGGATCCCGGTCTCTATCAGAGTCCAAATCAAGGAATGTTGTCAGACAAGATAAAGCTCTCAATGGAGATTTTCTAACATTGGCTCCTCCTACAGCTGCTTTTCCGCATCAACATTCGTCTAATTCAACTCTTCAGAGTCAAGAGATACTTACATTGAAATCAATAACCTGTCAGGTGAGAACAAAAGGTCTACCATTTTTGTTTTCTGATGCCTTTATCTTGGTATCTCAATTTTGGCATAACGATCCTCTTGCCTTTGTCAAATCCACAGGGAGTTGCTGAAGAACCTACTACAACAAGCTCGGCCCTAAGCAGATCAGTTCAACAACCCATCTATGGATTCTTCCCAACTGCCAAGGTACAAATCAGCCAAGAAGGAATAAACAAACGCAGCTGTCACGTTGAAGTAGGAGGAAACGTTGATCTCAATCTGAAGCTGTAGAAGTTAGTCCATCACACTTGGTTATGCTTCTTCCGGGAGAACATCTGTATATCTCCTGTTAAGATAGCTCCTTCCAAGTCCACAGGGTGTTCTGCAGTTTCTTCTAATGAATGTCTTTTACCATTTGTAGTTAAGCCTCAAATGTAAGTCGGAACATGAAAAATATGCCTAGTTCTTGGCCTCATACAGGATTAACCTCCAGTTCCATGACGATGACAAGTGAGATTTTGATGAGATTTATCAACTGGGTCGGCGTCTGGATTCAGTCTTCTGGTACCATTGGTTCGTAGGTCTTAACTTCTGTAAACTGTTACCCTCTTATGTATGGCAAGGTGGATTCTTTTGGCTATAAACTTTCACACATCTTGAGTTATATTCTGGCAATATTAACTTGTTTAAATCAAGTATTGAACAAAATATATTTTGCAGTTGCTGTGTCTCTGGCTGTTCATTAGATCAGGGGGCAAGTATAGGCAGAATATTATGTCCCTAAATGCTCTGAGCCTTGCCTTGAGCTATTGCCTACAGGGCTGTATGATCTCCTCAGTTTTTGAGAGGATCAATGACCTATCGTTTATTAACTCAATTCATTTAATCCATCTAATGTTGGGTTGGTTATAGACCAAATTGATATATGAGAAATTTTATCAAAGTATTTAACTTTTTGTTAGTTTGTTATATACAACCACAAAAGAAAATCAAACATGTTCTTCTTCGTATTTATGGCTCATAAAATATTCTAAAATTCTAAGATGCATGAAAAGAAGAGCAGTGAATAAATGTGATCAAGAGAATCAACATGCTCTTCTTTTTTGTTTCCAACCATTTTTATGTTTATTATTCATAATCAAAAATATCATAATTATGTTTCATATGGGTAATTACATTTCATAACTTTAGTCATAATAACATTTGTACAATTTGTGCAGCGTTTGTATGATTCGCATGACAATTCACAATTTTTGTATAGTGTTTGTATGTTTCGTTACACAATTTCTGCATAGCGTTTGTATAATTCGTTGTACAATTTGTAATGTTTGTATATTTCGTTATACAATTTGATTCGCGCACAATTTTTGTATAATCATGCATGTTCATATAAATCACGCGAATTATACAAAACTTAAACTGTAATAACTAATATATATTTGTTTATCCCCATAATTTTTCCTTTTTGTTTCCATAGAGCATTGCCAGGATTCCCAACACTACTTTAGATATTGTTATAATTAATTAGAATGAATTTTTATATTCTTCTCTTTATTTATGTCTCTTAAAAATATAATATTCTCCGAGATTAAGTAGCACAAGGAGGGTTTTTTTTTTTTTTTTTTCGGGGGGTTGGGGGGTGAGGGTGGTTTACATAAAATGACCGGTTGGTTATTTTAATTACCAAAATAATAGTTATTCGATGTATAATCAAGTGTGTATTTAATATATAATCAAGTTATATTCAATTTTGAAAATGATCATTTGTTGAATATCATGTATAGTCAGTATATATTTCATGTCTAGTAAAATTATTTAAGTTTTTGAGTATGTCATAATCTATATACAGTATATAACTCATGTATAAGTAATTTTTATTGTATAATCAGAGTATACTTTTTATGACTTTTGGCAAGTTATATTTTATAATCACTGTATAGTTCCTATAATTTTAGCCCTTTTTTTATATAAATAAAATATCACTATATTTGTCGTAAATTAACTAATTTATTATATATATTTTTGAAATTAGTCATTTTTTTAGTCAACAACAAATAAACTATAATATAATTAAAAATATAAAAACAATACATGCCATGTAACAATTGTAAAACAAAATAATACAATAAACATATAAAGATTAGAGAATACCTCAAAGTAACTTTAATTGCTGAGCTTGACATAAAATATTTGAGTACAAATAAAAAATTTAAATAATAACAGGTCAACCACAAAATTATAATACTTTATGATCTGGCCATTTGGTCAACTTCAAAGAGAAGTGTCTCTTTCAACACTTTTAATTTAAAAAGTAGCACTTTAACACCAATTTGATTTATCGATCTTAAGAGAATGTACAACACATAAAATAGAAAATCACTTGAGCTCTCAAGTTACTGAAGTTGTAGCACATCCAAGAGCAACTTAAAGAGTGCCGTAGCTGAAAATACACTTACAAAATGGACCTAAAGGGTCTAAGACCAACCAAATTTGTAGTCAAGAACATATACAAGTACAAGAGAGAAGGGATATAGTAGAAAAGCTAGCAAGGAAGTCCAAAGGGGAAAGGTGCGACGAACGCTTGCAAAGACGCCCACGACAACACAAACAATTAGAATGATCAAGACTTCAGACGAGAAGTCCCATGTCAATCCTCTGATATAGACGAGAGCCAGGAAGACGGATAGACAAAGGAGATTGTTCATTGTCACTGCTCCATACAACTGCAAGGTACCATTACAAATGTTATAATTGTATCAGTGATACAAGTGATCACACTGTTCAAACCTAAATTATTGATTGTTGAAACAAAAGAGGAGCAAAATTCCTGCATACAGAATGGCCGTAAGGGATTTGACAGATTAGGAAAATTTGAATCAAGTATGCCTCTTGATTTTCATCAATGATCTTCGAGGTTCATTGATGCAAGTAATGGGTAGAAAAAACACAATTTGTACTACATGAAAGCACATAATCTTGAAGAAAACAAACCTCAGAAAATGTTAATGATGCAGATCTCAACTTTTTCCGGCTAGCAAAGATAATAGCTGACACTGCCTCACTGGAGTTGGTTGCCAGTGGCAGCGCAATGAATGAGATGAAGAAAGAAGGAATGCTTGTGGCACTCGAGAAATTATTGACAGCATCAACCAGGGGATCAGCAAACACGGCAGCAATGACAGTGCCCAGCAGCAGCAGTAGAACAGCCTTAATTGCAGTTGATCTAGGATTTTCAACAGCCTCAACACTTTCATCACTTTGATCCCCTAAGAAATGGTGCTCTCTCCTTGTTTGCTGCAAGTACATCTACATTTTATCACTATCATAATGGCAATGAACTATCAGAAGGTCAAACACTCAACCAACCTCATGCAAGTCACCGAGGTACTTCACTGTATCAGGACCAGCTTCAGGAGAAGCAGCCTTGGAACCCCTGGCCTCAGTAAGCCATTTTGCAATTCCAGCAATGAATTCAGACAGTTCAACTCGTTGATCATGAGAAGTATCGAAGTCTTTCATAAGCTTTTCTACAGCATCATTCTCATCTAAGTTTATCTCCTCAAAACGGATTCCTACAACTAGAGCTTTTAATTCAGGGCGGGAAAGATACCCATCATCATTTTCATCAATTGCGTTGAATAGCCTGTCATGCAATCCTTCATCATATTGATCAAGATCCTAAAAACAATTAAAACCGTGCAGAAAGCATTTTAAACTTACTTCTCTAAAACTTCTATATTTGGTGCTCCCTGGTCTGTGCAAAGCCTCCCCAATGCACGCATTCTTAAATGCTTCAAAACTCCTGATATAACATGCTTATGTTTTACATAAGCAAGACGTCTACTCTGTATCCAAGGCTGAAAGACCTGCATTAAAAGTTAAAGAGAAGTTCAGAACGACTTTGCTTTATAAAAGAAGACAAGAAACAGGCCTCGTGATCTCAAACACTAACATAGATGAATCTATTTACCAGCCTAGTGTAAAGAATGACAAAGATTTATCTTTATTCGTTTCATCTTGTTGGAAGAGGAGGAGGTGTACAGGAGTCATTATGTTATCTTCTGATACAAGTTCAATTTGAACATAGGTGGTTATGTGGTAAGTCTGTTATCCAGGCTATGTAGGGATAAAAACTACTTAAAGCACGGTCAATCATAGGCAACGAAGTTATTGCCTATTTCAAAATTAGAAACTGTAAAAATTGATAATCTTCAAAGAGTGCCGTCAACGCAAATCTCTGCTGATATGTCATAGCAGTTTGAAAGAAAATCAGATTACCCGCAGTGAATAAAAGAGAAAAACACATAGGCAATGTCACAGTACCTGATAGACGCAATAAGAAACAAGCAGTGTAAGTGAAATGATAAGAGCAATCAAGACAGATAAATGTCTTCCTGAAGTTGAATGGAGGAGCTGTGGCAATTGGACAACAAGAAATGGCATTACAGACACTGCCATTATCGTTGCAGCATGGCTTGTCCAGATGTCAGTACTAACACCAGAACCTACATTGACAGCCACTCATTGAGTAAAAGCATCTTGATACTCAAAATCTGCCATATACTAGCAGGAATATCACTTGCACAAGTACACAAAATCATCCTAATGACCCAATGGTTTCAAAGACGAGAGCAGATTTAATCAATACAAGGGCAGAGGGTGAAAGAAAGAAAAAAGTGATCTATAGCAACACATTTCAGAAAAGACAAACAGAGGAAAGAACAAGGAGGAGCCTGTACATGTTTCTGTATACATATACTAAGAGTTGAGAGGCAAACCCGTCAAGCTGAATCCTTTAGTGTCTTTCATGTCTACAGCAACAGAATTTTGTATGTCGCACTTGCCGACAATGCAACAGGTTCCCCAAATAACAGTAATAAGCATCACAGTCGACCCAGCTAGCAATCCCATTCCTACAGAGACCTGACTCTGAGCAGCTGCAGTACTTCCAGATATCCCTGATACTGGAATAATGAAGTTCAAAGTAGTAAGAAGCTTGGGATACGTTCATTACGGCTTGTAACATATGGTCTTGACTAATATAGTGGCATCCACATTAACCAAAAAATATATTTTTAATAACCGAGCAATTCATGAGGACCGGTGGTGAATGGTCTCCACCTCTACTCTTCTCTACTAATACCGGGCCCTTGTCTGCGGCAAGGTTCAATCACAGGGTGTTCGCTAACCCACACATCACAAGCTTCACTCTTACTACTATCTACTAAACCAAAGTCATGGATATCATGTTGCAATCTAGTGGATAAAGTGAAATATATGTATTTATTATTTTTTAATATCGTGGTGATAAGGCTAGCTTTCGCACACTTCAATTAGTTCTAAGAATACCTATCACGGATCACCTTCCACCAATAATAGATAGATACCAGGTAACTTTGTCCACCGAGGCTAATACATATGGAAAAAATCACCTGATTTGTCTCTGTTGGAATTTAAACGTGGTTTAGACCCACTCCATTGACCACTGAGCCACGCCTTTGGGTGGGACAAAGTGAAATTTACTCATAGTAAAGCACACTCTTTCTTATCCCTTCAAGTTCAATTGACACATTAGATCTTGAAAACGAGTGAGAAGTGATTAAAACTCACATCATTTATTTCCCTTCAAGATCAAGGGATCATATTTATGAGGTTTACGAGTGTTTCCCATATCCAGCATGCAGACTTTGAGGCATGGTTAGGATGGTGCTACCAAACAAATTCATTAATTAGAGAACCAAATGAGAGAATTATAATAATAACAACGATCGTACCGAGAATGAGCATAGCATCAGGAAGAGCACCAAGTATAGGAAGAAAAAGTCCCCCAATAATACCAGGCCCTAAAATCTCAAGCAACAGTTCACTACCAGAAGAGAGATATGTAGCACCAAGGTACATGAGATAACCATAAACCAAAATGAGAAACACATTTCCGAGAGCAGTTTCAGTACAAGGCAGAAAACCATAACTCTGTTCGCAACTCTCCTCTTCGCCGCCGGCGAAATTCCGATCCAGCCGGAGTATCTCCATATCCCGATCGATCTCACTGTGAACTCCATCGGAAATCAGTCCGCCGGTGGAGTCGGTGATGAATCGGCGTCCGTAAACGGAGCCGGAGAAGACCAGGAGGATTAAGACAACAACTTTGTGAGGCATTGTTCGTAATTATGGTGCTAAAGTAACTAGAAAACACGATTATATTAATCACAAAAGATGTTACAGTGGAGTCGGTCACTAATTATTTTATTCATTTTAATCATTATTATTAGTATTTTAATAAATCAGTGAAGGCCGGAGATCACACCGGAGTCGGTGGGTAAAAGAGGGCGTGGAGCGTTCCTGAATATCATGTTTCAGCAATATTTAAGTTGAAGGAATTTTTTTTTATTTAAAATAGAAATAGAAATGAAATTTAACAGTGACCCGGATCCTGCCAACTAACCCGACTCAGATTCGGGATTAAGATCTGGTTCTTGAGTCAAGTCGAGTCTCGACTTAGCGATTGAGTGTTAAGAGTGGAATTTGGATATTGAAATTTGTTTCAATTTCGAATTAGGATTGAGAGTATGTTACAAGGTGAGTTGGATGGTGAGATGGTAGAACGAGTTTTGGATTAACTAAAATTGTCATAAGAACATTATCGCAAATTTAATGATTTTTTCATGCAGAAACTATGGATGATGTCTTGGGCACTAGATTTACTCCGTTCTTTCTTTATGTCACTTTTCAATCCAAACTCTATAGTCTATCCACATGATGTTTTGCACTATTCTTCATCCTCTACTGTAATTGTGCAAGCGATGGCAATGGAAACTTTGCCCCAGTGAAATGTTGGTTCTTGATCAAGAGTCAAGTTTCGAGTCGGAATCAAATCCCAAATCGATGTCAAGAGTTGGGTCAGGATTGGAGTCGAGATTAGATCATGGGTAGGTGTTGGGAGTTGGGTACCAAATCAAAGTCGAGTCCAGGATCGGTCTTGAGAATTGAGTTCTGTATCGAGGTCGGGTCTTGTGTCAATATTGGGTGATGAGGTTAAAAGAGAATTTTTTGAAATATGTTTCCTTAATCTATGTAGGAAAATTATTTTCCTTAAATAAAAAATAAATAAATTTATTCAATCAAATATGAAAAATTATTAAACAAATCCTTAATATCTTTACGATGTCTATTTAAAAAGTCCCTCAATTGAAATGTTTGGCCAAATACTAGAACTACTTTTAACTTTTAAGTAGAAGCAAACGCAATTTATTTGCGGTTGGAAAGAAACTAAAACAACAAAAGCAGAAAATTATTTTTTTCAATACAAAAAGTATCTCTTCAATTTATACATATTAAACAATATACCCCTTATAAATTTGAATCATCATGTCATATATATTTAAAATTTATAATATGTAATATTTAATTAAATAAAAGTAAAAGCTTAATTAAAGTCTTTCACAAAATGTTTGAATTGACCAAACATAAATTATTTTTTGCCACATGGCCAAACATTCTGTTAATCTCTAATGGGAAACACGATCCCATTGCTTTCAACAAAACTTACTCTAAAATTGAGGAATGTGATTGAATTGGTAATTCCACTAACAGGATCAAGAATAAGATCATCATTAGTGTTAATCAACACTCCCTCATCAAAAACATTCAAATTAGTCATATCTCAACCAGAATTTCTTGGAGACAAATCTATCCTAAACCTGAATTCATGCTTATATAAAAGATATTATGCTCCATTGAAAAGGTATGGATCTTAAATATCCCATAAATCCTTAGGGACATTTATCAACAGATCAAATTATGACTTAACGAAGTCAAAATCATCCCGCATTCGAAAAATACGCCACTAACGGCCCTCGAATCATGAAAAAATCTAATCAGAGAAAAATCAAAAGAGGGACAGATTTGTACCCATATTGTTTATCAATAAAATTATAACATTGACAAGCTAGTAGTAAAAGCAAGCTATTGCCACATAAATTATAATTCATTGCTAAGCTAGTAGTAAAAGTAAGCTATTGCCACATAAATTATAATTCATTGCTCTTGTAATTGCTACAACTATTCCATGATAGTTCCATCTTTATATATACAACACCATAAACTACAACATTATCATAGAACATTGGTTTTATCTTATATCTGCATTTGCATCATCACCCTAATCTTTCGATACGATGCAAACGGAAGGTTTATTTTACGTTTTACATGTCCGTGACTCCTTATGTACTAGCTACATTATTTGAGGAGGCACTACAGAAGCTAGTCGAACAATGAGCATTTCACCTTTCTTTAGGTTTTCATTTCTGCAAATCGAGGTTGTCTTCGTTGATAGATAGTCCTGAGAAGTGAGACTTCAAGCCGATCCAGCATTGGTAATAATCGTGATCCATAAATGGAGATTCAAGTGCCCATGGACAGACTCGGGGTATTAGGCAAGACTCGAACATAAAAGCCATGGTATCAGCTATTCTATGTGGACCAGCTTCATTTCCAAGTGCAATGGTTGCCTGTCAATACTTGTTTTAGAATTTTACCCTCAAATGTGGAGTAACAATACAAGTTTACGAAAACATATCAACAATTAAATAGTTTAGCACTTGAAATCATTAAATTTGTGATGATAAGCAAGTGGAAGGATCAAAAGAGCACATATCACTTAAGGTTGAACGTGCTCTATCAGAAATCAGAATTTGTTGACGTTTGCGGGATTAAAAGGCACAAATTTCCTTACAGAAAATGTCGCATAGGCGGGAAGGGGAAAGAAGCATGGCCATAGAGAAGGGAGGAATAGAGCAGGAATTATACCTCATATGTTTTGGTATCAGGACCATGAGGAGTCATGCAGCTATGAAGGCTTGCCCCGCCAGGGTGAAAACCATCAGCTTTTGCCTGAAACAAGCTTAACCGCATTAAAAATGTATGAATAACCCCAGAATTGAATATCGACTTCATGCAAGAGTGAGATAAACAACCTCATATCCCCCGTAGATTAGACCCATAAATTCACTCATACAATTGCGATGATAATATGGAGGACGGAAGGTGTGTTCAGCGACCAACCACCGGGGAGGAAAAATGACAAAGTCAAGCAACGCCACACCAGGTTTATCTGTGGGTGCTGTCAAAACTGCATTGAATTTAAGAAACTAGAGAAAATGTAACTAGCAACACTGACAAAATTTAAGAACAAAATTCACACAGATCAATGACAATTATTAGATGACAGAACATTGCTAATATTCAAACTTAACCAACCTGTGTTTATTGAAGGATCGCTGTGGTCCATCAATACGGTATTGTAAGGGCAGAACTTGCTTAAATCATACTGCAAATTGAGGAAATATATTACATCAGGACTAAGGACACAAACAGCATCGAGTTTCCATGTAGCAAAGTAAATTGGATAAAATGTGAACAAGGCAACCATATTATGAGAGATTGAAATATAGAGAAATACCCGCCTTATAAGGAACGTAATTGCCATGCCAAGCGACTACATTAAAAGGAGAGAAGTCCTGCTTCGCAGTGAAGAGTTCACCACCATACTTTTGCACAATAGTGTAACCTGGACGGGAGCCATCTTCATACCAGGCAACAGGAACAAGAAAATCCCTCGGAGCAGCCAGACCATTTGCACCTTAATACATATTCAAATGCATATCATCAGTAAATAATATCAGCTGTCCAAAATAGCAATTTATCTTGCACTTCATAAAGCACCTATTGGCCCCAGGTCAGGAAGTTGAAGATGAGTTCCAAAAATTTCAGCGATATAACCACGTGAAGGTCCATCCGGAAGGTCAACAGCAAACCGAAATCCTTGAGGCAAAATGACTACTTCACCAGGACAAACTTGCAGTCTTCCGCATTCAGTAGTAATCCACAGTCCTACAATAGGTACAGAATGTAAGAAAGAGTTTCACACCACATGTCAAAATTTGACGCTGAATATGGAAAGACGGATGCCACCTGAGTTGTTTACACTTACTTCCTTTTTGAGGAACAATCAGAAAGTCACCATCAGCATTGCAGAAGGCAGAGTTCTCCATTGATTTGTTGGCAGTATACCTACATTTTCAACAAGGCACACGTTATCACTCGATCTGATACAATATACTCCCGGCTTGAAAGCAAATAAGAACAGAATTTAAAGCCAATGCTTATATCCAGAGCGTAGCAAACCTCAGTCCTAATTATAGTTTAACAAGAATAAAACATAAACAAGAAAGTAATAACTATAACCAGAACTCCACCAGAAGGACATAGTGATGATAATACTAAAGCAAGTTTGAAATACCAATTACATGTGAATTGCAAAACCATGACGGAGATATGAGCTGCCAGCCCCGCATATAGTACACAAACCATCGATGAAATCAGTCGGTGTTTCTGGGATCTCGACAGGCTTCCACCGTAGTTGAGTTGGTGTAGCAGAACTGTTTGACTGGTTGAATTCACTCACAAGCTTTTCATGTCTTGGTATTCTTGGTCTAAATGGTTCATGTGTAACTGATGGCTTAATACGATATAGCCAACTGCACAAACGAAAGAGTCCCTCAGTAACATAACCAATCAATCCATCAATTACACCTCAATCCTAAATGATCATTAATCAAATCCTCAATATTTATTAACAAAAGAAAGAAAAAGTCCCATTTTAATTAGCCAACACATTTCTATATGGAAGGCTGTTTATTTTCTGGTAATGTCTAAAGTCATTATTGGCAAGTTGAATTTTAGGCAAATCTGTTTTTATTGTCTGAAATATTGGCGAAAAATATCAAAAAATTCAACTTTCTTTTCTATAAAATTAACACCCAATCCAAACATGGTCTAAATATCCAACACCCCTTTTTTCAACTATAACCCTACATCATCCAAAACGTTGAAAAGAGGCAGTGGCAGTAATTTTGAACTTTTTATCTTTACCTCTTTCGAGATTTATCAAAACTAACTGGAGTAATATGCAATTAGTGTCATTTGGAGGTGAATTCTACCGCAAAACTTTTTCAACTATAGCTCATTCAAAAAAAAAAAAACATTGAAAAGGGCAGTACTGGGCAACTCAGAATTAGTGGGATTTGGAAGCGTTGCACGAGATGATAAAGGAATATAATTAGACTGATTCTACAGCAAACATTTTCCAATTATAACCCAATATTTATCCAAAACATTGAAAAAGTCCACTAATTTTGAAGTTACAGCATGATTTGAACAGTATTGCAGGAGATGATGAGAAGAAAGCAAACTTAATTTACTTCTCACTAGTATATATATCAAATGAAAGTGGTTACCTGCGTTGGTTAAGTTTGCGAGGTGAAGTAAACGATGTGCCAGAGATCTGCTCAGCATAAAGTCCAAAAGGACAAATAAGAGGACTATTTTGACCTTGAGGTAGAGCTCCAGCTACAGCTTCAGATGAGAAGTGATTCCCAAATCCTGATTGATACTCCAAATCCAATTTGTTGCACTCCATTTTTTTGAATGTTTGCTCAGTATTTTTCTTCTTCGCTTTGGTAGAGAAATCACATTTTTACGTCCCGAAAGTGAAGCGGTGCTGTCGTGGCACAGTGATCCATGAGGGAGGCGTGCCGTTTGGGGAACTAAGTTTCCACTTGTCTTTATTTTCATACCCAATCAGGCCAGGACAGTAACAACTTCGTTAGAATTATTTAAATATTAAAAATAATTCGAAATTATTTTATTTATTTAAAAATAGTGGGAAAAATGATCAGACAAGATAGGATGAAACTTGGTCTCACCAAGGACATGAGCCTAGATAAGAAGGAGTGGAGGTCGCGAATTAGAGTAGCGAGCTAATAGATTGGTAGGCTGTTGTTTGGCCGTGGGGTATAGTAGGATAGTAGTAGTTGTCCGGTGTTGTCTTTGTCTGCCTTGCTATCATGTGTTTTTCGTTATTAATCGCGTTTTTTGGTTCACTTTCCCCTTTGTTTCCCTTCTGTTTTCCATATTTAGCTTATTCTACATATGAGTTTTGGATATGTTATTGTTGTTGGTGTTTATTTATTTTTAATTTGCTTACTACGTAATGTGGCATTCTTTGACTTGACATGATATTTAGGGAAAAAACTTACTGTGTAGAATCATTCTTTGTGGCTGAGAATTATTTCATTAAGGGTAAAAAGGAAATTTTAAAGGTATTATTTCCAATTAGAGTAAGGTGACATTCTTTTTAGACGGACCAAAAAGAAAAAAATGTCATGTAAAATTATTGAGATATTTGTATAGTATGGAATGGAAAAAGAGCTCAAGTAAGTCTTGTACTTAATATTTTCTAAAATTTGAAACTTATTTTAAAAAAAAAAGTAAGATTGATATAAGTCAGTCTTGTTTTATGAATATAATTAAAATGGGTTAGCAAAATTTTATATTTTGTTTATTGATTTTTCAAGCGATAGGCATTAATTCAATTAACGTTTAAATTTCTATTATGTAATTGAATATTCACTTTGGCAAAAAATGTGCAGTAGTGAAATTCTACCATGTGAAAAAAGGAAGAAATACGTATATGAAAAAGAATTTATTTTTTTCGTTTTGCACTAAATTGTATATGTTCATACAGTTTTATTTTTTATGTATGTCACCTACTTATATATATATTGACTTATGATTAGATATTGATTTGATGTATTGTTAAAGCGGACAAAATTATTACTTTGTGTATTTTTATTTTGTTTAATCTTTCTCCTCTTTCCGCACCCCACTTTGCTTTTTTTAAAAAAAAAAAAATCAAACGCACATATAATATTTTCTGAGTCAAAATCAGAGTTTTAATTTATTAGGACGATAAAATTATACATGAAGAAGATAATATTTATTATAATTGTTTAAGAATTCATTTAATATTCAATATCAAAAGTTTCTTTTTTCAATTTATAAAAGGATGAGTGTGAATGATGTCGATTATTATAGTAAAAAAGTACCCAACCTTATTTTTGTTACAAAGACAAATAAATTTAAAGGAATGAGTTATCTAACAATGAATCGTATTATAAGAAAAAAAGGAATATTTATAAATAAAGAAAAAAAAAACTTACCCCTGCTGCTCGCGTGAATGGCGGCTTAAAAGCCTTCCATGGCTGCCACTGCCTCTCCCCAGTCTCAAACTGTGGAAGAGTCAAACCCCTAACACGACATATGTGTCTTTAATGAATGTTAATCCTATAGCAGTGACCAAAACAACATTGAAACCTATTCAATTAATACATGGGGAACTAACAATCTAGTTTACTTTTAAGGAATTGGATGAGTACGCGGTTGAAAAGGGACTTCATCAAGCAGTGATTATGAAGCTTCCTTATGGTGCACCAAGCTTACACAAATTGAGAAAATTAATTCCAAAACAGTTGGTCATCAAAGAGCGTTGTTTAATTGGGTCGCTTGCAGCGCGACATATTTTATTTCGTTGTGATCTTTATGAAGATTTTTGCTCTGTTTTTTCAAAACAATCTGGTTATCTTCACTTCAATGGAGAACAACATCTGTTCCGCAACTTTCCATGGACACAAAATTTTAATCCTAAGGAAGAAACTTCAAAAGCTTTGGCATGGGTGTCGCTACCAAATTTGCCGCCAAATCTTTTTGCTCGAATGCCTTTGTTATCCATTGCATTGGCTATAGGTAAGCCGGTAGCCATAGATAAAGCTCCCCAAGATAGGACAAGACCTAGCACAGCTAGCTAGAGTTAAAGTCATTCTTAATCTTCTGGACAAACATCCGAAACGAGTAAGGATGCATTTTTTGGATAAACAATCTAGTAAGCTTGTTGAACACCATCAACAAGTTGTGATTGATAATCTTCCTTTGTATTGTACCTATTGTAAGCATCAAGGTCGTGAAGATGTTGATTGTCGACTAATAATCAAGAAAAATAAATGGGGAGAGGTTATCAAGATGACATTGGGCAGCAAAGTGACAAAACAAACAATGTGGAACAATTACAAGGCGATGCATGAGACTTTTTGAATTTAAAAAAAAAATTGAAAATAAAGTCTCTAATGATAAGAATAATGCAAGTAATGTGAAGAGAACACCGAATATCAATGTTGGGTTAGTTGATCGAAGGTTATGAAGGAGGGACTTTTGGTAACCGAAGAAAGTTTGGATAATGCTCTGAAAAAATTGGATGAGGTCCATGGGTATAAAGAAGGTGAAACATGTCTGATTTTGGATGAAGAGAAAGCTGATTTTGATGTAAATCATGTGCTTGATCGAAATTCCATTGCAAAGTCCGAACTAAAACATTTTGGACAACAAACACGTCGAATTTGCAACTACATCACATGATAATGTTGAACATGAAACTAATTCATAGGCTTTAATTGTTGCATTGCAATGGAAAGCTACCAACTGAAGATGTAGCTACTGCTAGTGCGCAAAAAGGTGTTACAAGTAAGAGGCGGTGGGCTGACCAGGTGGAGGAACAGGATGAACATGTCACACCTCATAGAAAATTGAGTCCCGAAGCGCCAATTTTTGTACCTAAGGGAAGTGGAATTGGCAATGATTCATCTTCATTACGGACAGCGCAACAATTGGTTTTATCAGGTACTAATGTTCAAAAACTTGGTGACAAAAAGCTTGTTGATACATTGGTGAGTTCTAGTATTAAAGAGTTGACTTCTCTTACACCTATTAATACAAACAAGCAACTACAAGACGGTGGTAGTAGTTCTTTCTTCACAAATAGATTTGCTAACCTACCAGATGAGGATACCTTTGAGGAAGGTGAGGAAGAGGATATGCTAAGTTATTGTTTTGTAAATGCACCAGGGAGGCAGATATTTCTCCCGGGCAACGTCGTAATAACAAAAAGAAGCATGAAAGAAAAAATAGTTGGGATGGTAAGATGATTGAGGAGTTTGTTCCAAGGCATCTGCCGATGCGACTGGCAAAATAAAACCATATGACATTGTCAACAATTTCAACAACATTTAATAAATCCAAGAAGAATTGATGAACTATCAAGTATTGCTAGACAGATGTGAAGAAGAAGACAAGAGGAAAATACTCTAGGTTACCTTAGAAGGGTAATCTATCTTTTTTAGTTTATACTTTTATAAAACAAAGTTTGAGTTTGATTACTCAAATTTCATAATGGCTTTTATAATCTTACACTACTTAAGCATCCTCATTTGTAATATCATCATAGGGTGTATTATAAACTCTGTGATGATCATAGCATACTTAATTCTCTCTAGCTTTTTTTTTCTTTCATATGTGTTGATTAGTAGAGGTACCTTGCCTCATTAGAATTGGTAAAGTAAGGCCTAACCCCCGTACTTATTTCTCTTGAGGATTTTTTAAATTATATTATTAATAAAACACTGTCAGACACTCTGTCTAATGGTATAAATTTTTTAAAAAATAAATAATGAATCGTGGACTAATTTTTTGGGTGCTCTAAACGACTACATAAAAATTAAGAAATAATAATTTTAAAATAAAATATAAATTATTGTATCTCATAGTTAATTACATTTTTAAATACGAAATTAGTAATTTCAAAATTAATGAACTAGAATTATGATATTATTCTATTTCACTTGAAACTGAAATTGTAATTTTAAAATAAAATATTATAATGATAGAGATGGCCTTTCCCAAAGCTCTTCCTCCAAAGTCATTAAAAAAAAATTTAACAAAGTTTTAAAAAACTTATGGCCATCAGCATTTAGTTATTGTATTTTTTTATTTTTTATTTTACTGATCATAGGTATAGAATCAATTTTAGGAATGGACACAAACTATGCAAGATTTTTTTACATGCACATATTCCTTTGGAGAGGGGAAGGGGGAGGGGAAGGGCATCGACATAAGAGAGTTTACATGCTTTATATTATACTATCATGTGTATCTCATTTCTAATTACAACATTAACATACCCAGTGAAATTTCACATATGAAATCTACAGAGGGTAAAATGTACGCATACCTTATCACTATCACCACTGGCCTCTAGTTTGATGAACATATATTTGCTAATAATTCCATCACTATTAGAGCTTTATATTATGGTTTTAAAATAATTTGCTTTTCAATCAAATGAATCCTAAGTTTTGAAGATAAGTGATGTTGAGATTAGTTATGTCAAGATCGATTATGTTATTTTTTTCTTAGAGAAAATACATAAAATTTCTCCTGAACTTGACAGCAAAACTTACTTTATAACTATACGGGCATTTAAATACCGCCCCTTAACAATTTTCAAATGATTTAATCACTCCCTAAGAGCTGACGTGGCAGAGAGAGTGAATGCCCTCCCCCGAAAGTGCGTGAAAAGGGGAAAAAAGGCCTTAATTTATAAAAATCATACACATGGCCTTTTTTTATTGGTTAATGCATAAATATTACTTCAAATATTTTCTTCTTGATATAATAACTTTTTAAAAAATATCTAAAAGATTTATTTAAAAACATGTGGATCCTTTTTAAAAAAAATCTTTTTTCTCTTTGTTTTGTTATCTTCCACCTATCTTCCTCCATTAAAGCTCCTCTTCTCCGCCTCTATCACCATTTTTACTCCACTAATCTTTTAGTATTTCCCAAAATTTAACACCAACACCATATTATTAATGTCGATTTCGTTCTATATTATTGACATCAGCAAAATTAAACTTTCTTGAAGTTTAAACACCCCATTTGAACTTTTTAATATTTGTGATTTAAAAGATGTGGGTCTATCAAATGAATTTTTTTCAAATGAACAGTGTATGTGTGTTTTTTCTAAAGAATTATAAGTACATATGTGTGTATGAAAATTCATTTTTTAAAAAATTCATTCTCCCACCTTCGTTCTTCTCTAAAGTGTCTTTTAATTAAATAGTAAAAAGAGAAAAATGAGCAGTGAAGCTGAAAATGGTGGGAAAAAAGGAAGCAGAAAAATAAAAATGGATATAATTAATTAGTATAAATTAATTTTAAAAAAATGTTAGAGTAAAAATGACGAATAAACAAAAGAATAAATAAAATTAATGATGTGACACTAATATGACTCTGATGTGGCAGGTGAGAGTGGTGATATGATCTCATATGAAAGTTTTTAAATAGGGTATTTAAAAGCCCGTATAGTTAAGTAAGTTTTGTTGCCAAGTTTAGAGGAGTTTTATGTATTTTCTCTTTTTTTTTTTGTTATTATCTATTTGATTGTCGTATTTGAACCGCACTACATAATTTCTAATTTTTTTTTATTTACAAAAATATTATCCACCTTTTTTCGATGAAGTATGCAAAAATATCATCTACCTTATTTAAAGAGAAAAAAAAGTTTAAAGAGCATTATGGATATTTTTATTATTTTTATGTGAAAATAATTAATTTGGGTATTATTATTTCACCATTCAACAAAAATAACAAATATCAATACTAACTGCTAATTATAATATAAATAAATTAGCTTAAAGTTATTAATCAAAGAAAGAATATAACTATACTAAGCTCTAATCACATTTTTTTAATGCTACTTCCGCGCACCAAAAAACCGCTAATAAATATATTGAAGTACGATGAAAACGAGGTGCACTTGGAGCCAATATTATAGCATGTTTGGCCAAAAATGTAGTATTATTATTTTAAAACTTTGAGGTTTTTGAAAAAATAAGCAAAAATATTTTTAAATAAAGTAATAAGTATTAAAAATACATTTAAACTATCCCTTTTCTTGAGTTTCATATCTAAATTATTAAGCGCATGAATTTCATACCTAAACTATCACTTATTAGTTTGAGAAACGCATCTCTATCTTTTATTTCACTCTTACCATAGTGTGTGAACTACACTCTCTCTTTTATTTTAAAAATATGCCACATTATATTCCGCATGGATAAAACAGTTCACTTTGATTAAAAAAATTATAGTATTATAATAAGTTTAGATATGAAACTCACACTCCCAATAGTTTAAGTATGAAACTAAAAAAATGGATGGTTTAAATGTGTTTTTTACATTTATCTCTTGAATAAAAGCGCACGTAGATTATTGGGTGATAAAAAATAAATTAACTTTTTTGCTCCTTAAAAATTAGTAGCTGAACTGTCGCTTCAGCTGCTTTGTCGTCACTATTTTGTTTTTCTTAGCTGCTCTAGCAGGCAGTAGGTCGACGTGCCTACTTGATCAACTTGAGGACATATTTGTAATTCCTTGATTTCTAAAATTTTAGCAAGTCCAGATAAATTGGGACAAGAAGAGTAAAATAAAATATTCTATAAGTCTGAGTAATAAATAATTTAAAACTTTTTAAAATATAAAAAAGTCTATTAATATCACAACAACAACAACAACAATATACCCAGTGAAATCCCATAAGTCTATTAATGTCACATAAATCAAAATTGAAAAATAATATATATTGAGCCCGTAACGGCTTTCGCAACTAGTATAATAATGTAACTCGTTTTCTTTCAACAAGATTCCAATCATATATTTACATGATAAAAACAAAATTACAGTTCATATTTTTGATATTATTATCAAATTATATTTTATATATTTTAAGTTTTATTTTCACAAATATAATTCATTTCTCGTAAAAAATAAATAAATTTTTTCTTTTCTCTTCAAGCATCCTTATTACCCCATATCCCATATATAGTGATTTAACTTGTGAAGTAAGTTTAAATTAATTTGATTCATGTTTATTAAGCACATTTAAAATTATGCTAACAATATATTACTATTTAATTTCTTTAATTATCTATATATTATATTTAGATTAGACAGGATATGACGAAACTTGATCTCACCGAGGACATGATCTTAGATAAGAAGGAGTGGAGGTCGTGAATTGGAGTAGAAGGTTAATAGGTTAGCAGGGTCAGATTGATGTCTAGTCGCGGGGTATTGTAGGGTAGTAGGTTTCGTCGAGTCCGTATATCATGTATTTATCTTTATATGTATTATATGTGTTAAGTTTATCGTATTTACATAATATCGTGTGCTTTTCATTAGTAGTTGCTCTTCCTATTCCTTTCTTTTTATCATATCTAGTTTATTCTGTTTTGGGTTATTGAGACGAGGGTTCCCAGGAAACAACCTCTCTACTTCTATGAGGCAGTGGTAAGGTCTGCGTACATTCTATCTTTCCCAGACCCCACATGTGAAATTTCACTGGGTATGTTTTTGTTGTATCCATATATTATATTTGTTAAAAAATTTAATTGTAATTTTAAAAAAAATATAAAGTGTATTTCTTCTCAATTTTTATTACTTAAAATATTAAAAGATAACTAATTTAGAAACCAGATTTTGAAGTGCAAAAAAAATAAAAATAAAAATTAAAAATTAAAAAAAAAATTAAAAAAAAAAAAAAAAGAGAAAAATGACCCAAAGAAGTAAAAGCTCCTTTCCTCTCTCTAAAACCCCAATTTCTTCTTCTTAAACCCTACAATGGATATGGAAGAAGAATCATCAATGGCTCGAAAATCCCAGCCCTGGAATCGTAGAAGGCGCGAGGACGATTATGATTGTGGAATTAATCCATCTACCGAAGCTCGAAGGATAAATTCAGTCATATTAGCAAATACAAAACCGAGTATTTGTCTGAAACGGGGAATAGGGAGTTTGCACCAAGATCGACGAACTTTACAGTCTGAACATCGGAAAAGACTTCGACATTTGCTGAAAAAATTGATGCGGAAACATAAATATGTTGAGGCTAGTGGTGTAATCAGTGTACTTCTTAAAGGAACTACAAAAGAAAATGCCGTATTCAAAACTCGCACCAAGTTTTTGGTACTAATCTATTCAATTCAATCAAATTGACTCTATTGTTTTATTTTTGTTCTTCCTTTTTTTGGCATATTTGATTTGATCTCAGCTGACAAGCAAGACATATCAACTTGGTCTCAATTGGCATTTAAACACTCCAGTTTGTATCTGACAGTGCTGATGTAACACATACATTTTGATAGTGTCTAGATGATCATTTTGTAAGTTTAAGTGTTCAGCTGATACATTGGAGACAAGTTGAGGTGTATAGATGTGTGTACTCAAAGTTAGAGTGTTTACGACAAGGAGATTGCAAATAGCTGAGTTGGAGCCAGCTGTCATGGTCAGTTAGTTAAACTAGGGTTAGTCAGTTAAGCTAATAGATGTCTTGACTGTTGGAGTAAGCAAGTCTGTTAGCAATCTGTTAGAAGATATTTTCCATTATATACCTAGGTTGGTTGGTGAATGTAGATATAAGGTGATTCAACTGTATAGCAGATTAGAATTCTTCATTGTAAAGTTTTAAAATCACTTTCTCTCTAAAGTTTTATCTGTGTATATGAAATGGAGATGCTAGAATTCTCAGCAGTATATCCTTTGAATGTATGTTTGATGATCATTTTAACATTTACTTACCAGTTTGAGGTCAAATTTGCCAAATTTGAGTGTCTCTTTATTTGTATTACACATCGTTTTTCTGAAAACAAAAGTTCTATTTAACAAGAATAGTCATGTTTTGATATTATTTCTGATGTTTTAGGCTGCTTTGGAGCTCATTGAGCATATAAAAGGTGACACTATCAGTTCAAGAAGGATACAAAATATTTATGAACTTTGGATGAAGAAGCTTGGACCTATGAAAAATTGGGCCATGAAGGTAACAATTTTAAAATATGAAGTATTTGCTTATATGTTTGTTATTAGTTTTGTATTTCTCCGAGTTGCTCTTTTCAATTTTTCTGTAACATTTACAATTTTTCCTGCAAAGTGCCCTTTGTATGCAATATATTACCAGTAAATTTACTTGTTTATTAACCCAAAAGAAGTTCTAAAGAACAGTATCTCCTTTTCGTGAAAGTACTATGTCTAATGACTACTGTTGTTGTTGTTGTTCATTAGCATTGTACTTCTCCATGTTGCCTTTTTTCAAGTGGTTTCTATAATTTACTATTTCCTTGTCAGGTACATTTTAAATGCAATGTATTAGTACTTTCAGTTATCCATAAATAGTTCGAAAGAACAAATTTTCCTTTTTCTGGAGATGCTAAGTTTGTTGACTTATTATTTTTGTTGTTATTTTAGGAATATGTAGTTCAATGTGGTTAATATACTAGAGACATAACCGGTTTCAAAAAGAATAAATAAAAAAATACTGGAGACATAACTATATGGCCTCCATAACGACATTTGATAAAGATGCTTGACATTGTAAAGTTAAATGGACTTGTGTCTTTGTATTATGTAATGTAACTAGTAAATCACGAGGTGCTACTGATAATGAAATTTGAGATTGAATTCGTAAATCTGATGTATTTTGAACCACAACTTTGAGGAGTTGGAGTAATTGTCACAAATTTGATGCTAAAGTTAGTATGATGTTTGGTACTCACTTTTAAAAACATTGCGTTTGTAAGTGGTAGTGGTAGACCAATGATATCAGCATGATGTTGTGCGTTCCAAACTTTATGAAAGAGATAATTGGATTTCACCTTTATGGTAACTCATTGTGAAGTTTGAATTGTGGCAGGATCGTTTTGCTGTTCAATTGGAATTCATTATTTTCTGTCTCAAACGTGGGAACACACAGGATGCACATCAAGGTGCCTTATCGTAAGTTCTTGGCATTTAATGAAGGTTGGCGAAAATCAATTGCCTATTAATGGAAGAAAGTTTCATTTACTTTTTGAGAAAAGAACTTAAGTCTAAAAAGGGGTCCAGAGCAGTAGTCTTTTTATTGTGCTAAATCCAACTCTTTCTAATGGTGTCAATATCGTTAACTAATATTGTACTATCACCTGCAGAGGAAAGTGACATTTTTTTCTTGGAGAGAGACTCCTATTAACAATCAGAATAATAACTCTATTTGTAACTTTGTTTAAGAAGCTGCAAACACTATTTGCTTATTGGTGTAATTTTCTTTAATTAAATCATTACAGTAGTGTGGTTAACACTGCAAAGGACCTGTATCTTTTAATATTTTTGAGGTGCTTAATGTCGTCAATAGAGTAAGAGAATAGCCGTGCCTGTGCTCCACCCCCAGTTGTCACACTTTATTGAAAATAATAACTGGCCTTCTCATAAACAGTTGAACAATGGAGAACAAGGGTGAGACATGGACAAGCCAGAATAATCCAATTAAGAGAAGTATGTCGCATGAAATAAGAAGACTGATTACACGTTTCAGGGTGTGTCAAACTAGTTCCACATTAGGATGACACCAATTATCATCATCATATAAATTAGATGGTTTCTACAGAGTAATAGTTAGACCGATCTTGTTGTGGGGGTAGAATGTTGGCCTGTCAAGATTGTCCACATTCAAAAGATGAATTCAATGGAGAGAGGATGCTCAGATAAATGTGTGAGTATGCTAGGATAGAGATGATTAGGAACAAAGTTATATGGAGCAAGGTAGAAGTGGCCATGGCCCCCGTGGTGAATAAGACGAGGGAAACAAGACTAAGATGGTTCGATCATGTGAAAAGGAGGTGCATGAAGTGCGGTGTGAGAAATTAGTGGTAAGAGGAGTCAAAAGAGGTAAGGTAGGCCAAAGAAGAACCCAAGGGAGGTGATTAGATAGGAGCACAACTCCAACTTATTGAGATGATCCTAGATAAAAAGGTGTGAAGGTTGAGGATTAAGTTAGAAGGTTAGTAGGTAATTGAGTGTTGTTGCACTTAGTCTTTTTTTCCTTCTATAACAACAAGAGCAACAACAACATAAACAGTGTAATCCCACTTTGTGGTAGAAGTAAGATTTGCGTACATCATATCCTCCCTGTACCTCACTTGTGGGATTACACTAGATATATTATTGTTGTGTATAAAACACATGGTATTTCATGGGGACTGGATTGATAATTATTACTTTTGGAATCCTATGCCCCCCCCCCCCCCCCCCCCACAAAAAAAAAAACTTGTGGGATACATTGTTATGTTGTTGTTGTTGTAGTATATAAACTAGATGGTGTTTCTTTGGGGTGGGGGTTGATAATTCCTACTTTTGGAATTAATAAATTGAATTTAACCGTAGATACAAGGTATTAAGGTCTAGGTACATCCTACCTTCCCTAGTCCCCACTTGTGGGATTAATCTAAGTATGTTGTTGTATATCAACTAGATGGTGTTTCTTCGGGGGTGGGGGTGGAGAATTGTTACTCTGGGAGTTAGTAAAATGAATTTTAACTGTAGATACTTGTTTAATTTTTGAAAATAGTTGGCATGATGAGTTTGGTTTGGATTACCCAGCCATTACATTTTGGAAGATACAAGCTACATTTGCTATATATGTCATTTGGATTTGGAGCCTTCGCGAAACTTGGTCAATATGTTAATCTTAAATGTGTCCATGACAGTCTGGTCAGGCAAAATTGAGAAATATCACCTTCTGTTTATCCAAATGTCCAACTTTAAACGAAGTAAGTATTAGTTTGCATATTGATAATCCTCTCTGTGCTATCATCAATGTTTAGTATAAAAAATTTGTTGGACAAATTTTGTAGGCAATGGTAATTAGTCAAATTTTGGTGGCAAAACTGGCTATGCAAAATCTTTTCTTTAAGGATGAATGCTGTATTGAAATGTAATTCTAGTGTAGCATTTTTATATAACATCAGCATATATAGTAAAATCCCATGGGTGGGGTCGGGGGTAGCATTTTTTATATGAAATTCCAAAGGCTTAATGTTACCCCCTTGGTCGTGATTTGTGTCAGGCTCATGCAGGAACGTGGTTTTGATAGTGATCCAGTCTCTAATTTAGTTGTGGGCTTGGTCTTTTATCAGTTATGGTATTCTACTATTCCAAAGGAATTGCATTTGCAAGAGTTGGACAGCTTTGATAACATGGTGCAGTCAGAGACCTTTGAGGACGGAATATTTATGTCCATTTTGAATTCAGAGGGGCATGATGCTGTTGAAGGCCAAGAGGCTAATTCTCCATTCCATTGTGATTCAAACACCTCTATTAGGAATGATAAAGAGATCCTGGGAGTTTATGCCAGTCAACAGAGAGAAGTCGCCATGGTCAATGATGATAATGTGCTGGGAGAAACACAAAATGACAATTTCCAGCCACAAGACTTTTACATGAATTCTGCTGAAAGAAGTGATCATGGAGGTTCTTCAATGGATCAGAGTGGTGATGTTCCCTATCATTCCATATTCTACAATCGCGGTGAGTTTGCTCATGGCTTGAATATTTGTCTGCACTGCTGTATAGTCATATATGAAATTCAAAAGAGTAGCAAATTTTGCTTTTACTTGCAGAAAACCCTAGAGCCTGGTTTTTGACAATTGGATTTGGACTTGAGTACAATATGTAGTATGGACTGGAAAAACAAGTTCGCTTTACTGTTTCCCTTTTTTCTTATGAAGGGGTTAGACTAGACCCTTTACAAGGAAAGATGGGACAATTGATGACTGATTCTTGTTGATTTCAAGAATGATTGTGTCTCATATATCATTTGAATAATTACATTTGGTTTGTACCAGTTATTCCATAATACAAATTTAGCCACCAATTTTGCTATGGGTTTTGGTAAGTTACAAGTATTAACATACTGTATACTTTAGCCAAATAAAAGTTACATATAATTGCATAGGCACGTAGTGTCTGGGTCTTTGGGCAATTCAAAACGAGTGGCACTAGCATTCTTCCAAGAGATCTTCAGATGAGTGGGAGCAACAGCTGGCTAATGGCAACAGTGGCCAAGCTTCCCTTCATTTTGGGTTGTCACGAAAACATACCTGCAAGGAACATGGGAAAAAGCATTGGAATTCTTAACTTTTTAATTTTAAACTTCGGATGGTGGCAAAATGAGGCTCGAGTATATCCTTCAGTTTCCCAAAGGGATAATGTGAAGATGAGGAAGTTACTACTTTAGGAGAGAGACCATCCTCTTGGAATATTCTTAAAATGATGATAAGGCAGGAAGTTACTACTTTAGGAGAGAGAACATCCTCTTGGAATATTCTCAAAAGGATGAAAAGGCAGTTGACGTGAGGTGTATAGAATATGGAATTTCTAAGTCCTTCAATCCTTGTGAAGGTGAATATTGTGCCTTCGACTAGGTTCCGATTTTTTTAAGCTCCAATTGAGATACATTGTGTTTTTTTGGATAACCATGGTGTCTGGGTCAGCTTACGCATAACTCGACTAATTCCTTAGGAATAACTGGGACCTCCCACCTCCCAACAACAATATAATATACATTATGTTCTTGCTGATAAGATTTAATCATGATATTTCTTATTCTATTCAAATGTAGGTCTTCCATTGTGGTTATTGCCTTTACAATTGCCTTCCTCAAATGAGAATTTAGAGGATGACCTCAATATGCATCGGACCTTGCGTAATGACCACTATAAGAGTGCAATAAAGTATTTACGACAGGCTCTGCATTCGAGTCCACCAGTACTTGAGGCTTTTCATCCTTTAATTCAGGTGATTGCTTATGTCCAAGAATGAATTCACATGGATTTTTTCAAATTGTATTTAGAACTGGTTTATGTAGACGTGCTAAGCAGTTCATGCCTATTTACATTTTCCTCAGCTCTTGAAAAGGATTCCATGACCTCATATTGGTTGATTATATGTATCTGATTGTGCATCTCTATTTTCTGCATGCTGCTCACTGTGTTAGCTTCATCAGATGAAACCAATAGAAGAGACCTCCTTTTGCGAGAAACCTAGCCCTAGGGCTCTAAATGAGTGAAGTTGTTGAACACAACTTGAGCTCAAAATTAAGCTTGTATACTATCCACCACCTCAAATTAGTTTTATCTCAAGTTGTTTGTGTTAAAGAACATTAAAATACTAATAGTTATGAAAACTTTGTAAATATATACTTAAAGAATAGCTTTGCAAATATTTCATCTTATTGACCTAGATACTCGAGTACCAATTACTTCAGAGTTGAGGTCTAGATACTGTATTTAATTGACAATTTGTAAAAAAGGTTTAAATTCATCAGTTAGCACCCATAGACTCAAAATGTCACTAGGTGCTTTGGTTGAATGGCGGTGGCATGTTGGCCAAATCCTACACGTCACGGGTTTGATTTTCATTTTCTACATTTTTTGGTTATTTTGATGATGATCATTTTCTTTTTCCAGTTATTTTCTTATTTTGTTTTCCTTTCCTTTCTAGTCTCTTTTCCATTTCCCAGACCTCTTTTTTAATAACACCCCCCCCCCCCCCCCCCCCCCCTTCTTCTCCAACACACTCACACAAAAAAAAAATCATCTTCCTCCAAAACAGGAGGAATTCTTTTTTTTCCCTAGTTATAAAAGCTCTTTCTTTGATGTTCATTTTCTTATTTGTTTTCGTTTCCCTTTTTACCGTCTCTTTTCCTTTTTTACTTTCTATCCATTTTCTAGAACAAAGAACACTAGTTCTTTTACTCCCTGTTCCCACCACCACACCCCCTATAAACTTCCTCTAGAACAGAATCTTTTTTTCTCACGTATAAAAGCTTTCTTTCATAATTTAGCTTTACAATTTTCTTCTGTGTCTATCTCGTGAAGGGGAACCTTGGAGTTACTGGTAAAGTTGCTTCCATGTGACCAGGAGGTCACGGGTTCAAGCCTTGGAAACAGCCTCGGGCAGAAATGTAAGATAAGGCTGCGTACAATAGACCCTTGTGGTCGGGCCTTTCCCAGACTCTGCACATAGCAGGAGCTTTAATGCATCGGGCTTGCCCTTGCCTTTTTCTAGCTCATAGTAGTAGATCTCTTAATTTCCCTAATGCTTTTGTTTTTCTCATGACTTTACGGATTAGCAACTACAACATAGCCAGTGAAATCCCACAAGTGACTACCTCATGGAGGTAGAGAGTCTGTTTCTAAAAGACCCTCAGCTAATGTGCAATGAATTCCGATCTAAAGACAAAGGAGCCAATGAAGAGAATATAGCAAATAACAAGGGAACAATGCAAAAGTCTACCATGGAGGAGCCAAAACAACAATTAAATCATGTGATAATCGAAACACCATGAACAACATACTAGGTAAATTAATAAAACAAAAAACAATAATGAACAATGATATAACTACAATAGTACAACTGGTACCATCGCCAACACCAACATCCTAAGCAAGACGTCACTACACTACCTTCTAAAACAATAATAAACAATGATCAATTCTACAACTAGTACCATCACCAACACCACTGCCAACACCCTAAGCAAGAGCAGTACACCATCTTCTACCCTAATATGTCCCTACACACCCTCCTATCTAGGGTCATATCCTCAGTTCCTCGAAGTTGTATCTTGTCATGTCTTATCACCTCTTCCTAGTACTTTTTCGGCTTACATTTGCCTCTCTTCGTAACTTCTATAACCAACCTCTTGCACCTTTTCATTGGTGCGTCTATGCACCTCCTATTCGCATGTTCAAATCCTCTCAATCGCTTCCCCTCATCTTGGCCACCACGGAGATCACTTTCAAGTTTCACCTTACTTCGGATATTTCATTTCTAATTTTATCTCTCTCCTAGTATGACAACATCTCTACCTCAACATCCGGATCTCCGTGACATACATTTTTTAGTCGTGAAAGTTTTTGATTGGCCAACACTCAGTCCCATACAACAATGTCTGTCGAACCACCACTATGTAGAACTTACTTTTAAGTTCTGGCTGTACCTTTTTATCACACAAGATTCCAGAGTCAAGCTGCCACTTCATCCACGCCGCTCCAATATAGTGTGTGATATCATTGTCGATGTCCTTGGTGTATTATCGACCCAAGATACTTGAATCTATCTCTCTTGGGTACATTTTGTGTGTCAAGCCTCACTTCCATGTCTACGTCATACATTGCCTCATTGAATTTTCACTCCACTTATTTTGTCTTGTGTGACTCAACCTAAACCCTTTAGCCTCCAAAGTTTGTCTCCACACCTATAACTTAGCATAAACTCCATTGCACGTCTTATCACTTAGTATATGTCATCTGCAAATATCATACACCACATCACCTCATCTTGAATGTCTTGCATCAAAATATTCATTACCAAGGCAAAACTTTTTAGATTAGCATCTTTTGTAAAAAAAATTTGTATATTAATTTGTGTTGTTAAATCAAAATATTCAATCTAAGGCTAATCTTACTTTTTTCTTTGAAATAAATCTAGTGTAAGCAATGATGCTATTAATCATTGTTTGAATAATATGAAAAATGTCTTGAATAACAGTAAATAGAATGATCATTTTAAATGAATATTTATTATAGTTTATATTTTTACCTTCAATATTCAAACATTGTGCATGTATATTTGATGGCTGTTGCTACTGTACATTAATTGTAGTGGAGCACCCATCGCTTCAAGATTCTAGGTCTACCCGTTTATTCTCTCAGTTGTTGAGTGATATATTTAAGTTAATGTACAATATGCTTTTCATGCACTTGAAAGTTAATACATTGGCAGATGCTGCTGCTCGGGGATCAGGTGAAGGAGGCTCTTGATGAGGTGGAAAAATTCACTCCGTACTCCAACACATCATTTCAGTTGAGGTAGCTGTTTCTTTCTTATAAAAAAGGTTGAATATAAGCCTAAAAAGATAATAAGGGTGACGAGTGTTGAACTTCTCAGAGAAACCAGTGTTGGTTACTAGTAAATTAAGACTTCTGATATTGGGTTGGGTGTGAAGTAAATGATCAGAGATTTAAGTGACTGACTACTTATAGATATTGCTGCTTAAACTTTTCTTCACTATTTACTAGAGATCTTTTGGGAATGATAACTTTTAGTTTCTCTTAACTAACGCTGATATCTATATTTATCAAGCGATGCTCCCATTCTTAAATCAAGATGCATTTGACTCGATATTTACATGAAAAGATATGATTCCAACGGTAACTTTCTCTGTATCAATATCAAGCCAAGTCCTAATTCTTAGAAGAACTTAACCGGAGATTTGCGGATTGATCATTTGTGCCATAGATCTTGGTCCTGATAACACTTCCAATGGTTATGTTCTAAAGGTTGGTATGCCTTATGTTTGTTCTGTTTATCTAAATTGCTCGGGCTCAGACACGGGAGTTTGATATGGGTGTAGGTCTAGAGGTCGGATCCTTAAGAATCTAAATTTTAAGATTTCGGGGTTATGGATCCTGGTAAGTATATGGATGTAGGGATTCAGCGAAAAATAATTCAAACATCTAAAAATAGAGTTATATGTCTAAGTTATGAGTCACTAAGTGGAAAATTTACAAGGTATTCCGGGGAGAAAATATTGATCGTGAGAAGTGTAAGTTTTGGTACCAAAATTGTACACTTCTATTCATCCATAGAGATACAAATCTATAGCACAGAAAAATAAACTAAATGTAGCAATCATATCCCTTGATTCTAAGTGATTTGAGAATCAAGGGCTGATTTTATTTGATGTAATGTCCTACACTAGCATATCAGATATGATTTTATCAGATCAATTTGAATCCTACAAAATTATATCTGATCACACTTAAATATTTACAGATCAACACTCCCCTTCAAGTTGGCATGTAAAGTATATGTCTTGCTTACAACAATTTCAAACTTTGATCTAAATAAGTCTTTTGTGAAAAGATCCGTAATTTGCTGATTTGTTGGGACGAAAGGCATGCGCACATTTCCTTCTTCAATCTTCTCTTCTATGAAGTGCCTGTCCACTTCAACATGCTTTGTTCTATCTTGTTGAAATGGATTGTGATCAATGTTTATGACGGCTTTGTTTGTCATAGTACAACTTAATTGGTAACATAAACGATTTTTTCAGTTCTTCTATCATCTTCTTGAGCCAAATCATTTCACAGATCCCATGGGCCATAGATCGGTATCCAGCTTTTGCACTGCTAGGGGCTATGACATTCTGATTTTTACTCCTCCAAGTCACAAGATTTCCCCGCATAAAGTACAATATCTTGATGTAGACCTCCTATCAATAGTAGAACCTGCCCAATCAGCATCTCTGAAGCTTGCAATGGCCCTATGTTAACCTTATTTGAAAAACAACCCTTTCCCTGGTGAACTTTTCAGATGTCTTAGGATCTTAGACTGCTTCTTGGTGCTCTTCCTTCTGAGAGTGCATAAATTGACTCACTAAGCTTATTGCAAAAGTTATATCAGGTCGAGTGTGTGACGAGTAGATTAACTTCCTTACTAGTCTCTAAAATTGACTTTAGTCAATTGAATTTCTCTCTTTGATTTTGAATTTTATATTCAAATCGATAGGTGTTTCAGCTGGACGACAACCACTCATCCCTTTTTCTTTTAGAAGATCTAGTACATACTTCTTTTGTGACACCATAATGCCTTCTTTTGATCTTGCTACTTCCATGTCAAGAAAATATTTCTACTGGTCCAAATCTTTGATCTCGAACTCTGAGGCCAACTGTTATTTTTAATTCTTCATTTCGGGCAAGTCATCTCTTGTAAGTATGATATCATCAATATACACCATTAGGATAGTCGTCTTTCCCTCAAGAGTGTAATGAATATGGTATGATTTGCTTGCCCTTTAGTGAACCCTTGTTTTTTCACAAACTGAGTAAGCCTCTCAAACCAAGCTCTTGGAGATTGATTGAGCCCGTAGAGAGATTTCTTTTAGCTTGCTCACTCTAGTTCTGTACCTTTTTTAAAACCTGGAGGAGGATCCATGTAGACTTCTTCGAGTTCTCCGTTCAAGAATGCATTCTTCACGTCTTGTTGTTGAAGGGGCCAGTCAAGATTGGCAGCAACGGTCAAAAGAACCTTGATTGAATTCAATGTGGCAACTGGAGTGAATGTCTCAAGATAGTCAATCCCATAGGTTTTTGAGTGCACCCATTTACTACCAAACGTGCCTTATACCTCTCCAGGGACCCATCTGATTTAAATTTGATGAACAACACCCACTTGTAGCCCACTGTTTTCTTTCCACGTGGTATTTCATTTTCCAAGTTTCATTTCTTTCGAGAGCATTCATCTCCATTAGAATTGTCTCTTTCCACTTGGGAACATATAAAGCATCCTGCACATTTCTTGGTATCTCCATTCGGATAATTGAGAAATAAAAGTTTTCATACCAAAATTGTACACTTTTATTCATCCATCTAGACACAAATTTATAGTACAAAAAGATGAGCTAATTAGCAATCATATCCCTTTAGTCTAGGAGACTTGAGAATCAATGATTTTATTTGATCTAATATCCTAAACTATTTAATAGCATATCAGATATGATTTTATCATATCAATTTGAATCCTAAAAAATCATAGCTGAATAGCTGATCTCACTTGAATATTTACAAATCAACAAGGAGAATCTCAAAAAGAGAAAAAGAAAGGGGACTGACACAGAAATTTCTATGTACAAGCTATTCCATTTTCTTCAATTTTACCTTAGCTTTTATTTTGATTACAGAACTCATAGGTCGAAGTACCCAAAATTAGTGGTTTTACACAGGTGCAGCACTAAAAGTGAAGAGGCCGGGCAACTTAACTTTTTATTGAAGTGTTTCTAAGAAATTCAAGTGTAGCTAAGAAAGTTTCAAGATCTGATATTGCAAGCTCACCTTATGCTAAATTGCAAATGGCCATATTGTTTCATGGAAGAATAGATTCAAATACACTGTGATGGTCTTTTACTGCTGCACCAGCAGACTATTATGATGTTAAAAATCTTGCCTCTCTGCTTTCCCACACAGGCTTAAGTTCTCTTGCTTTTCCCCGCCCTTTCTCCATCAGTCTGTCTTTTGGAAGAATTTGATACCGTCAGTTGTATCCTCACTCTTCAGCTAGTTTTTTTTTTTTTAATTGTAAAACTCTTCAGCTACCTTACTCCTTGTACAAACAAAAGTCATTCACCATTTGTACAATGTTACACAAATGCACTACTCCCCGTATCTTACACTTTGTTTGGATGGTTGTTATGTATTGTTTCATAATGTTGTGATGTGTTGTGTTGTATTGTATTGTATTGTAGCATAATGTATTCTTTCAGTGAATACAATGTTTGGATAGATTGTATTGTTATCTGTTGTTACATAATGTCATACATCCATAATTTGAATGATAGACCTACAAGAAATTGTAGGGTATATAGTACAACTACCATAAAAAGATAGGATAAATGATAAATAAAATTATTAAATAATAAATTAAGTAAAAAATGAGAAGGAGATATTAAAGTAAGAACACAACCACACCAAATCGGTTGTTACATGAAATGGGTCTTTTCGTCTTTGCGTAACGATAGATTTAAACGATACGATACAATAGAATTTAAGTAACATTCAAAACAAACGTTGTATTTAAAGTAACAACACAATACAATACAATACAATTGGTAACAACCATCCAAACGAGGGGTTAGTGCTCATGAGTCAGGATCTTTTCGCTTCAGACATACTTTATTAAAACAAAAGGAAATTTACAAGAGATTGTGAAGTAAGATATGGCAATTTTCCATTGAGTTTCTTGTCGTGTCATTAGTTGAGTGCTTGCTGTACACCGTTCATTATTTTTTTTTTCCAGTTTTACTCACTACATCCAATTTCTTCTGGTTTATTTGTTCTTTTGTCATGCTGCATGCAGGTTGAAATCTACTATCTTGGAGCATTTTGACAGTGGTAACTATGTCAAACTTTCAGCAGTCCTCGAGGAAAATCTGGAAAAGGATCCTACATGTAGCCACTCATTGGGGAGACTCATCAGCTATCATAGAAGTGGTACATCCTTACCTGAAAAAACATTTTATTCACTTCATCCTGAAGAGATATAGAGATACAAAATCTTAGTACTTCCACAGGGTTTGCAGCAGTCTGAAGTATTGTCTTAAGGACATGCATGAAATAATGCTCAATAATTGGCTTAAACAAAACTATCTATTCTGTCAAGAAATAAATCGCGGGCCTAATTCAACTCCATAGGCTAGCTCTTGACTCGTGAGGTTACCATATTAGGAAAAAACAACCCATTCTCTCAACCAATAGGGACCACTTCAACATCCCTCACACATCCAAGCTTGGACATTTGGAGCGTTTGTGGGCTCAATATTAGATAAACCAAGAATAAAGATGAACCTGATCTTGATACTAAACCTTGGACGTAAATCAACTCCAAAAGCTAAATCATGAAATGAGAAGTGAGAACCGTCCAAGACCGTATAAGGAGACAACGAGCCGTTCCTCCCCAACCAGTGTGAGGCACTTAACCTTTCAAAACTTAAGAATAATATTCCTCAATAAATTATTTTGGGCGAATACATATGTGGCCACTTAAACTTGCGTGGAACTTTCATTTAGGCACCTCAATTAATGACATGACCTCTATCAGACAGTTAAAGTCCATGAAAACTATGCCTGTTAAGCACGATGCCCTAACATGGCATAGTGCATATTTCCCACTCCTTTTCAGCCTGTTAAATGCCTTCAAATGGCTAATTTGGTTTTGTTTTTGCCTTTTATTTTTCTTTTTATTCCTTTATTTTATTTATTTTTTGCTCTTCTAGTTTCTCCTTTCATTCTCAAGGCCGTTTGGTGTCTTTTTGGATCATTTGGTATCTGTTTTCCCTATTTTTGGGGGGCTCAAAAAGCTTTCTACTCTTTTCTTCTGATTATTTGTGATCAAAAGCAAAGTATTTTTATTTTATTGTGGTATTTTCCATGTCATCCGTTCACGCGTGGACTACATCCGTTTTAGTTTTCTTATTGTCTCCCAATAAAGTGTTTAATAGGCACACCTTTTGCAAACTTTAGGTGTTTGATAGGTCATGTTCTTAATTTAACATGTCTACATAAAAGTTTAAGAGGCCACATGTATCCAGCCATATTTTACGTTCAAATCAATAACTATGCTCCTTCTATTTTGGACAATTTTGTGGCAACTGTTTGGGCAGACCCCAATGCCAGAAGGCTGCTGCTCAGACAGGCTCAGGGGAGGCAAATGTAGCAGCCTTACCCCTCCTCATTGGAGAGGTTGCTTCCAAGATTCTAACCCTGGTCACCCATATAAACAAGAGCTTCCCCCAACTGATAAGACAAAGTAAATCAGGAAATTTGAAGTCAGTGCAATGTGCTTGATCACAGGTAAGGGAGAAAACGCTCAACTACCCACTAACGTCCACCATAATCTTGCTCTTCACTCCTATCTAGGGTCATGTCCTCAGTGAGCTGGAGATTTGTCATGTCCTATTTAATTACCTTTTCCCAATTCTTCCGCACTCTACCTCTCTCAAATCTATAACCATCAACCGCTTGCATTTTCTTACTAGAGCAAAGCACCTGTGCTCCTCTTCTTAACATGCCTGAACCACCTCACACTCGCTTCCCGCATCTTGTCCACAACAAAGGCTACTCCCACGTTCCCCTATGTATATTCATTCATAATCTTGTCATTTCTAGTATGCCCACACATTCATTTAAGTATTTTTATCTCTGTTGCCTTCATCTTTGTAACATGTGAGTTTTTGATTGCCCAACATTTCACTCTATAGAATATAGTCGGTCTAACCGCCACTCTTTTGAACTTACATTTAAGTGTCGTGACACCTTCTTATCACATAGAACACTAGATGCATGCCACCATTTCATCTACCCCGCTCCAATACAATGTGCACCGTCTTCGTCTATCTCCTTGTTTCATTGAATCATAAATCCAAGGAACTTGAAGCTTCCTCTCTTGGGAATGACTTGATTATCAATCCTCACTTCTCCTCCTGCCTCCCGTGATGACACTGAACTCTATCTTTAGTCCTGCATTATATATTGTATATTGAGTTTCTTTTCTGTTTTTCCTTGGGCTTGGTATATATCAATATCAGGAGAGTATGACACTGAATAGAAGTCTCATTTTGTGGGACTGTCCCAAGTGATACCTTATTTTTGCAATTGATGCATTAATTATTTATTGTATATTGAGTTAATTTTCTCTTTTTCCTTGGGCTTGGTTTGTATCACCAGGAGAGTATGGCACTGAGAAGAAGTCTTATTTTGTGGGACTGTCCCAAATGATACTTTATTTTTGCAATTGATGCATCATACATTGTATATTGAGTTTTTTTTTTTTCTTGTTATTTCCTTGGCTTGGTTTATATCAACATCAGGAGAGTATAGCACTGAAAAGCTGGTGGAAATGATAGCTTTGCATTTGGATGCTACTCCTGCAAATTGTGACACATGGAAGGAGTTGGCTTGTTGCTTCCTGAGGCTTGCTCTATGTGAAGAAGATTGTATGTCTGTGTGCTTCAATAATGAACATAGTGAGAAGCAAAAATTCTCGAATCAGATTAGTCAGATTCCAAGAATATTTAGTGATTATGAGTCTAGCAAGTCATGGAAGTTCCGCTGCAGATGGTGGCTGACTCGTCACTTCAGCCAGAATATACTCACTTCCGATATTGCTTCAGGTACAACTTCATTTCTTTCTTTATAGCATGCAATTGAGTTCACATGCTTACAATAACAAAGATCCAAATACTAAAGCTTTGTGGGCTTGAGCTTGGTTTGTGGTGATTAAGGTTGTGCGTTAACTGTTTGGTTTGACCCCCCACCATATCTTTCCCCTTAAAGTTTGACGTGTGGCAGTTTTATTGTGTTTGTTTATGCACTTTATAGCAGCAAAATCTGTTCACAAATTCTGAAGAATTTGTTCCACCTTGAATTATATTTGCCTGAAGACAGCTGTGGAAAACTCTTCACCAGGAAAAACCCAAACAATTGTGCGCAAACTGCATTGGTCCTAAACAAAGAACTGTTTATTGATCCAGCTTCTAAGTTTTTCTAGTTTCTTTAAACTACTCATATATGATGTAAAAGTCAAGAATTAGTACTAGTATAGATGTACAAGAGTGAAAATTATTAAAAAATTCATGTAGTTCCAAGACATAATACTGAATTGTTAGTAATGTCAGGTCTAGACAAATTAAAAACTGATTTTGATAAATTTAGGCTCTTATTTCTCCAATTTCTTGCATATCTATGGATGAATGCCTTTGGCAAGATGCCACAGCATCCAAGGCCTCAAGTACGGGGGACCATTTTGAGAGTGAAAAAGCACCTTTGTTCTCTGAATCATTACACTCGTAGAAGTTCAGTTTTCTCTGCCATGCCATGTGATTGGGAGGTCACGGGTTTGAGCTGTGGAAACAACCTCCACCATGGTGAAAGTTTAGGTAGTCAACCAACCAACCTAGTAAGATGCCCCGTGCAAACCTATTTCAAGATTGAGGAAACTCTGAAAAGGAGGAAGAGGAAACCTATTCAATTGTCAGAAACAACATGGAGTAAAGCTCATATTCTTGAGAATCCACTGATGAACAAAATGCTTTTACATAATCTTACTTATAAATTAATCTTATCTTGATTTAAATCTATTTACTGAAGTGAAGACATCTCTGCTTTTAAATTAAGGCACAATTCTTTTAACAGTGATTCGTCTTCTTAGATGCTCTTATTTATAGTATTACTAATCTATATAGGGGTAGTATTCCATGTTGTATTCCAGCAAAGGTTTTACATTTTAATTCTGTAATTTGTTTGTCGAGGGCAGGTGATCGGGAACTGCTGACTTACAAGGCCGCGATAGCATGTTACCTTTATGGGCGAGAATTTATGTATGTTGTGAAGGCTATGGAGTGTTTGAAAGGGGAGCCAATTCACAAGAATTTGCATTCCATATTGAGCATGCATGCCAACAGTTGTACTGGATTTTATTTCAACCTAAAGAAATAATAGTAAGGTATATTTTTGCTGAATTGCCATCTTTTTATCTTCTCTCTATGAGGCATCGCTCCTTCAGGCAGTGGTCGTTTAGTCCATGGTTCATTTGAGATCAACGTAAAGGCCAGAAAAACGTAATATGTCGATGTATACGATCACGTCCTTCCTCCAAGACATGCCCCTTGGTTTTGCTGTGAAAATCTTCCGACTTTTAGAATTGTTTGGTTATGCATTTGGTACGTACAAAACTTTCTCTGTTTTTTTAAAATTTCAAAATACTAAAATGAACTTGAATGACCTTCATGGTAATATATGATTTTAAATTGGACTTTTACCATTCTTTAGTTATGATAATCTAAAGTCTTTTTTTTTATTGCATTTAATGGAGGTCTAAATTTGAATGGTTCAAATTTTACAACATTAAGTGTATTTGTTTAGATCTATAGTTATGACTCTTGATCATTAAAATTTGAAACAAATTCTTAATATCAATAAGTATATTTGTGAGAATTATTTACTTCACGACTTTATCCATTATCCATAATCATGAGCTATCACCACTAATCACCTTTATCATTGCAATCACCATAGTTATCAATGAATGTCATCATCTCCAACCACCACCATTATCAATCCTTACCTTAAGTTGCTACTACACCAATCACTTATATTATTATAATTATATTCATTGCTAACTATATCATTGTCTTAGTGGTCAACGTCAACTTTTATTATCAATCACTTCCATCATCACTATCGTCCCTGTCACAAATTACTATAAACATCATTATCAGTCATCATAAGGATCAGATTAATTCAGATATTTTAAATATCAAATTAAATTATCTGTGTCAGATTTTTAAATCTATAAATCAAACTAATAAAATTTGAATTTTTCTGCCTTGAGTTTCTTATATTTTTGAGTTTTAGTTTTTGAGATGAGGGTTCCCGGGAAACAGTCTTTCTACTTCTATGAGATAGTGGTAAGGTTTGCGTACATTCTACCCTTCTCAGACTCCACTTGTGGGATTCCACTGGGTATGTTGTTGTTGTTGTTTATTTTTTTGCGTTTTTTGAGAAAGTATTTAGCAAGCATTTAAAAATTAACTTGCACTTCAAATATTTCTTTAGTCTTATCAAAATACAACTATCTAAGGTATTTCTTAAGAAAATGTAATATGAGTGATGATAATAATATATTTAACAAAACAAAAAAACGAAATAACATAAACAAATATTTCAATTATATAAGTCATAATAAAAATGATCATAATTTTTAAGTGCTTAAATAAGTCTAATAAGTATTAATTATATGACTAAACATCAACAAAAAATTAACATTAGATTATTTATTTTAATTGTCTAAATCATTGTAATTTTACCCTCCCCAGGCTCCACTCTTGGGATTCTACTGGATATCTTCTTGTTATTGTCTAAACCATCGTAAAATTAAAGAACAAATATTCAATATTATTTTATTCTTAATGTTGAATTGATTTTTTTTGTTAATATTAGTACTTATTTGTTTTTTATTTGAGCTTTATTAGAGTTACTAATATTTATGGATTATAACATCTAATAGACCATTCAAAATTCTAAGTCAAACTTGAAATAATATGCTAAAAGATAAAAACCATGAAAAAGTACAAGAAATATTTATGGATTACATCAAAGTAAATTAGTTTTATATACAAAATAAATTTAAAAATTATATATATAATATCAGCTTGATTTGATTTTTAATTGACTTTTTTATGTTAAAAGTAAATCAATCTAAGTATAGTTAGATCTTTCTTTAATATCAAATCAGTAGTTGAGTTTTTTTTCTCAATTTATGATTTGATGTGATTCTCGATTCGATTTTGTTCAACCCTATCAAATACGATCAACTTCACCATCACACTCATCACCAAATGTTATACCATCAATTGCCGCTACCGTACTAGTTTCTACCATATCAATCACCTCCACCTTCGTAACTATCGCTATCACCCACTATTAAAACTATTTCCACCATCATTGAAAGAAAAGGGGAGGGGAGGGGGAGGCGACACATACTATTTGTTTATATCTTTAATAAATAAATTGTTTTTAATTAAATAATAATTTTATTTTATCAAATTTATATTATTTTTTTAACATTTAATTAGTATTTACTTGAATTATACATTTAATATGTTTAAAAATAAATTTTATACCTATTCTAACCTTGAAAACAATCCATCTTAATAATTCATTATTCAAATTTAAAAATAACTTATTAATCTTTCAAATTATAGATTCAGATTCAGATATCGTAATCTCAATATAATCAAATGGAGCCTAAGTTCACATGTGATTGAATGCCTTTGCGTCCACACGTTCACCAACCACCTATGTACTTTAATTAATTTACACACACTCACCTTTAAGTCAACCCCAAACAAGCCCTTAAATTTTCTTCAATGCCATGTCTAATTTTTCTAATAATTTATTGAATTACGTGATCATCTTATTTAAAATTATAAGCTTTTTAAAGTAAGAATAATATTCTTTCACAAATAATCAATCGGAAAGAATTTTTTTATCTCTAAAATTATAATAGAACTATATATACATTTTACGTAATCTTTCTCAGATCTTATTTTATAAAATTACACTGATTATATTATTGTTATTATTTTAACATACTTAACATATGAACATCCATTAATTTAATAGATTCAGTAAGAATCTATAAATGTATCTTATGTTAGCTTAATTAAAGCATACACAATTATGTACATAAATAAGTATTTATATTAATTTCCATATGAATATAGATGAAGCATTTATTTACCCTAGATGGGTTCACAATTTTTGTCATGTATCCTTAAATGAATTTGTTAATAGGGGTTAGTAATTGTACCATTTATTAATTCTTTATGCATTGCAGGTACATTAACTTCAAATTTATCACAATTCCGTTTTTGGATTAGTTAACCTCAAAGCTAAATTGAAATAACTAAATTTAATATTTGAAATTTAAAGTTTATATGATTAAAAACTATAAGAAAAATATATATAAGTTGCAATTTTTCTCATATTAATTTGATGAAAAAATACATCTTAAAATATTGGTCAAAGTTCATATAGTTTGACCTCGATAAGTGAAATAATAACGAGAAATAAAAGTCTAATAATTAAGCTGCTTACCATTTTCTTCTATTACCACTAACTCATATTTAGTTATAATTATTTACATGCAATTAGCTTTTAACAGTTTGATTATGTAAATATTTTGCATTGTGAATAAAATTTACTCCTTTACAATAATTTGATTTATATTGTACTGTTATCATTTTTTCAAAAAATAAATAAATTATGCCATAAGTGTAATTTAACCTATAATAATAGGTCATTGTCATGTTTTTTACTCTTTACCTGCACATAATTAGTATATTGTTATGTCCTAATTTGAGATTCAATTTAAATTACTTGTGACACGATCTTTTTTATTTCTTTTATCTAAAGAGAAAATGATTTAATTTGATTTGATACGAAATTTTAGACAATAAAGAAGTCTTTTCAATCTTATGATCCTAAGTCAAAATTATGTCAAGTGTATCACAATGTTCTTTAGTTCATAGTTGTCTAGACGATAACTACGAAAGTTATTGGTGAAAACAATCAGATTTAGACATACTTTATTTTTAAATATGACGCAACTTCATATCACCAAAGACATGACCTTAAATAGAAAAGATTGGAGGTCGAATATTAGGGTAGAAGGTTAATAGGCAGGTAGAGGTAGGATGATGTTTGGCTTTTGTTACAGTAGGTTAGTCGAATTAATCGCGTCTTTATATCTTTTTGTGTTATTATTGTACATATTATATTTATTATTTTATTGTATTTGTATATTATCATTTATTTTCACGTTAGGCATTTTTTTCTTATCTAGTATCTTCTGCTTTTGGGACTAAAAATTTTTTTGAAATAAGATTCTTTCGGAAATAACCTCTCTACATCTATGACGTAGTGGTAAGGTCTGAGTATATTCTATTTTTTTTTTTAGAATAAAAATAAATATATTTCGAAAAATATTATTATTTAAAATAAAAAAATATTTTGAGTATTAACCAAATCCAACAAGACTCATGTGTGACCATCATCTCCCATTTTCACTGCTGTAAAAGCTTTTCTTGAACTTCCCAGAACAAGAAACTCAAAAATCTCTTCTTATTAGTAGTATTAGCTGCGACAACTTTCTTTCAACTTTGTTCTTTTCTTGAATTCCAAGTTGTTAAGTTAATTTCTTGAATTAGTAGTAGATGGCAGGGGGATATAGAGCTGAAGATGATTACGATTATCTGTTCAAGTTGGTGTTGATTGGGGATTCTGGGGTTGGAAAATCCAATCTCCTTTCTCGATTCTCCAGGAACGAGTTCAATCTTGAATCGAAGTCTACTATTGGGGTTGAATTTGCTACCCGAAGTATTAAGGTCGATGATAAGATCGTCAAAGCCCAGATTTGGGATACTGCTGGCCAAGAAAGGTGTTTTTTTTCTGCATTTTGAGCCTGTTTCAGTTGAATCTTGTTTGATCTGGCATAACCCCATCCTCTTGAAACTTGTGTATGAGTTGCTTATTTAAGTTGTTAAAGTGGGGTTTGTTTGAATTGTTTCAAGAATCTTTAATTAAAGTGGGGTTTGTTTCAATACTTGCAGTAATTTGATAAGTTAGTAAACTTGCCCTCAAAAGAGTTGTATCTTTTTGAGTTTTTTGGGCAAGATTTGAAAAGGATTGGTAGTTCCATAGTTAAGGGAAAAAGTTCCCTGATTCAATTAAAGATATGTAGAAGCTAGATGTTGCCATCTAAATTTTTGTCTTTGTGGTAATACTTTGTTTTTGTGTGTGTGTATTTATCTCTAAGGTGTCTCTCTGCGCCCCTACAAAGGAAGGGGTAACTAAGGTAGGGGTGAGATTTGCGTACATCCAGACCCTTCCTTGACTCCATTTTTGGCATTACATTGGATATGTTGTTGTTGTTGTATGTCCCACATTGGGTATGTTGTTGTTGTTGCTGTTGTTGTATATCTAAGGAGGATGTATAAAATTGCAAAAATCACCATCAATACCTTGGTCTAGGCCCAAGATAATCCTTTGTTCCATAGCCGTGGGGCTATTTACAACTAGCCAATTAAGAAGTGCTGTCTGGCTTGGTATTGTAGAGCTGCTTTTGATTTTTAGCTAGCACGTATAAAACTTAGCAGCGAGGAATTTCCCTATTGGTCAATGCCTCCGGATAGTGTCTTTTAGTCAACGAGCAACTGTAGTTGTGGATCAAGTCTTCACTGGTAGAACTGAATTTGCTTCTGACTTCTTGTAGAAGGTGATTTTCTACTTGTTTTCTTCTAAAGTTGCAAATTAGAGGTGATAACAAATGAGATCTATGCGTTAAACTTCCGTATATGCGTGATGGTTCATTGTTCCGGCCTAGAATATGATTTATCCAACATGGGGGCAACATGAGTCCCTAGTATTTTACTGGATAAATTGGATCTTTTTTAATTGATTCTTTTATCACACTGTGATATTTTACATCCTTGAATGTTGAGTTGTCGGGCATTCATGGTCATTCTTAATCATAAAAGATAAATCTTTGAGGTCTAAGGCTTCAAATATGGATATAATCTAATTAAAGGAAAAGAAAGAAATGGTACAAGAATGGATAACTAAGGAGTGGAGAAAATGTGGTCCGTAGGGCTTTGGCTAGTGGTAAAAGCGCAGTGCATAATGTGTGGGTTAGGAGCACGTCAAAAGGTTCGAAGTCTACTGCTGTCAAAAGCCTAGTAATTGTATTTAATTGGAAAAGGGTAGAGAGGTGGGTCCATTATCCGCCAAGTTTCAAGCAGTGTGCCATTAGAAGTTGGGCACACTTGGTTTGTTGGCAATGTCATATTTATAGCAAGCTAGCTGGAAACGTTGGGCTTGTGCATGTATGGTAGTACAAGTCTATTAATTATCAGCTAGCTAAGATCATCTCATATAAGTGCTAATTGACTTTTGCTAGAAAATTACCTTTTCAGGTGAGACTGAAGGGCTTTTATAAAGAATGGGTACTATTTTTCCGGTTCTTATCAAAAACAAAAAGGGTACCATTTGCATTTGATCAATCACGACCGTTGACTGTTATCTACTTCAGCAGCTTAGGTGTCAAAAAAAAGCTCCTTATAATGCCATTTTAAATAGTTAACTGTCATCCTAAGCAGTGTTGTGAAAGGCAATCACCTTGTCGCAAATGGCGAGAGGCAAGGCGACCCTTCATCACCTTTTAGCTTTGTGGCGAGGCGATCTTAAAAGGTGACGTCATAGTGACAATGGCGACAAAAGCGAGACGCGAGAAGGGCGTCGCCTTTTTTAAAAAAGAAAAACCTAATTTAAGGTGTTTTAAAAGTTAAAAGGTAATTTTTAGGGTTTCCTTTCCAAATTTGCATAGTTCACTCTAAGGCTTAGACTGCCACTCCAACCAAATGACCCGACTAGACTTCTCCAGCGACCGGCCAAACTTTTCTGGAGACTACAAAGTCCAACCAATATGCATTTCTTCTTTTCTTCTTCAGATTTCATCTTCCTGTGTTTCCTTTTTTCCTTCTTCTGAAGACTTTATAGTTACTTCTACCCCTGTTTTTTCCTCACTATTGACTTTGGTTTTGTTTTTTTCTCATTCAAGTTCTACACTTTTGGTATTTACTATCTATTTTTAGTTTTTGAATTGAAATCTGCTAATATGGTATTGAGATTGAGATTTTGATTTTTGATATATGCAATTAAATATTTTAATTTTTTGGTATTAAATGACGCCGTACTTCAAAAAGGCAAGCTCCTCGCCGCTCGCAACTCCTTGTGGCGAGGCAGGCCCTTGTCGCCTTTCACTGTCCAAAACTCTGATCCTAAGAGAAAGAGAAGCGGTGTTTATCCTTGTAGTTGTTCTGTTATGGTTCTCGTAAGTTATTCTCATCTTTCTTGCTTTCCTCCTTTGCTGTTTTATTGCTTAACCTGTGACTTTCTTCTGCCAGCTATCCTAATTCCTGATGAGTTCACTTTTGGGTTTGATTTTTGATTTCTAATATGGAACTTATATTTGAACTTTGTTAAATCTTTGGTTTGAAATCTTTCTGTTTTACTTTGGCACAGTCAGATTGGCACCTTATCAGAAGTGGAGACTAATTAAAGCTTCCTTTTTCCTTTGTCGGACAAACAGGTACCGTGCAATTACAAGTGCATACTACAGAGGGGCTGTCGGTGCATTGGTTGTGTACGATATCACTCGACATGTCACATTTGAAAATGTTGAGAGATGGTTAAAAGAGCTTCGAGACCATACCGACCAAAATATAGTCATAATGCTCGTGGGGAACAAGGCCGACTTACGTCACTTGCGTGCTGTTTCAACAGAGGATGCCAAGGCCTTTGCTGAAAGAGAGAGTACCTTCTTTATGGAGACTTCAGCGCTTGAATCCTTGAATGTTGAGAATGCGTTTACGGAAGTATTGTCCGAGATATACAAGGTGGTCTGTCGGAAAGCACTCGAAGTTGGGGATGATCCTGCTGCGTTGCCGAAGGGGCAAACTATAAATATTGGCAAGGATGATGTTTCAGCTGTGAAAAAAGTTGGTTGCTGCTCTGTCTAAGCAAAAATAATCAAGAAACCAGTGAAGTTAACCTTCCAAATGGCTCCTCCTATAGTTGCATTTGAGTATTCTCAGTTTTGAAAATGTTAGGAAATGATGTCTCTACTTGTATTATTCCATTCAAACCTTTATTTTGCTAGTCTTTTGACTCTTTGCATACTATTAGTTATATGCATTACATTATAGTTTACTTTTTTATTTTATTCAGTATGATTATGGCATGATATAGAGTTTAAATGGAGAAACATGATCAGTAAAAATTTATATATAGTTGTTGCAACTTGTTTTAAATTGAAGCTTAGTAGTTGTTGTGTGTGACATGTAGAAGGGTTTGTAGTTTTGGGTTTTTATGAAATAATAAGTGTTTCTTGGATTGTTAGTTGCCATTTTATGTTACTCTCTTTGCTAGCAACTTGTTTGTTTTTCTTATCTTTTTAGTTTATTTGAAAAAAAAAATATATGGCAACTCTTTAATTTTAATTTTAGCGTGTTTAAGGCTACAAGATTAAATGATAATTATGATTTTATTTGTTTGTATTTAATGGAGGTTTGAATCTGAATGGTTCAGATATTAGAGCATCAAGTGCATTTATTTTCATTAATATTTTAAGTATTAAATTGGTCTGAATAGGTTTTAACTATTAAGATATAAAATAGAGTCTTGATATCATTAAGAGTTATTCTTGTGTAGATAATATTCATAATAACTCTATCAATAATCATCGACCACCACCACTAACAATCTCTTCCATCACAATTGCCATCACCACCACCATTATCGTCATCTATCACTAACCAACTTTGTCATAACAACCACCACCATTGCTAATTACCACTATGAGTTGTTGTCACACTTGCCTCCTTCGTCATTATAATTATATCAATTACCACCATTATCCTCATCTCTGTAGCTGCCACCACCAATACTACCACAATAGTCAATTTTGACTATCAATAAACTCTGCCATCAAAACTAGCATTGTCATCAACTACCGTCATACATTCTTCGATCACCACAATCACTGTCACTACCTCCATCACTACTATCAACCACTATAACCAGTATGAGTTATCTTTACTACTAACTACTTCTATCATCATAACTAGTATACCCGTCAACTACAGTAAACACCTTATCAACCATCACAACACCAACTACTAACATCAACCGACTTCACCATTACAACCACCAATAATGCTACCAATCACCACAATTATAACAATCACCTCCAACACCAAAACTATCACCACCATCATTACTAATCTGTAACAACTATTACCATAACCACTACAAATTATTTCCACTATCACTAGCAAGCATGTGTTTTATTTGTTTTTAATCAAATAATGATTTTATTTTATTATGGTTTAAGTTTAATTAATTTTATTTGAAATTATTTCTATACTTTTTGGAAACGTAAATAAGACCATCAATTATTAATGTAGGTAAATCCCAAAAACTAAGTGCATTCAGAATATGCAAATAGACTGACCGAAATGGGACACCAAAAGAATTTTAAATCTTTTTTACATCCATCCTTCCAACATTGAGAGTGCACAATGTACGCTTAAACCATCATAAAGCTAAACAAGTAGACACGCCAAATCTCATGTGATTTGCCATGTAGAATACGTGTTTTTACTTGTTCAACTTTATATAGTATAAGTATCTACTTGTGCACATCCAAGTTTGAAGTAGATAGATACAAATTGAGGTCACCATTCACTTGTGGATATGTCTATCATACACAACACAACACAATGCATTGATCCATAAAGATACAGTTGTGGACATGTCTGTCTAACAAGAACATTTATACAAAATTCACAATACATGCACATGGTTCCAAAATTAAGAGGTCTGTACAAATTCAGGTGACAAATTAAGGTCACCAAGTTATATGCTAATATCTAGCCAAAGTATATACAATATATATATAATTATACAGGTTTCCTCTTGTTAGAGAACAAATATTTAGCAAGAGAACAAAATGTCCATTCTTATAATTATTCATCCACCAACCCAACCAACTCCCTGTATTCACAAATCTTTTCTTTCTATCGACAATCCAGTGGATTTGCAGATGGGACAAGTGTTCTTCACAACCAACCACTTTTTTACGCACTCCGCGTGATATTCATGCCCACAATCGAGAGTTCCTATAGTTTCTTGGTTGTTGTAATCAGTCTGAAATCGAAGGCAAAATATGTATTGCAAGCCATCAGAGATACAAGGATAATAATTAAAAGAAAAACCAGGAAATGTAGCTCCATAGGAAAGAACAGTAGAGAATTAACAGCACATAATTGGATAATAATCACGCATTACAAATCCAGATAACGTAAACAAGGATAGACAGCATTCTGTGTAAAGAAAAAAAAATGGACAGAAACGTCTTAGTAACCGAGGCAATACCGTGCCTGGTGGGAATCCAAAAAATAATTGATGTCATCCTACTATGATGATAGGAAAGCTTATAAAGCATTCTCTTCAGTTTATTTCGAAACAATGCGAACTACACTGTTAGTCAACAGTTCAGCTGACAGACTACGCCTATGCTCTTTGCTTAAATAGATACCACCACCTAAGAGAAGTTATTTGGTTGGAACAAGTTATCCCAGGATTAATTATCCTCTTATCCCTGTATATCAGGACTGTTCAAAACAGAACCGAAACCGACATCGGAATCAAAAAGAAGTTATTGGTTTAGCGGTTTCAATAACGTTTGTCTTATTTATTATCAAGTTATTGGTTCTTAACAGTTTGAGGTTCTTTCTTAACAAGTTAACCGATAACACAATAAATTAAGTAACTATATTTATACCATTCCCCCACTTGTGGGATTCTACTGGGTATGTTGTTGTTGTATATTTATACCATTCGGTACATAAAATTTTTGATTTAGGGTTTCGTTTCATACTTTTATTTTTCTTATTGTCTCAAACTCTCGGTTATTCTACAATATACTAGTGTTTGCTTTTGAGCAAGATGCAATCTATCATCTCATGTGCATGATTCATTAAGTTTGTCACTTTATTTATAAGTAATTTTCAACATTTTTTGTGTCAAACTTTAGTGGTTAAGCTAATAACCAAACTAATAATGATCAAGAACCGATAAACTGACAACCAATAAGCCAATAACTTAATGGTTCTATAATCATTTAACATGTCTAAAAATCGATTACCAATAAATTGAATCGATAAACTTCAAAACCAAACCAAATCGACCAATATACAACCCTACCATATATGGGATAAGTTATTCCGTCAATATGGAATAAATGGTGAGATAAATAATTCAAGGACTAATATATACCTACAACCAACAACAACATACCAGTGAAGTCCCACGAGTTCTTGGGAGGATAGAATGTATGCAAACCTTACCACTACGACACTACCTTATGGAGTAGAGAAACTGTTTTTGAAAGACTCTTCGCTTAGGTGCAACAAATTTCGATATAAAGAAGGAGACAATGAAGAGAATATAGCAAATAACAAGAAAATAGTGCAAAAGTCCACAAGAGAAGGGTCAAAACAACAATAAATCGTATGATAATCAAAACATTGTAAACAACATACTAGGATAGATTATTAATAACATTAATAAACAATGATAAAAATAGAAAAACAAAAACTACAATAACACAACTAGTACCATCACAACACCAACCACCCTCTAACCAAACGCAAGATACAATAATCCTACATTTTATCCCAGAATCATTATATTTTATACCTCATACCAAACGACTCCTTAGTTCTTATAATTAGATGCCAGCCTATTCGTTCTCCATAATATTTTATACCGTCACTTCCAGAGTTACAAGAAATATAAGAAAAGGAAAAACGAAATCAATTCCAAATGCAAAATTTCACCAAGTGAATGAATTTGTTTAATTATTATATTCTTTATTAGCAGGAAGAATAAAAGCATTATAAGGGGACAATTGTGCCAACTTCATATTTCTGCTTAATACATTTTTTGTCTACCAAACTCAACTTAACAAATGAAGCACCAAAAGAAATTTCTTCAACCACGGTAAAAGAGAGAAAAACAATTTTGGAGAAAGAAAACTGTGACTAGAAGAGATTGACGATTATCATACAACAACAACATACCCAGTGGAATCCCACAAGTGGGGTCTGGGGAGGATAAAATGTACGCAGACCTTACCATTACCTCATAGAGGTAGAGAGGTTATTTCCGGGGAACCCTTGTCTCAAAAACCCATAAGCAGAATAAACTAGATACGAAAAAGGAAAAGGAAAAGAGAAACAAGGAAGGACGATTATCATAGCTAAAACAAAATATATTGATCAGTTAGTGTGTAAACAAGAATAAATCGTAGATATAAGAACATAAATTAAGAGATATAAAACATTTCCTAGGAAATATATTAGGACTGAAGTTTGATACTCCCTCAGTTCAGTTTGCTTCTCTTGTTTTGCTTGACACGGAGTTTAAGAAAATTTAAAAAAAAAAAATGAATCTTGTGATCTTAAAACTAAAGATAAGTGAAATATACCAAAATGTCCTCTAATTTAATGGTCTTAAAAATGTCATATGGAAAGTTATAACTAGAGAATCGCCAAAAAGGGAAAGAGACCAGACTGAAAAGTAAAGTAAGACAAACAAATTGAAACGGAGAGAGTAACAAATTAAAACCTACTAATGTGATTGTTTGTGCAAGAGCATACACCCATCTGATTTGTCTTGGTTAGCATACTTAATCAGGACCTAAAATAAAAATGGATGGGAGAAAAGGAGACTGAAGCAAAGCCATCCCAGAGCGCTCCCTGCAAATGTCATAGGCAACCCCGCTCCTACTTAAAAGTATAAGTTAGCATCAATACCTGGCATATGACACAGAAATCAGTTTCATGATCCAACGATGCAGCAGTTTCCAGGGTGCGGGGAATAACAGGGGGCGAAAATGATCTTGTTTTCAATCGGTCAATGATTATTTCATCTGACAATCCAGTTGTTACATTGCCAATCTGTTCCCCCAGTGCAAGAAGCTCCTGGTATAGAATTTTAAAGTTGCAGAAATTTTAGTATTAGATGTTATGCAAATTAATTGCAGAGTAGACAATAACACCGAACTAGTAAATAACATACAAACAAAACAGAAACTTAGTATGTACTGATTAACCATAAGGACAAATCTGAGACAGTAATATAATTGAGAAATCTATTGCTCACCTCGTAGGACATGTGATCTACGTCCAAACGCATATCTCTGTGCTGATCAATGGGACTATTAACTTCATGGTAGCCTGAAACATCCAGCATTGCCACTCCCTACATATAACAACCATGAAGAGATAAACCCATTAGCATTCAATCCTATAATATTATTTTAAATTGACAACAAATTAGACAACAATAACGACAATTGACAACAGAAGTGACAAGACATGGTCAAATAGAAAAAATGTTTACATCTTCTGGCAGAACTCTCATGTTAGGAAGATTCTGATGTCTAGTATTTCTTTCAAGCACGATAGCCCTTCGATGAGGTCTGTACAACCCAAAGCCAGTTGGTAGGGAGGGCATATATCTGGGTCCTGTCTCTACAACGCCTTGCATTAGGTTAGCGGTGACATTGGACGAATTACTTGGTAGGTGTCTCTGTGAGGATAATGCTGACATTTGTGGAGGGAAGGTGAAAGACTGGCCTCTCATTCCTTGAATATTAGGTGGCACGTGATGAAGTCCTGGGTGCACTTGAGGAATGGGTGGATGCAGAAAACTAGTCAAACCTCCATTGCTGGATGCCATATGATAATCTCGCATGCCCATGTTTCCAGCATCTACGCAGCCTCCAATGCCACCTAGTGTAACACAGAAAAGCAAGCAGATGCAATCAGTCCTGAAATTTTGAAGAAGGGAGGAGGAGATTCACTGCAGAAATAGAAAAAAGGGGGGCACACATGCAAGTCATTTATCAAAGTCAAATTTTAGCACTTGACATCAATACAAGATAAATTAACAAAATGGTAGTAAAGGCAAAAGGCAAATAAGACATGTTTCCTATGGAATTTTCCATTTAAAATAAATGGCCAAAAGGAAGCTGAAAGATTCATTGTTCAGCTGGGTTGGCATGACAATAGCACATAAGTAAACAAATCTTTAAAGCAAAAGACTTTCAGATAAGAAAACGTAAAAGAAGGAGAAGATTAGCAATGGTAAACCTAGGAAAAATAGATCCTAAATTTCAACTAAAAAATGAACATAAATTACCAGGTACATAGGGTAAAGGAGCAGCCTGATTCCAGGCCCAAGTTTGAGTCTCACTACCATTGCTGTTGAACTGCAGATCCAACCAAGGATTGCCAGGCAATTGATGGGTCTGACTTACATAGTTTCCTTGAAATAAATGATTGTGGTTACGTCGTGCAACATTTTCTGGACCACTAGCACCAGATCTATTGCTCATACTTCTTGGTGCTCCATCTTCAATGAAGGATGATGAATTGCCTCCATAATCTGGTGGTGTAAATGATGCAGCATCCCTTGAAACATCAGATTCATGTGCCCTTGCAATTACTGGAGCAACAGAAGAACTGGAACCTGCCAAAGCATGATGATATTGAAGATTTGCAGGAACTCCTTCAGCATTCTTCCTCTTAAATGAGCCTCTGACATCGTCCATGTAATGATTGTTCCATCCATAATCTGAATTCATTCCAAGAATGTGAGAGCTTGATTGAAGCCGATCATGGGGCCCATGATTTACTGGAATGGGGAAATCTCCAGAAGCGGGTGGAACAGCCATGTAAGGATTGTAATGATTTAATGAAGCAGGAATGGCTAGGTCAGGATTGATGCCAGGATGCTGATGTTGGACCCCATTGTACTGTGTCAACCCATATGTTAAGGTACCCTCTTGATGGTCTGACACATGGTGCAAATAGACATTACCAGCATTTACGGGAGCTGGTACTACTGCATGGACAGTAGGCTGTGGTAAAGTTGCTATGCTCCCATAAAACATGCAAGGCCCTGAATGAAAGAACTCTTGACCATGCTGATCTGCTTCCATATCAATTATACGATTACCATGTGACATGTTCCTTTAGCCTATCTTCGTGGTTACAATTTTGTGGGGCGATGGCCTGCTTGGAGGAGAACAAGCTATAATACATGTTGCATCCCTATAATATCATTCACTAAGAAATTGCATAAACTTGATAGATGGCCAGCTGACAATTATTTTGTTTGTAAATGGACATCAAGATCAATGGATGCTTATTTTAATCTGTCTCTATGTTCATCCCAATAAGTGAAGTTCAATCTTGAACCTAGAACTTAAGAAGTTCTTATTCAAGATCTTTAGGATTTACATCTTTTATTCAGAAACATTGAGCTCGGCAAACACATATCATCACCTCAATATAAACACTAATGACTAATAAAACCACAGAACTCATGAGTGTTTCATCTATAATAGTTACATGTGATAAATATAACGAACCGAACAAATATGGATTGGGAAGACTTAGTGAGCTCTGCTTTCTTTATTCAGAATCACCTTAACAGATCATTGGTGAATTCTCTGATCATGAAGGTTATGTGTATCTTCAAGATGGCAAACCAATTATTTAGTCTTCACCTAACTTCAACTATCCCACAATTTAAGTAGGATATCAGTTCTGGAAGAGAGCTTAAATGCCACATCACCAATTATATCGAGATCCACATTCTTGTGTAGACATTCAGGCAGGGCAGTGAGACTGTCACACACTGCCTCAGGAAAAAATGAATGCAGCAGGATGCTAGCAGAAGATACATTAAGGGATTAAGGTGGAGCTACAAATGCTGTAGAAAAGAGGGTAATATTTGTAATTGGACATTTCAAGGGTGAAGGAGGGTGTGAGTTTCATTGATTAAGAAACTGATGTACATGATAAAATTTTTGATTGGCAACTGATGTAACCCATATATTAGATGATGTGTTAAAGTAGCCATTAAGTAACGGTATGACAAAAAGAATATAACAGAGTGGAGGGGAGAAGCCATAGAGTTTGGCAGCCATAGGGTTTTATTTCATCAGTAGTTTAGCACATCGGAGTCTTTTCTGTTGCAATAAGAAAGCACTAGAGGCCACATATTTTCAATTCTACTGAGTCACACTCTGGTTTTAGTAAAATGGGATATTTCTGCAAATTTCAACCAAAAGCATCCTTGTGAACTCACAAACTACAGCCCATTTGCAGCTAGCAAACCAAGAATTCACTGGTCGAACTGATCTACCAAAATTAGAATGCAGATCTTACATCTGTTGATACACTCTTACAATATTTTATATACTAATAATAAAACTCATAACCTTTTAACAAAACCAAATAATAACCACAGTTCTAAATGATTCAAAATCTTCTAAATAATCATAGTTGTGAACTGGAATCGAATAATATTGATATTATTACATCGCCACCTAAGTAATACACATAAATGGCCATTCATGAAATCAAAACAAATTTTCAACAAGTCAGCTTTCTTTACCTCCAAACAACAAAGTGATGTTAGAAAAGAGCAATTCAACCAACTACTAGGTAATAGTAATTATTGCCATCTTTAAGCAGAGATAAGGATTAGGAGCAACCCATGCATCCATAGCCAAAAATACTAACATAAAAAAGTGACTTGCTGACAACTTCAATTTCCTATAACTAGTAAGGACTAAGGACACATCTTCGGCATAACTTACTATACAAAGGAATAGCCAAATATTCTAGACAGACATTGTTCAAACCATGTTTACCTCTGATTAATAAAAAAAGGGGGGGGGGGGGGGGGGGGGGGATATGGAAATTACCAGTGCCTTCTGCCTGATCACACAACATAGTTGCAAAAAGCTATCCAAATTTCAGCAACTAATGACCAGATTTCTTTCCCCCAGAAACCATTTCCACATTATGCATCCAAATAAAAGTTAAAATCCTGAGGACTCCTTCCTTGTAGCTTCCTGATGTACTAAATAAATATAGACAGACAAAATACCTTTTTTCTTTGAGATTTGAAACTTCTGACCAAATTGACAAACCAAATAAAGCTTCGCACACTTACAATCATCATAAAAACCACTTTGTTTGTCTTTTCTTTGTTTGCTAAACATGGTGTTCGGACCAACTTGCACACACCTCGACTAATTCCACAGGATACCTGTCACCTCCCACCAACAACAGGTAACTTTGCCCACCAAGCTAGAATATATGAAAAGAAATCAACCCAATGTTTTTGTCTCCATTTATCATTAGGCCACACCCTTAGGTACCACAAAAGCCACCTCCTTTTTTGATTTAACATTCCTTCGCACATAAATTTCCCAAAGCCACTTAAAAATATATAATCTCATTATCTATGACAGTCAATGTGTTTTGATGATAGCACAGAATGAAAAAGAGACTTTTCCCAACTAATCAAGTGTTTGATTTGGTGCATATAAAAGTTCATGATTACCATAAACATTCTGTAATGATGACCAACTAGACCACGAATTTTTTTTGATACTTTATAGCAATGTACTTTTAATTGTACATAACAAAGGGCCAACAGACCGGATAAAACCTGAATTAACAGTGGTGCACTTGCGGGAAACTCCTTGCCAAGGCCTGTGCACCCCCTGGATTAGTCGGGGCTCTAAGAGACTCGGACACCCGGTGCAAATCGAAAAAAAAAAAATAAACAAAAAAATTCATGGAAGAATGGACAACCATTGATCAATGAATAATTAAATATTTTGTTCAAATTTTAAGCTTTCTTGAAACTTCTCCTTGTATATGAAAAGTATATAAACCCTTTATGCGTTATTTAAGCCAAAACAGTATGTACTCACGGAAGTAAGATGATTTCGATGAGGTAATATTCTTAGTAGTAATTTACAATCATAAACAAAATGACTTAACAGTTTCATTTTGACAAACACTGAATACACGTTGATGCTTTTAAACTTTCCGCAATTAATTATGTACTTTACCGAGATGAAGACATACGGGTTAGAATAAGCCTGCTTTTGACATGTAATTTTTCAGAATGAGAAAATAAATCTATGGTGTAGTATAATCAAATAATTACTGCGTCTCATTCTTAACTGAAAAATCGATTTTAATTCAAAGATAGAACTTAGTGGAGTCTTTATCATTTTAAATTTTTAAGTAAAAGTTTTGCAGAAAGTCGCTATCTTGATTATACGATGGTGTTAAAATTATCTTTGTCACTACGGAATTGTTTGCGGTGAGGTCTAAGGTATAATGACCCAAGATAAAAACGTAGGATTATTTTATCCTACATTTCGCTGGAGGTATTATGTAGTCCTTTGATTATTTATGCAACCATTCATACCATAATGATGGGATAAGTTATCCCACAAATATCGTGGAACAACTTATCCGGTATAACTTATTCCCAACCAAATGACCCCTAACAATATAGCAAAATAAATGTTTAAGATTCTTATATATTGATATTGAATATCCGACATCTCTTTAACTACTTTCACCGCATCTCTTTAGTTCCAATCTTTTTTAACATATACTATTAAGGTCTTGAATGGATTATCGATGGACACTATTTATCTATGTGCAAAGCAAATTGTTCAATCTTTTAGAAAATGTATAAGTTTGCAACATTCAGTGATCTTTGCATGTGTTTCCTCAAAGAACTATAAAGGTCATAGAAGGACAGACATGCTATTGCAAATAATATAAATACAAGTAAGCACGTTGTGCTACTAATTTAGGGCTTCTAAACACATACATTATCCATATATATTAAATTATAGCATGGCATCTGATGACTTTTTTTTTAGTGTGGTTTCTTCCTTAACTAAATAGGATTGACATTCGTCACTAGTTTATAACTCCAACACATTTTTTAATACTAATATGCTACACACGCCTAGAGACTAGTAACACAGAAAAGCGAGACACAAAGATATTAAGATCAGAAGATGGCAAGTTGTATATATTATCACAACCGTTTAACTGACTAACAATAAAAACCAATTTAAAAGAGTAGAAACAGGTCCAAATAGTAAAGAAAAAAGTGTAGACCCATCATGCAGAAATACTAATTTCCAGTTTAATCAAAAAATACAGCTTGATATGTGATGACTGACAAAAGACTCTAGTTAAAGATGAGTAGCCTCCAACTGATGCTACTTATGGGAAACTCAAATGTATCTTTTTCAATTCATTTGTCGTGCGATTGCTTTGAATTGCAACCACTGTGCACAGGTTGGCTTTTAGTTATGACCACCAATTCTAAAATCCAGGTCGCTAACTGCGCAAGTTTGGCTATGGTTTTCTTGTGGAGTTTCACAACAACAATAAGTAGGAAAAAAAGAGGAGATATAAAGAGAAACAACATAGAGCAGAAAAGAATTAATTGCTCTCCTCTCTGGTGCAAAGCAACAGGCAATGTAGGTAATAATCTTCAGCAAGATTAGAATACATGTTTCTCTTAAACAAGATAGGAGGAGTTGTTTGTCACCCATACATGGTATGTTGCTTCAGGGAACACCTATCAACCATCATAGAGCTAGAATGTGGTGTCATACATACTCTGGCTTCTGAACCTACTTTAAGTAACTCAAAGAACCTTTAGGGCAAGGAGTAGCTGGGGAGAAGAATTAAACCAAATCAAAAGAACTACAAATTCTTAAAACCTAATAAATCAAACTACACCAGATAGACCCGGATGAATTTTTTAAAAGTTGGGAACACACCGGATTGATTTTAGTTTTTTCATGAAAAACAGCACCAAACTACATTAGGACTTGGGGATCAAATCATGTCATGTTTGGCTACCAGAGGAGTGGGCAAGATAGATTACACAGTTTTCAATCAACTGCTTGTTCCTCATGAAAAAGCACAGAAATACATGACAATAACAACAATAATATACATAGTTTAATCTCATAAAGTGGGGTCTAGGGAGGGTAGAGTTTACGAGGTTTTTTCTAATAGAACCTCGTCTCAGGAAAAAACATTCAAAAGCAGTTCAGCGAAAGAAGTAATGGAAGTACAAAAAACCAACAGGTAGAAACAGAATGAATCTGAAATAGAACAATACAACAATCGAGGTACAACGAATCACGGATAGTAACAACAAATTGAAGGACAAGAAACTACAGGAACAAAACTATGACCACTAATATGAACGGACAGCAAAAAAACATACCCCTACCTATTAACCTTCTATTGTAATCAGCATCCTCAACACTCTCCTATCTAAGGTGTCATGTCATGTCTGCTCACTTCTCCCAAACCAACTTTATGACTTATGTATAAACACACATATATATGAAAAGACTCCAATTGAGTTGATTATTGCCAAAACACCATAAAGGAAAACCAAATTATACAGGCGCATACCCATGCAAGACACATAGAAAACATAATCTTCTAGTATTGTTAAGGTCAACGTAACATATATAAACTAATACCCAATCAGTACGCAATTCATGGATGAGAAAAGTAAAACATACAGAAAATCAGGCCCTCACCTTTTTATCATCCAAATATCAACGTCTTCCCCAATTGTCACCTTTAATTACAAGGCACAAAAATACTCAAATAAATTAACCCCAGGTGAAAGACACCTACACAAATCACAAAAAAAACAATTCTTTCAAAAAAAAAAGAACAAAACCCAGATACCAAAATGGCGATCAATAATCATCAAACTAAAAATTCTCAAGAAACCCCACAAATTATTGCTTCTTTCCAAAGCCTTATGCATGCTAAAAAGATGATTATCAATAAATAGCAACACATTACCAAATTCGTTGAAATTAAAGATCATATTCGAAAACTAACCAAATAAAAGTTGATGAGACAATCGATAGATCGGAAAATGAACAAATTGAAGAGAGGTTTCAATGGGAAAGAGGAATTTTTACGGGTTAACTGCTAATTGGCTGTTTGATTCTCCTATTAATTGGCCACGTTATTTTTCTTGTAATTTATGCTGTCATCCCCTAACAAGATAAGGCATTCGAGGGTATTTCAGTAATTGCACCTCAATATATAATTTATTACTTTTTTCATTTTTTTAATGACAAAGGAAACTCGAAACTGCATTCCTTTTAGTGCGGAGTAAGTCACCTGCTCTTATGTAATAGCTCGCAACACACGAGAGAAGTAACTCGCGTTAGACAAGTACAGTGCGATGAGCTCAACCCAGAAGTTAAACCCCTTGTTTTAGCCGATAAGAGGTTTCAAACTTAAGATCTCTGACATTGAAGTCGCGAGCCCAAATAAGTAGACCAACTCGAAGGGTTCCTTTTTTTTTTCATTCGATATTTGTGGAATGAATTTAGATTTATGTCAAAAATATTTCACATTAGGGATATGGCGGCTAGACATTTGCTTTAGGACCCCAAATTTAGGAACGTCAGCAAGTTTTAAGATTTTGAGACGAGGATTTTCTAGAAACAACATCTCTATCTCTATGAGGTTGTGGTAAGGTCTGTGTTTACCCTCCGTAAACTACATTTATGGGTTTCCACTGGATATATTATTGTTGTTGTTGTTGTTGTTGTTAACAGGTTTTAAGATGAAATTTATTGTATAATTTTATTTTGTTTTCTATAATATTAAAAATATTTTTTAGAAAAAGATCTATTTTTTTAATAAGAATATTTAAAATTTTGAACTACACTGTTTAAATATTTGTAGCAATAAATAATGTTTTTATAATAATATTTAAGATAATGTATTGAAAATCCATGGCTAACATCTATTCATTTAAATTATTATTATTATTATTATTATTATTATTATTATTATTATTATTATTATTATTATTATTATTATTATTATTATTATAATATTACCATGAGATATATAATACTACACTAAAATAACAATAATGAAAAGGTAATACTTAAGATTTCAGAATAAAAATTAGTTTAGAAAACTAATTATATTAAAACATTCTTGATTTAAAATAAAATAACAAAAATAACAAAATAATATATCCTGTAACTTAATTCAAATATAAATTCTATCATAAAAAAATTTATTAATATTATAATAATCAATTTGATAATTACAAAAAGAGACAATTCCAACCAACATAAAAAAACAATACTAGTAGTCAATTTAAAGTCATGTGGAAAACAGGTCAACAAAATCCTTTGGGTGGATTATATTTAGGTTAAAGAAAATATAGAAAGAGAAATATTTTGACAATATTAACTTTGACAAAAGAAAATATTTGAATTTAAGTCAACAAAAAATGTAGTAATTAAAATTTAGATATGAAGTTTACTAAATGAATTAAATTAATATATATGGTGGATAATTAACTAGTCTAAAAATGAATCAGGATGAGTTAAATAATAATTATAGTCCAATGCGTTTAATATTATTAAATTAAATTTTATTTTATTTAATATGATTATGTATAATATGAAATCGATAAAAAAAAATTTATTTAACACGAGGTTTTTTTCTACATGTCTCTTGATCAATTTAAGTTACGCTACAAATTTAACTTTTAGATAAATTGAAATAATAACTAGACAGATAATTAATAGTGTAACACATAAAATGTTTTAGCCTTTGATTTCAACCGATATCTCTGCTCTCTAATTTTTGGTGTACACTTGTAGACAGGCACAAAATTGCACAAATAGGCATATTCATCCTACGTGGTGTCCTACTCGTATATATCTAAAGTTGGAGGACATGATTTTCAGTTAAAATTAAATCAAAAGAACATATTTAATGTATTACACCATAATTAATTAATTAATTAATTCATCCAAACTTGCACAACTTGAATGAGTAATTTTTTTTATTTTTATTTTTGTATTATTTCATGTCCAATGAAGGTGAAAATTGGGAAAATATCCTACCAAACTCAATTAAATACTACTCTAGCAATTGACTGATTTGACATTTTGGTCATTAAAGTTTTATTTAATTAATTTTCAATTCGATTTTTATAGACAGTTTAACCAATAAATTAAAATATTGCCTGAGTGTTAAGATTTCTTTATTTTTCCAATATATATGCATGTATAAATGTAAAAACTTTTATATTGGAACTCGTTAAAATTATTACCAGCTATGGTAACAGGAGACAGCAGATAGTAGGGACCAATGTTATCCTGAATTTTGTCTTTTTTTAAAAAAAAAATATATTCAGGATTCGATATTTATGTTGATGTTTGATTAATTAAATTCGTGTATTACAAAGTTTATTTCCGAAGAACATGCTCCTAATGAGATTTTTCCCATATGCAAGATTAGAATTAGCAATGAAATCAAATTAAAAATAAAGAGAGAATTGTTAAAAATATTCTTAAATTGAGCATTAATTATTAGTTTGATCCTGATAGTGTATATATTATCGTATACTATGGTGCAAATATTACAAATAGAAGATAATAACTGTGAAAAATAGATACCACTTGCGAAAATAGATGAAGATTGGTTATTTTTGTAAAGATATTAATATTTTATATACTCCTCGAATATGAAATATACTAGTTCATAATCAAGCACACTTTTCTATTTTCTATATGCATAGAAATTCTTGAAATTAAGTCTTCCCAAATTTGATCGTAAGCGACGTATTTAAATCATATGAACATTTGACACAAATTAAGTAATACATTAAAGTTGTTTATAAAATAAAATATGTTAAATTATATTAGACTCATACCATGGAACCTTAAATTATCTAGTATATGATAAATTCACTCGATTCAATTTTATTATTTCCTAAATCCAAAATATATAATAAACTCGATCACTTCATCACAACCCACGTCGATAAAAAGCTTAATGTGTGCATATTGCTTTGTGACGCACAAAAGTAGGACCGGTGTCTTGCTACTTAGCTAACGCATCATGTGATTTTCCAGGAATATTCTTATTTTAAACCATTAGAAAAGAAAAGGTATCAGCCCAAAATGTAATAATTAAAAATTAAAAGAAAAAGATAAAATTAGAGTGAGCATAATTAAAAATCATCATATTATAATATTTGTTATTCTCTCGATCCACTTTTATTTATTTATTATACTATAATTAAAAATAAATATATTATTTTTATTTGTTAAATTTAAAAATTAAGATAAATTTTATCATTTGATTCTAAAATTACCATTTTTAATAACTTTATTTAGTTTTTCAAAATATTAAATTTATTTTATCAAAAAATGATACGATAAAATTTAAAGTGGGATGCATCAAATCAATACTGGACAAGTAAAAATAGACAAAATGAATATCTATCATTAGCATAGCTACTGCATAACTTGGTCCATTAAAATTATGATGATTGAGAAGAAATCATCTATAATTTTTCATATCAGTGGAAATTTTAATGTAAGATTTAAAATATTTCTAAAGTAAAACGTAACAAAATTTATTTGTCACTTTTCTTTTAAGGCAATGATTTCTCGATCAATTTTCACGTGTTCAATTACTTTTATTGAATATTCATTATCTTTATCAAAAAATTTATTGAATAACTTTGGACATGAAAAATTGAATAGATTCTATGTATTTTGATTTTCATTAAAATTTGAACCCAAATGCTGAAATATTTCTAAAATAAAAGTGTCACGAAATTCCATATGTATTAGAAAGAATTTCACGATAAATGACAAGTTTATCTCGAGATACATTCTTCGTTACTAATTTTAATTATTCTATCACAATTCATGTTGATAAGCCTTTTACTAGTTAAATAATAAAGAAAATAATGCGTATAAAAGAATATGGTAATTAAGTAAATAACAAATGTAGTCAAATTGGTTTTTAGTTAAAATATGGAAAATCAAAATGTTTGAATATAACACAAAGTAATGTAATTGAGAATTAATAAAATTTATAAATAGAGGGATAAGTATTTCTTCATTATTAAGTAGATTTGGAATTTGATTCTTGTATATTTCGACAAGAAATTATCTTTATTGAAGAGGGTTTTATATTATCATGGAACTAACTAACACTAATCGAAATTTAATCGAATCTTAATATAAATATCAAATATTGAATAGAATATTTTAAAAAAATTAAAATGGTTATATTTTCATTAATTATTTATGGCGTCAAGGTTGGCAAGACTTCTTAGAAAGTTGTTTAATTCAGAGAGCTAAGTGCTCTAACACATTGTCCAACATTGCAAGTCTATAATGTTAGGTCAATTTAATTTTTTCTCACAATATGAGAAAGATCTCTTTTTAGAGTATGATCGGGTCAACGCACCAATCGGTGAAATCTCCACCAGTGATGCCACCAGATTCCACTGACTGATGAAGGGGAATCTAAGTGTATATTCCTTCAAAGAAATCCTCCTGGACAAGATGTAACGCCCGGTAAATTACCAAATTACCCCTAGGGAAGAGGGCGCATAAAACACGTCTTCCGATGCTTGGATTGAAAATCCGAGAGCGGATTCATGATCAGCACTGAAAATTGAGCGAGGGAAGGGTCTCGGTCGATTTTTAGAGCGACCGAGTCGAAAGATAATTATTCGTTCCAAAACGAAAAACAGTGTGACTTCGCGATGGAACCGCGTTGCGGACCTGTCGCGGAGCCACACTTATATTTTTCTGTGATTTTTCGACGGAGTTGAGTTTTCCAAAAATACACTGTCTGCAACAGGTCCGCATCGCGGACTGTGTTATTTTCGGGTGGGGGAAAAGTTCTTTTAAATTATGGAGGGCATTTTAGTCCATTCCTATAATTCCTAACATTTCCCTACGACTAATTAAGGTCGGTTTCTAAGAAAAGGGTTTCAAAACCCCATTCAAGAGCATTCTTCCTAGAAGTCACTAAGTCAGGGCTTGAGGGGAGTTGAGGTTGAGGAGGTCAAGAAAAGTTTGTGCAAGAACTGTGTTAGCAAATCATTCCAGGTATGTAAGGCTAACCAAAAAAAACATGGGAATGTTCTCCCATGTGCCCTTCTGAGTAAATTGAATGGTATATTGACATAATGAGGTTGATGTGAAGAATTTTAAGCATGTATAGTGAATTTTACTTTATGCATATACTTTACCTAAATTGATGATCATCATAAATTGGATTTATATTCATAATGCATGTTTATGAGTATTTTTTTTTAAAACCCTATGATTATTTTACTAAAAGGGTGTAAAAATGAACTAAGAGGTGAGTCTAGAGCCTTAGTGAGGATGATGTTATGATGTTGTGATTGTATTCCACATTTGATGTGAGTTTTGATGATGATGTTGATGAGAATGATGTTTCATGATGTCTTAAAATGAGAAGTTAAATTTCTAAAAGAGGGTCTTGAGTCCATGATGTTGATCTTGATGTTTATGAGGTGAGGTGATGTTGATGTTGAGGTACTATGTCCCTACGGGACTGATGTTGATGTTGAGGTATTATATTATGTCCCTACAGGACTGATGTTGATGTTGAGGTATTATATTATGTCCCTACGGACTGATATTGATGTTGGGGTATTATGTCCCTATGGGACTGATGATGAGGTATTATGTCCCTATGGGACCGATGAGGTTGATGTTTTATGAGCATGTCGAGTTCTGGGAGGAGTATTGAGCACCGAAATGGGTAAAAGTGAGTCCTACGAACCCATTAACTACGTGGCCCGCGTAGGAAGAGAGGATTGAACCGCAATGCGGATGGCTCCTTTCTTGTCCCAATAGAGGACTGAGGTTTTTCTTGTGGATCTACTGAGGTTGATATCATTTACCCCGGGCAGGGTATTGGATGGATGTGGCAACGATATCGCTTCGTTGTATCATCACTAGCTCATAGGTGATGGTTGTCGGTTAGAGAAACTCCCAGTTAGGTTCCATTTTGATAGAACTCCGATGTTGAGGTTGATATGATGTTTTGAGTCGAGTCCTTTGAGTTGAGTTGATGTCGATGTTTCCTGAGTTGAGTTGAGTTGAGTCGAGGTTCCTTGAGGTGAGTCTGATGTAATGATGAGGTATTGATGGGTCATTTGTCTACTCTTTATCTCTTTCTTTAGATAGACATTTGACATTCTGATGGAGTATGATGTTGAGTTGATGTTTCCCCTATGCTGTTGTACTTATATTGTTATTTAGTTATTTTACATACCAGTACATTCCACGTACTGGCAGATACAGGAGTTAGAGGACTTCAGCAGACGCACCGTTGAGGTCAGAGATTTCGAGTTCCGACATTGGTGAGCCTCCTTGCTATCCGGAGGAAACCCTTCTATTTAATGCTTTCTTTATTCATTGAGTCAGGTAACCATGGCCTGTCATGGTACTATCTTAGATAATTGAGTCAGGTTAGAGGCTTCATAGACATGAATCGAGGTTTGACGTTGATGTTTTCTTTATGAACTGAGTAGTACTCTTACTTACTTAGTATGATGTTGAGACTGATGTTGGCCATTGGCCTTTTATTGAGGTGGTTCACTACCTTATTTCCGCTGTATTGAGGTTGAGTGACTGTCCTGAGAACAAGTGGTTCGCTTAGGGGCTAGCAATAGCCTCTGGGTGCCGGCCACGCCAAGGGTACCCTCCCGGGGCGTGACACAAGAGTAACAATCTGAATCAAGTTTGTGAAGCAACCATGGAACAACTCCCCCAAAAGAACTATTCCATACCCCAACAAGACAACATCCTTTTAACAGAAGAAGAAAAATAGAGGTTATACCTGTCATGACATTCATCACTCATAATTAAGATTTTGGGAAAAAAGTTGTCATATGGCTATCTCGAGAACAAACTGATAGACATGTGGTAATCAACAGAACTCCTAACTCTGATCGACCTAGGAAATGACTGCCATATGAAAAAATTTAATTTGATGGCCAACACGAACAAAAGCTTTACGTGAATGGCCATAGTTTGTAGCTGCAATTTTGTCTCAGTTTTAAAAGATAGAGCCAAATTTCGTCCCACAAAACTCTACAATAACTCACGCTGCAATATGGGTCAAGTTACCACAACTCCTAATGGAGTTCTGTGACAGATGCATACTGGAAGAAGTCAAGCAAAAGTTGAAAGCACTGCTCAAGATAAATGCATGTACCTCAGCCACACTAAGAGGACGATACATGAAAATCTATGTTCAAGTACTGCTTAAATACTTCTCCAAACCAAGATAATAATTGGGTCTCATATCCCGAAAATAGTTTATGAAGGTGAAGAGATTACATGCTTTGCACTAGGAATACACGCTCTACTATCGAAAGCCAACCAATATCGGAGAGTATGAAAGATAAAAAAATGGCAGTTGGTAGTTTGTTAAATTTTCAAAAAGGACGAGTCACAAAAACAAGTTGGAAGCTCCAATCTAGCAGTAAAGCCGACCCATCACCTAGGTAAAGTTGTACGATGGTGTCAAATGTGGCAAAAAAAATAAGTAAATTTCAAACTTATTTAACAGTGATGTCAAATAGAAAGGGGAAAGAAGACGACTCACATAAAGTCCTAATGTGATCATTAGATTTTTTTTTGACAAATTCTCGTGCTTCTAATACTTATATATCACATAATTTTTTAATTGTTCATGCCACATAGAATATTAAGTTAAGAAAAAAATGTATAAAAATATTATGTTTCGATGAGTTTAAAGATTTAATTGACAAATGATTAAATAGAAGGGCCTACAATACAAACTCCTATAAATATAAGGGTTCATCAAACCATTTAGCAACTTGTTGCAAATCGAAAAAAAAATCCTAAACATAAAATTTCATCACATTTTTTAAAATATGTGCAAAAAATAATGTCTAATACTAAAAATATATAATATACATCATATACGTTACTTCTCAAAAAGTTACATCCACATCCAATTCTAGTTCTAATTCTATTTCTTCTAGAAATAAATAAAAGAAATCAAAAACTACAAAAAATTACACCTTTAAATATCACTTTTTGTATTTTCTTTTTCATATTTTCTGTCAAATCTAATAGACGACAACAATAACAATATGTTCAGTGAAATTCCACAAGTAGGGTCTGAGGTCTGGAGAGGATAGAATGTACGCGGACATTATCACTAACTTATAGAAGCAGAGAGACTGTCAAATCTAATAGACAAAGTTATATAAATATTTGACGGAATATTGTAATTTTTAATAAACTTAAAGGACCAAAGTTTCTTAATTCCATATTTAAGGGTCTATTTTTGTCATTTTGTCACCCTAATTCCATCAATACGCCAATATTTGAACAGACTGCTTAACTAAACCAGTGACTTCACAGCAAGAGGAGGAGACAAAAATGGCGGGTCAATTGAAGAACCCTAAAAAGCAGTTTCAGTTAAACCCCAATTGGGCTCAGCTCCGTCAAGTATTCGCTCTCTCTCGCTCTTTGTAAAACTAACTTTATTTTGTAGTAATGTATCCTGATATGCACTCGATTTCTTGCTCCTTAGCAACTGAAGACCAATGGCTTCCAGAAGCAACAGCCTTCAGAAACAGAAAACTCTAATTCCATATTAGGTATAACCCGTTTATTATTAATTTTTTTTTTGTATAATTTTAAATTTTTGGGTTCTGAGTGTTTGAGATTTTTTTTGGTTGTTATCGTAGGAAAGCGCAAAAGCAGGTCCAGTGATGATTTCGGTGATGCTCGGCCTAATCCTCTTATTCCAACTTCATCGGATTCAAGGTGAGTTTAGAAAGGCCTTTTTTGTGGGGAGGAGGCGGTACATGATTCTTTATTTGCTCAGATAAACCAAAAGTAGGGAGTGGAGACTATCTCATAGAGATAACATTATTTGCTTAGATACCTTTTATGAAAGATTTATAGAAGAACTCGTTGAACTAGGATTTTTATCTACAACAACTACTCTATATTACCCCGTCTATTCCCATCAGTGAGGGTTTGGGAGGGTGTGCGTATTAAAAATAATGAGAGGGAAAAAACCAAGGCAAAATACTACCACATGATAAAGGAATTAGAAGGGACAATAGATAGTAACTGATATTGAAGGAACAAGAACCTACACGAGTAATACTACGATTACTAGTATGGATGGATAGCAGAGACCATACGCAACTACCTACCAACCTTTCATTCTAATCCACGTCTTTCATAATCTCATGTCTAAGGTCATATTCTCGGTAAGCTAAAGCTGTGTTATGTCCTGTCTAATTATCTCTCCCCAATACTTCTTCAACCTACCTCTGCCCCTCCTAAAATAGTCCATAAAGCCATTTTCTCACACCTTTGCATTGGGGCATCCATGCATTTATCCTTCACTCACCCGAACCACCTTAGCTCCGCCTCCCATAGAAGTCCTCCACCAAGGCTGCACCCCCTTGTCCTGGAAATCTTCAATGCTAATCTTGTCTGTGTAGTATGCCGACACATCCATTTCTGCAACTTCCATTTTCTGAACGCGAGAGTTCTTGCCTGACCAACACTTTGCTCCTTACAACATAGTCGGTCTAGTTACCACTTTGTAGAACTTGTCTTTGATGGCACATTCTTGTCACACAAGACTCTAGAAAAGTTTATTTTTCAAAAAAGTTATGAAATGTTATAAAGATGTTGATTTAACCTAAATTTCTATGCTATTTTAACATTTTCAGGAAATCAGAAAGATTTTATTTTTAACTGAAAACAACATCAAAATACAATTGAAATCACACTTTTTCTATTCTTATTTAAGCCTCTTCGAGTTTAAGTGTGATTGAGTATTTTTCTGATTGTTAATTGAGTAAATTTTCTAATTGTCAGCAATTTAATCATTAGCTGCATGACAGTGTTACAGATGTGATAGGGATGGATTGTGAAATGGTTGGCGTAAGCTCTGTGGGGAACAGAAGTGCTCTTGGGCGAGTCACACTGGTATTCAGTTTTACCTTCTCATTTACTTATATACTGGTGATTTAAAAATATAAGTTACTTCACTACATTTGACAAATGGCTTTACTAGCAATTATTTTCAGTTGCTTCCACAGTTAAACTTGATGCTTTTGATTATCAGTTACAAGCTTATACTGCACTACGATTTCCATAACTAGGCCGTTTATATCCTATAGTAAGTTCTCTTCTAGTTGGTCCCTTGTCTTCAGAGCATATGCTACACAGAGAATTATTCTATGTTCTTATGGGTTTATGGAACTTATAGTACAATAATTATTGATGTTTCTATGTTAAAGCTTCTTGTTGTTTCCCTATAAACATAAATTACCTGTTTTGATTATCTGGGTTACACTCCGTTGATTCTTCTGTGTGTTTGAACCTAAATTTTGTTGTAGGCTTGTTTATTTGACTTATTAGTGGACAGTTCAATGCAAACCAGTTTATTGCAGGTCAACCAATGGGGAAATGTGATATATGACGAATATGTTCGTCCAGTTGAACGTGTTGTCGACTTCCGCACCAAAATCAGTGGTATTAGACCTCAGCACTTAAAGAAAGGTTGGTTTCACTTCACCCCTTACATTTGAAAAGATACCAGCGGCAGAAATTTTTAGTCTGGTCTCTTGAAAGAATAATGACTACAGAAAAACACTATCCTTGCTGAAGAAGCAGAAAACTGAAAAAATCTTTAATTATACTTTAGCATGTTAAGTCAAGTCATCTGAGAAGCAGCATGGTATTACCTTAGCACGTTAAGTTGCTGCTGTTTTAGGAGTTTTGATCCTTGAGGTTTTTCCATCCGGACTGTGAAATTAATGTGTATCACATTTAGTCAGAACGGAAATTTAAGCTCTTTTAAGATATCTGACATGAGATATCATATTCCCATCGTCCATCTCAATTCTCATAGATCATTAGCATATCTTAGTAGGCGTTTGTCCATATTTTATGTGAAAATTAAATAAAGTAGTTTTTGTTTTCAAAATGAAAAATGAAATTAGAAATTAGAATTGTGGTTGGCTGTGAAATATATTAGAGTTGTTTTGAGTTTTTGTGAGTAATTTGGAGGGACAAAAGTGAAAACAACTTTTTGTTGTTTTTGGAATTTCTGAAAATTTTTGAAAAAAAGTGGATAGAATTTTCCAGAATTTTATGGCCACTCAAAGCGGGAAAAAGTAAAAAACCTTCATGGCCAAATGCTCCCTTAGAATTGGAAAATCATTTTACTTGAAAGTACTTTCAGAGCTGCAAATGTAGGCAGCTCCTGACTCCTCCCAAAACCTATAATATCTCCGTGTTCTCAATAACTGGTGTTAATATGAAGATAGCTAGCATTATTCTTAACTACTACCTGAATTTGCTTTATATCTTGCTATCTTTGCAATTGTATTTTTCTTCCTATCTTGCTTTGATTACACTTGAGCTAAGAATCTATTGGAAATAACCTCTCCACACTTGAGCCAAGAATCTATAAGGTTTGCATATATCCTAACCCCCTTAGACCCCTACTTGAGATTACACCGGGTATGCTGTTTTTATGAGTTCTTTCATACTATAATCACCTCATTGTCCATTATATCCTGAAGTAGTGTTTGAATCGCTGGATAAAAAACTTTGAAGCACACAAATTTGAGTAGAGGGGCTTATAGTTCTTTGATAGGATCATGGAAACATTGAAGTCCCATTTTTAATACACTTAGAGGTTATTTGGTAGAGTGCATTTGCAAAAATAATGCATGAATTAATTCTTTGTATTAGTAATATCTTATTTGGCACACTTTCTCATGCTATGTATAATTAAGTAAGCATTAGTTATACACTTTATTATGTATTTAAGTGTATATTACTAATACGGTAATACCATAGATTTCTAGGTATTAGTAATGCAAGGGATTTCAATGCATGCATTAGCATGGTTAAAGACCGTATTACCCCTCTAAATCTTTTTTTTACATCTTTTCCACCATGATTGTGAAGGGTATCTTTGTAAATAAATACTTTTATGCAATGATTACTATTTTTAATACACCAAACCAAACAATGTATAAGAAATAGACTACGTATAATTAAAGCAAGCATTACCAATACAAACATTATTAATACAAGCATCATTAATACACTCTTTTTGCATTATTCTTATACACTCTACTAAATGACCCCTATAATGCCGCATATAGTGTACTAGTAATGCTTGTATTAGTTATATTTGCATAGTATGCTGAGATTATTTCTTATGCAGCGTTTGGTTTAGTGTATTAAAAATAACATGCAATGCATAATATTTAAAAAAAAATCACTTATTTACAAGAATAGTCCATAAATATGATGGAAAGGATGTGGAAACGGTTTTAGGGACAATTATGTCTAACCATGCTAATGCATGCATTAAAACCCTTTGCATTTCTAATACAATGGATTTCCATGTATAAGTGTCACGACCCAAAAGGGGGTGTGATGGCACTTGCCTAACCCTCTACCCTTCTCCACTTAAATACCAGGCTTTGCTTTGCATGGTGTGGGGCTTGAACCTGTGATCTCAGCCATAAATCCTCCACCCTTTGCCACTTGAGCTAGGCCTTGGGGGCTGAGAGTCAACACATCGTAGTAATCCCAAATCTGGAGTCCTCCTATATATGATTTCTCCATTTAAAAAAAAGTGATTTGTGAGTCTCTGAAGAGTTGCCTTTTGAATACTGCTTATGCCTTCTGGATAGTCTACTTCCTTAGGATACCTTTTAATGTCATAGTACCAAGATTCTGGTTCTCCATCTATGTGGAATCAATAAGCCGGTTTATCTTGCACGTTGACCTTGATCGGATCTATATAGTTTTTGTCTGGATGTTGAATTATAGAAGCCAGGGTTGCCAAAGCATCTGCAAATTCATTTTGAGCTATAAGAATATGCCTGAAGTCTATGTTGATAAATTTCTTGCATAATTCCTTAAGACATTGCAAATATGGGAGTATCTTCACATTCTTGTGCTCTATTCTCCTTGTATTTGGTGAATCAATAGTTTGAGTCACCTATGACCAACAACTCTTGTATGTTCATATCAACAGCTGTTCGGAGTCCAAGAATACAGGCCTCAATTTTTGCCATATTGTTAGTGCATAAGAACCTGAACTTTGCTGACGTGTTGACTAGTTACTGAGACTAGCACAGCCCTAGCACCAACTCTTTTAGAGTTTGTAGCACCATCGAAAAACATTCTCCACCCTGGATATTCCTCTGAAATATCCTCTCCGAAAAACAAGACCTCTTTATCCAGGATGTAAGTTTTAAGAGGCTTATACTCTTCATCCACAAGATATTCCTCTGAAATCCTCTGAAGGTTGGTAACTATTTCCCGATTTTCGATTCGATTATAAGGTTTTATATATATACTTTTTTTATAAGGCTGAGGAATTTGGGTGTATTGACTATAGTATGAGGGTTGTCGTAGTGGGTTTTGGTAGGTTAGCATTTGGTTTGGCCTATGTTCCTGGATGGTCATGACAACAAACACTTTGTCCTCCTTCTTCTTAAGGGCTCTTCCAATTGAATCTGGCTGAACTGCCTTACTCGTTGCTTGTAGGGGGTGCCGGGTTAGTGATTCTTCCTGTTTTAATTACTTCCTCAATGAATTTTCCCATTTTAACAACCTCAAAGAACTTTTGTTCTTCCACACTTATCATTTTTTTCATAGTACGTCGCATCCTTCTGAGATTGTATAAAATGATTATTCATTTCACTTTCTGTCATTGGAGGTTGAACTTTTGCAGCGTCTGCTCTGCACCGTATAACATATTCCCTGAAAGACTCTGTCGACTTCTTTCCCAATTTCATCAAATAGAACCTATCTGGGATAGCCTCAGTGTTGAACTTGGACCTATCCATGAATTCTTGCGCCATCACACCCCAATTACGCCATTTATGTGGATCTTGGCTTGTGTACTAATCAAGGGCTTGTCTTGTCAAACTCCTTATAAATAATTTCATTCTAATGGCTTCATCTTTTCCAACTCCAACTAGCTTGTCATAATACGACCTGAAATGAGCTCGAGGGTTTCCTTTCCCATCAAACATATGAAATTTCGGTACCTCATACCCTGCAGGCAACTCAACGTCTGGAGTGAACACACAAATCCTCATATTCATGCCCTTCACATCCTTTATGGACTTGGATGTTTTTGAATGCTTCCTTTAAATTACGAATCTCCCTTGCTATGTTTTCATCTGCTGTTGACTTTGCTTCTCTCTCCATTTTCTCATATGGATCAACATCTGGCATGGTTGGCATTTGGGCAACAAAAAGTTGAGCTTCCGCTACATATACTCGTGGCACATATTGCGTGTTAGGAATTGCAGTGTGTGCCGTCGGTATGTGTTGGGCCGCTAGGTATTTTTTGAGTGAGCGGGGTAGTTTGGATGAGTGGGGTAATTTGGATAGGTGAAGTTTGGGTAAATGCTTTAGTTTGGATAAGTGGAGTTTGGGTTATGTCGTGGAGGGTAATGGATTGGATTGTTTTTTTTTTAAAAAAAAAAAATCTATTTAAACATACTTAAGTTATTTAAAAGACCGACACTAAAAATAACTTCAAATATTTTTTTGAATTTTTCAAAAATAATTATTTCAAATTGTTGAAAAAAATTGAAAAAGCTCGATAATTAATTTATATTGTGGAGGGCAAAAAGTTGGATCGCAACAAGGCTCACTCGAGAAAAAGTTATAGAGTTGAAATAAATAATCATTGCATCTTAATAAGAAATCAAAAGTAAAATCTTAGTTGGAACTCCTTTATTTTGGTTAAGCCTTTTTATTTATCTATAAATAATGGAGTTGTAGTCAAGTTTTTTTTTGTTTGTTTTTCAAATAGATTTGGCCCAAGAAACTAAGATACACAAATAAAATAAATATTCAGTGCATATAGGAAGCAAAAATAAATACATGCTTGAAACTATTATTTTGGCTTAAAAAATTTATCTGCTAAAAATAATGGAAGATTCAGTCAAGTCTTTTTTACAATAAATAACATTGCACCCAAAGAAGAATCAGAAAAAAAAATGTAAACTCGAGGTAAAATATGATTGGTATGGATGCAAACAATTTCCGAGGGCCATTGGACTGGGTAAAACCTGAATTAACCGTAGTGCACTTGCGGGAAACTCTTTGCTGAGGGCCTGTGCACCCCCGGGATTAGTCGGGGCTCAAAGAGACTCGAGCACCCGGTGCAAATAAAAAAAAATGATTGGTAAGTCAAGAAGAAGTAACTCATAAAAAGGTAAGAGTTAATGGCTAGTCCCTCTCCCTCTTAACGTTCATGTTTTTTTATTTTGATGAAGTGAGATTTCATAAGGCATCCAGTAGATGCAAAGAAACAAAAGGGGATCAATCTGCTTAGTAAGAGCAACAACATACTCAGTGAAATCTCATAAAGTAGGATCTGAGGAGGGTTTAGTGTAGGCAGACCTCACTAGTCCTCATAGAGACAGAAGGATTGTTTCTGAAAGACCCTCAACTCAAATGTATCCGTTCCTATTGAAAGAAGAAAAAAATAAATATAGAATAAAATCTAAAATGAAGACCAATACCAATTCTACAAGGAAAAAATAATAAAAGTAGCAAAATAATCGAAGAGCAATAACAACACAATCATAACGAAACAACTAACCCTATGACAACCTAAAACTGTCACAAGGCAAGACAATATTCTATCCCATGACAACTTAAAACCATCACAAGGCAAGATAACATTCTACCCCTATTAACCTTCTACCCTAATACACAACGTCCACTCTTTTCTTTTTAAGGTCATGTTCTCGCTATATGAAGCTGCACCATATTCTATCTAATCACTTCTCGTCAACACTTTTTCAATCTACCTTTACCCCTTTGCGTAACTCCTAGATCTAATCTTTTGCACCTTCTAATTGGAGCATCGACACACCTCCTCTACACATGCCCAAACCATCTCAGTTTCGCTTCTCTTATCTTGTCTGCCACAAAGGCCACTCCTATTTTCTCCCAAATAACCTCATTCCTAATCTTGTCACTCCTAGTATGTGCACACATCTATCTCAACATCCTCATCTCCGAAACATGCATCTTTTGAACATGTGAGTCTTTGATTGGCTAACACTCTATCCTATTTAACAAAACGGGTCTAACCACCACTCTGTAGGACTTATTTTAAGTGTAGATGGAATCTTCTTATTTCACAATGCTCCAGAGGCAGGCCTCCATTTCATCCATGTTGCCTAATATGTTACGTGACATCATCGTCGATGTCTCCACTACTTTGGATGATGGACCTAAAATGTATAATGTTTTTTCTCTTGGGAATAGTTTGAGTGGCAAGACTCACTTCTGTGTCCGCATCATTTATCGAAACACTGAATTTGGGCTCCAAGTATTTAGTGTTCAACCTGCTCAATTTGAACCCTTTAAGACTCCAGAGTTTGTTTCTAAACCTCCAATCTATCATTAACTCTCTCCTGAGTCTCATCAATCAGAACTATGTTATCTGCAAATAACATACACCATAGAACCTCCTCCTGAATGAACCATGTCACCTTATCCATCACTAAGGTAAAAAGAAAAAGGCTCATCATAAATCCTTCTTGTTGTCATATCTCAACTGGAAAATGCTCCGAGTCTCTTCCACTGTTCTAACTTGAGTTTTGGCTCCGTCATACATATTCTTTATTGCCCTAATATACACCATCAGGACACCTTTAGCCTCCAGACACCTAGGTCATCACAAGCTCTGTCATTTGTCATTTCGGTATTTAAGGGGTAACATAAACACCCAATAGTGTAAGTATTAAGCTTACAAAACAATGATAGTTCAAGTTCTCAAAAATATTACTCTGTAAGAAGTAGGAATGCACAGTTGAAATAAATAAGCTATATCAAAAAGAGTCAAAAGAGGGGTTGATTTGACCATTCTTTTCCTGCAATTGCTGAGAAGGAGTCATCAGCAACTTTGACTTTTTCAGTTCTTGCTGAAGGAGTGCATGTCGAGAAAACATGGGAATTCCATGTCAGGTGATCACTAGCCTCTGAATCTATGATCCAAGAACTTATACCAGTTGAATCTGTACTCCAAAAAAAAAAAAAAGATGGTACTACCTATTTGGGAAAAAGAACAAGTGGGATTAGAAGGATCTAGTTTACAAGTTTGGAGAAGTTTGTGCAGTAGCTTTAATTGTTCCCTAGTGAATGGTGACATTTCTTGAGAAGATTGCAACCCTTGTTCTTTGTTGATGCACTCAAAGGCCTGACTGCCATGGTTGTCTACAATTTTTTTATTCCAGTTAGGTGGTTTCCCATGGATATTTTAGGAAGTCTCACGAGTGTGCCAATATTTTTTGCAAAAATCACGCCACAACTTCATTGCTGTCTTGGTTGGAACTTTGTTAATACAACTCTTGGCTTCTATTGATGCCGCTGGGTGACGTAGCCTAGTAAATGTTGTTTTAGACATAAGCAACGCAAGAATAGAACTGCTCTGATGTCATGCAAGTTTTAGTACCAAATTGTAATATCTTATTCATCTGTAGAGTGCAAGTATGTAGTAGAAAAAACACAAATGAACTGGTAATCAGATCCCTTGATTCCAGGAGATTTGAGAATCAAGGGATGATTTTATTTGATCTAATTTCCTAAACTATTTAATAGCATATCAGATCAATTTAGATCTTACAAAATCAGATCTGATCATAGTTAGATATTCACAAATCACTCATTTCATGTCAATTTTGTCATATAGAAAATTGCCCCTTCCTACATAGCTTTTCTTTCTCAATTATCTGGAATGGAGATACCGAGAACTTGCAGGACACTTTAAATATTCCTGAGTGGAAGGAGGCAGTTCCAGAGGAGATGAACACTCTTGCGAGAAATGAAACCTGGGAAATTGTGGAACTACCACGTGGAAAGAAAATAGTGGGCTGCAAGAGGGTAGCAAAAGGGTTCGCTCAGACCTACGAGATTGTCTATCTCGAGACATTCACTCCAGCTGCGAAGTTGAACTCAATCAGAGTTCTTCTTACCATTGCCATCAACTTTGATTGGCCCCTTCAACAACTAGATGTGAAGATTGCATTCTTGACTGGAAAACTCGAAGAAGAAGCTACATGGATCCTCTTCCGGGTTTTGACGAATGATATGGAACTAGAGTGTGCAAGTTAAAGTAACTTCTCTACGGGCTCAAATACTCTCCAAGATCTTGGATTGAGAGGTTTACTTATGTTAAAAAAACAAGGAACGCTCAAGGGAAAACATATCATACTATGCTCATTCAACATTCTCTTTAGGGAAAGATTACTATCCCATACATATAATATCATCCTTGCAACAGATGACTTGTTCAAAATGAAGAATTAAAAAATAACAGTTGGCTGCAGAGTTCAAGATCAAAGATTGGCAAGTTGAAATATTTTCTTGGCATGGAAATAGTGAGATCAAAAAGAGGCATTATGGTGTCACAAAGGAAGTAAGTACATGACCTTCTAAAAGAGATTGGGATGAGTGGTGTCGTCCAGTTGAAACACCTATTGATTCAAATATGAAATTCGAAAACAAAGAAGGAAATTCAATTGACCAAAGTCAATATCAGAGACTAGGGGGGAAGATGGTCTACTTGTCACACATTCGATCTGATATGCTTTTTGTTGTAAGCTTTGTCAGTTGATTTATGCACTCTCCAAAGGAAGAGCACCAAGAAGCACTATAGATTCTAAAATATCTGAAATTTCACCTAGGAAAGGATTGTTTTTCTATAAAAGCTAACATAGGGCATTGAAAGCATTACAGATGCATATTCGTCAGGTTCTACTACTGACAGAAGGTCTACGCTTGGATATTGTACATTTATTTAGGGAAATCTTGTGATTTGGAGGAGTAAAAAGCAAAATGTTGTAGCTCATAGATCCAGGTAAGAAGCAATATTTTGTAGCTCATAGCAGTTCTGAAGCTGAATACCAATCTATGGCCCATAGGATATGTGAAATGATTTAACTCAAGAGGATGGTGGAAGAACTGGAAAAATCGTTTGCTCTACCAATGAAGAAAAATCGTTTGCTCTACCAATGAAGTTATACTCTAACCAAAAACCCGCCATTAGTATTGATCACAATCCAGTTCAACCTGATAGACCAAAGCATGTTGAAGGGGATAGGCACTTCATAAAAGAGAAGATTGAAGAGGGAAAAATGCATGTCTTTCGTCCCAACAAGTCGACAAATTGCAGAAAGTTTCACCAGACTTGTTTAAACCAAAATTTGAAATTCTCGTAATCAAGTTAGGAATGACAGATATTTACATGCCCAACTTGAGAGGGAGTGTTGATTTGTGAATATCTAACTATAATGAGATATGATTTATAGGATTGAAATTGATTGGATCTGATAAAAATCAAATCTGATGTGCTAATAATCGTCTCTTGAATCTCAAATCTTCTAGAAGCAAGGGATCTGATTGCTAGTTTGTTTGCTTTTCTCTACTATACAACAACTATACAACAACAACAGGAACAACATATTGAGTAAACTTCCACAAGTGAGATATAGTGAGGGTAGAATGTACCCAGACCTTACCACTACTTCGTGGAGATAGAGAGGAGACGCTGTTTCCTATTTGTATCTCTACAGATGTATATGATTTTACAATTTGGTACCAAAACTTAGACTATATGATTATTGGACAATTAACAGTTGAAAATTATCCCACATGAAAGCTGATTTCGATTTTTATTCTCTTACACGCCTAAAAGAGTGTATCCACGCTCTTTACCGTGTCAAAGTCCAAGGGGCGAAGACTATCAAATTGCCAAGTTTCGAGGTAACTAAGACAAAGTATGGTTCAGGTGTGCACTAATAAACAGTGCTAAATTCATTTATATCTTTGTAGCTGGAATAGAGTTATATGTCTGTTAATGTGACTTAAACTGGAAATTAGAAGTTTGCCACTTGGCACAACATCCCGGAGTGAGAGTTCAATGGCTCGTGCGCAATCAAGCAAGAGAGGTTTGTCCATAATGCATGAAAGTCAGTTACGCGAAATACCTTGAGTGATTCGATATAGTTTGAAACAAGTAGGCGTGTGTCCGTCAATCTCTAACTAAATAAAGTGTAATAGATAAAACCTTATCTCTTATGAAAGGATTAAGTTTATCTCCATTTCTTTCTTATTGCAAGATTTGTATAAAAGATAAATATATTGCAATCTTTGTTGAACAACATTCACTAGTTTAATGGTTCAAAGTTGGATGGGCTATCAGTTTATCTCTAATCTGAAGGTGTATATATTTCAATGTGGATTAATTGTTTTTAGCAGTCAGTTTGAAGTTTGACCTAGTGTTAGTTTGACTTCGATCTGGACAAGTATTTATGGAGAGAGTAATTGCATTTTTGTGAACACCACTTTCTGCAAGTTATATGCTCAAGGCAATATCAAGAATATTTTGTTTATTTTGCCCAAGTAATGTGCTCTTTCTGATGTTATCTGCAGCGAAAGATTTCCGTGTCGTTCAGAAGGAGGTGGCAGAACTAATAAAGGGACGGATTCTTGTTGGCCATGCTCTGCGAAATGATTTTAAGGTAACTGTGCACCTTCTCAGATTTTGCGTCTGCAGTACTTTCTTTAACTAAATGGGAAGTGTTTCCTGTACAGGCCTTGTTATTAAGCCATCAAAAGCAGGATATTCGTGACACTTCTGAATATAAACACTTTCTAAGGTAATCTTTGCTCCTTCCTCCTACCACCAAACCAAAAAGAAATTCTTGATTACTTGCAATTTCAGCTGCTAGCCTGTATTTTGCCTGCAATATGGTGCTGACATTGGCTGATAAATTAGGGAAGGACGCAGTCGCGCACTACGGAATCTTGCTACTGAAGTCCTTGGAGTGGAGATACAAAATGGAGAACACTGCCCAGTTAGTTATATTCTTTTTAATAACTTAATTGTGCTCTTTTACTTTCATGTTCTGCTGTTTCTCACTCTAACCAGTGGGATCCTCACTGTATCTGTACATGGACCTCCAAATATTACTTGGTTTTACAGACTGAATCTAAAAAAAGGTCAATTTTATAGCAGCGTGTGAGTTTATCATGCCAGGTCTGTATCCTACTGAATTCTAACTTGTATCCATCTGCATATTTTACAGATAGAAGATGCCCGTGCTGCTATGATGCTTTACCTAAAGCACAGAAAAGAATGGGAAAAGAGCATCAAGGACTTTGCGAAACTGAAGGAGAAACAGAAAAAGCGTAAACCAAAGAAAAAAAACAGGAGTTTGAGAAGACCTGTGTCTGAATAATGCTTCCTAATGAGAGATGATCACTCAAATTTATCTCATTGCTTGTTACATGCATAAAGTTACAAACTAGGGTGGAGCAGAGAGAGAACTGACTAAACATTGTAGATGATTGTTGTAGATGTGAGATGCACTCAATGGAAGAATTATAATTAAACCCTCCATCTCACTATTTATGGTCTGCCAGAATCGCGACATGGATCTACCCAAGACTGGTTCTGCTAGTGAAAGGAGGAACATATCATCTCTTTCCTACTCTTTCACTGGAAATTGCCAGTCGTTTGTACTAAATTCATATTCATATATCCTAAGCTCCTTCCTGTTGGTGCTTTCTTAATTTGTTCTCATAGAGAATTGAGCAGTCCTTTCATATTTGCCAAATGGAACTGAATCAGAAGTGAAAACTGCATACAAGGGCAATTAGGAAAGAGTTACTAGAGTTCTGTTTATTTGATTCTGATTTTAAGTTTTTGCAGAAGAGCTTGTTTCTTGTAAAAGAAATATTGGACTATGGAGTTACTAAGATGGTAGTTGGAAAGTGTTGATGAAACTACTGATCATTGTTAATGAAATGACAATTTTTGGTAACATAGAATTGCAACCTACTACACTTTTTAGGATAAGGTTTGATAGTTATCATTTAACTGTACCACCTCATTTTAAATCAAATTTATGGGTCGAGTTAAGATTGGATTGGATCGATCCACATGTAACCCACGATCTCAAAAGTCTTACATTTATCGATTATTGATCGTTATTAGTTTAACCGTTAAGATTTGACAAAAAATTTTCTTTGTTGAAAATTACTTAGAAACAAGTTGGCAAACCAAATGAAATCATACACGTTCAAAAGTAAAGACTATCACATTGTTGAATATCTGAGAATTTGAGATAGTAAAAAATAAAAGTATGAAACTGTGAAAGACTTTATAAACCAAATGGTACAATTATAATTATTTAATTCACTATCGAGTTATTTGTTAACCTGTTAAAAAAAACCTAAAACCGTTAAAGAACTAATAGCTCAATAATAAAAATAATAAATCATTATCGAAACTATTAAATCAATAGTCCATTATCAATAAATCAATAAATTTTTTTTTAATTCAATTTATCGATTTCGATTCTATTTTGAACCGCCCTATTTCCGACCCCCTTTTTAAACCATCAAACTCAAATGATAAATAAGCCCTAGGTTACAATACTATGCACTTTTGCAAAGCAGCCACGCTACCAATTTTTGTCTGTGCGGATAAAATAGCAGACACGTCCACTTCACTCTCCCCTCTTTTTGCATGTAAACAGACATTCACTCAAATAAATATGCATTCACCAAAATTTTGATTTTCCCCAAAATCGCTCGATTTGCTGCTCAATTTATTGCAAAACAATGATGCGATTGTGTAGGAGGATTGAAATTGCTACTGGAGATGGAGGTATTTCGATGCTAGGTTTTGGCAAAAGAGGTATCGTTACGACCTGTAGAGCTGTGTTGTTGCCGCGATTTGGTGGTCCGGAGGTGCTTGAGTTTCGTGACAATGTATCTGTTCCTGATCTAAAACCTAATCAAGTGCTTGTTCGTGCTCGTGCTGTCTCTGTCAATCCACTTGATACCAGAGTGAGTTCGATCTTTTTTTAATTTTATTTTGCAATTACATTTATTCATTTTGATTGGTTTTGAATTGTAGAGAGAAATTGTCTTTTACTGAAATTTCGTGTTGGTAATTGGAATTCATGTGTTTTTCAGTAGAGAAATTGAGATGATTATATGAAAATCCTCTTTGATTTAGACTATCTTTACACTGGCCGTCATTTGCCTCAACGGTTGATACTAGAAATTGTTCAATTGTTATTTTAGTGAAGGGTCAAACACACACCTATTATATACCTTTGTGTGAGTTTCCTAATTGAACTATCACCAAATGTTTATCGAAACACACCTCAATTATCAATTGTTCACTTTTACTATCTGAAATATTACTCGACTCGTCCAAGTATGAAAAGTGAATAACTGATAGCTGAGGTGTGTTTTGATAGTGCAAGTATGAAACTCAAAAAACACAGATACTTTAGTACTCTTGTGATTGGAAATGTTGCCAAATCGACCTATAATACAATTTTGTGTTGGAACTTGAAAACTCATGTGTTTTTTTTCAGTAGATATGTTAATCCGTCATACCCTAATTTCTGTCTGGTTGGGATGATTATATGGTTCATCACTTATTTAGAATTTTTTTTTGTGCTGGCTGTCATCCCTGCTTTATTTTGCTTCGGACCAATTATATTTTGAGAAACTCAAATAGGTGGAGGTGTCTGACAACTCCAATAACATACCTAGTGAAATCTCATAAGTGGGGTCTGGGAGGGTAAAATGTACGCAGACCTTACCACTACCTCATAGAGATAGAGGGACTGTTTTCGAAAGACCCTCATCTCAAAAATATCATCCTCAAAAGCAGAAAATACTAGATATGAAACCAAATGACTAGAATGAAAATCAAATGATAATTTGTAAAGACGAAAAAAGTAACAAAATAAATGATGGACAATAACAACACAATATAAAAGGACACGACTACCTCTACTAACCTACTATATCACAAGGTCAGACATCATCCTACCCTTACTAGCTGTCTAACCTTCTACCCTAATACGCGACCTCCGCTCCTTTCTATCTAAGGTCATGCCCTCGGTGATATGAAGCTGCGCCATATCCTGTCTAATCACCTCCCCTCAATACTTCTATCTCTACCCCTCCGCTTAACCCCTACATCCAACCTCCCGCATCTCCTTATAGGAATGTGAACACTTCTTCTCTGCACATGCCCAAACCATTGCAGTCTCGCTTCTCTTATTTTGTCTGCCACAGAGGCCCACCCCTAACTTCCCCCAAATGATCTCATTCCTAATCTTATTCCCCTGGGTATATCCACACATCCATCTCAACATCCTCATCTCCGCAACCTGCATCATCTGAACATGTAAGTTTTTTATTGGCTATCACTAGGTGGAGTTGTCTGACGATTTCAGTAAATTCACGTATGTCAATAGAATGTGCTTGAAGTTGAAGTGAATAGGGGAAAAGGGGATATGCAAGAAAATTGTTCAAATTAGGGCAAAATTTTATACCTTTAAGACCTTCTAAGCAATCTATGGTTTTCATTTCCTTTTTTGCTTTTGTTTTTGTCTGAGAAAGCAGAGATTTCCGCTTTAGAGAATTTTGATGAAATGAAATCTCAAAATACTGGAGAATCTTTGGTCTATATTATCGATCCCTTAATTTTTTTTTTCTTTATGTACCACACGGCAATTGTTGAATAAGTAATCCCCTCCTTAAAGTTGAGATTATGAACAAATATTTTTCTAATATGCATTTATTATTATAAATAAAGGTATAGGAACTTATTAAGTGAAAATCATGCTTTCGGATGAATACAGTATTATTACGAAGGGAATGCAATGCAAATGACATCTAAAATAAAATGTCTTATTTTTTTTTACCTCTTTCTTTACTATGGAAATATTTATATACATGCATCAATTCAATGTGGACATGATATTCATTTGACGGATACGATTCCGTATTTTTCTTGTTCTACTATTGAGAACTGGTAATAGTTATAAAGCTCGTGCAAATGTTTCCCCTAAATCTTTTGAACACTTTTCTTCCTGGGAAGCTATGCCATAGAAATTGTGATCGCAAATCCATCTTCACTTTATTTTGCATTGAGCATTTAGTAGATGCTTTAATATGTTTCAGATGCGATCAGGATATGGACGTTCAATTTTTGAACCACTTCTACCATTGATTTTGGGCCGAGATATAAGCGGTGAAGTTGCAGCTGTTGGAAATTCTGTTAAGTCACTTACAGTTGGGCAGGAGGTATTTGGTGCTCTGCATCCAACTGCTGTGAGGGGTACTTATACTGACTATGCTATTCTTGCGGAGGATGAACTTGCTCCAAAGCCGGGATCACTTTCACATGTGGTATGCTGTTGTTTGGTTACATTTGCTCAGAGCAACTTCCCAAGAATAGTTTTCTTCTTTTAATCATTTTCTGGCTATTTGCGATCAGTTATAAAATCAGTGTCTATCTTGTTCCCTTCCCACCCCTCAGCTTGCTGTTTAAGTTATCAATTTCTGAAGTTCATTGTTGTTGGACTATTATTCCTGTCAATTTTCATTCTTGTTATCTGCATCATGTCTTATCACGCATCTTGTTTTTTTACTACTCTAGCATGCTAAGGCTCTATATGCTGTTCTGCAGGAAGCTAGTGCTATCCCTTTTGCTGCCCTAACTGCTTGGCGTGCGCTCAAAAGTACTGCCAGAATAATAGAGGGGTATGTTTATTATCTGATAGGTTTAATTTTTTCACCAGTGAAATCATTTTCTCCTTTTCCCTCTTTTATCACCCTTTGTGAAGGAGAGGGAGGATGGAAATATATACTGAACTTCTACATTCAGTACTGTAGATGTACTTTATATGCGCACTGTATGGATCTGAATTCATCAGTTAGACTCGAATAAATAACTCTGGGAAAACAGAGCTGGAAGTTAATGCAAGTATTACCATACCACGGAACTAATAATTTAAGAAGGTGTTCCGCTGCAACTATTTTGCTGAGTCATCAACATTTTCTAAAATTGTTCTGCATTTAAATTCTGAATTTCTGGTTTTTGACAGCAAAGACTACTTCCACTTAAAAAGAGGTTAATAGCTTCAAGTAAATTATGATGGCATGTGAGTGAAAAGTATTCGAAGGGATTGAAATGTTACTCTGTTTGGTTTTCTCTTTATTAGATTAATTTTTTTAAGTTTTGGTTCACTTAGGTGATCAATAGATAAAGTTATTTACTGGCATGTCTATGACCAACATTGTATTCTTTTGAATGTCATTATGTAATAATGATTCTTCCATTGGAGTGTATATAAACTTTTGTAACTTGGAAGTGCATAAAGAGTAAGTTTCAAGATACATTTATTGGCGTAATGGGAAAACATGGAGTTGTTCCAATACTGCTGTACAAGATTATTTTGCCTAGAAATGAAAATTAGTCAAAAGAATGGCTTTTCCTTTTTCTTTGAGAAACAGGATGTTGATTCACATGGATTCAAAACCTTAGCATATAATACTTGCTATTTATTACTTGGAAGCTTAGCTATTTATTAGGAGTAGGTGTTCGGTTTTGGAGAAGTGTACACCAAACACCGAACTGAGCTAATTTGTTCAGTTTTATTCAACTTTATTTTGGTGTTTCTTAGACAGTTTTTTTCAGTGCGAATGAGATATTTTCTCTCTCTTGAATATTTCATGAAGCTGGAAGAAGAGATGCATAAGCTACTCTTTGCCAAAATCAACTATGACTAATCTTTTTGTTTTTGATTTCCCTTTCTCCATCATCAACCCAATCTATGCACTTACTATGATTTAAACTGCCAAGATGAATGTAGAAACTGCATTATAGACAAACCTTTTACAGGAAAAATCAAGAATACAGTTATTGTGCCTGTCATTTAATACTATCTTCACGTCTATAAATACCTTGAGGATCCTGAAGGAGGATAATCACGCTAGGAAGAACGAAAAAACAAAGAGAATAAGAAGGAAAAATAGTTGGTATAAAAGTTTGGTTTTTCGGTGCAACGAAGAACTATGGCCCTTACACTGAACACCGAATCAAAGGACCGAATTTTTGAGAAAAAAAGCCCGAAACTGAACTTCAGAACCTAATTAATTTGGCTTTGGTCCAGTCCGGTTTTTCAGTTTTCCTATATTTATGCCCACCCCACTATTTATTGTTCCCAAGTCATGGCCATCTGAACTCATAAATCCTATTTAAGGGGTCAATGCACATTTCGGTTGGTACTGTAACTGAATCCTTTTACTTCATATTGACGTCATGATAGCAAATGGATCTTCATGGATAGAGACAATATGATGCCTCGAAATGATATATGTGTGCTGTTTATACTGATATCGTTATTTCTCAATCAAATTACTTCAGGCATAGGGTATTGGTCATAGGAGGAGGAGGAGCAGTAGGTTTCTCTGCAATTCAGCTTGCAGTGGCTGCAGGTTGCCATGTTTCTACTACGTGTGGAGGAGAGAGTATAAGTCGCATGTTAGCAGCCGGTGCTGAGCAGGCCGTTGACTATACCACTGAGGTGACTTTGCAGTAGTAGTTCTTGAGTTTTATTTCCATTATGTTATTTTATTTGAACATGATATGCTTGGTTAGCTTTTTTAATGGCATTATTGGCGTATTCTCCCCTCTGTCCTTTTGCCAGGATTGACTTGTTTGCTTGTTTACAGGATGCTGAAATAGCACTTAAGGGGCATTTTGATGCTGTCTTAGATACAATTGGTGTGCCGGATACTGAGAGAATGGGCATTAGTCTTTTAAAGAGAGGTGGACACTACATGACGTTACAGGTTAGAATTTGTCCTGTATAGCCCTGAATATTCTACTTTATTTTCTTATAAATGCCGAAAAATTTGCCGGTACAGTCTTAAGCAAGATTTCTTGTTCTTTGCTCACAGGGGGAGGCTGCATCGGTGGCTGATAGGTACGGACTAGCTATTGGTCTTCCTATGGCAACAGCCATCTTGCTGAAGAAGCAAGTCCAATATCGATATTCTCATGGAATAGGTAGGAGATCTTCTGAAGTTTCTATAAACTGTTTGGCAGAAATGGATTTTCCTGGTATTTATGGAATTTAAGACACCCTTTATCTAAAACAAAAAGGGAAAAAAAGAAGAAAAGAACATGAATATATAGTTCACCCGTAATGATATGAGATATGTTCTTGCTTTATGTTAGTGAATTTTCAAAACTAAGTGGAAGCATTACAGGAAAAATAAAACTCTAGGTGAAGTCCTAGGTACCATCTTACTATTAGCTGTAACTCCTACAACCAGATTGATGATTTAGATTTGATTCAAGACTTTTTGTTGCATTATCTCATAGGTTGGTTGTCTCTTGTACTTGTGCTATTGGATGAAGAGGTCGACAGGGTTATGATCTGAATAATAGTAGATAAAGCAACCAGAGAGGCGTTTTAAGTTGAACTGGGTTTGTGATGTTAACACATCTTATAAGGCAAGAAGTGAATAAGGGGATGACACCTTTGCATCTATTTAAAAATATGAAATGCTCTTTTCAAGTGTATAGTATAGTCATTCTGATATGGCTATGACCTTATTTTTTTAGATTAGTATAAATATTAGCATATTTCATGCCTATTGACAGGTTTTAGGAGGATATTTAAGTGCGAATGACATACAGATCACTGATCTTCATTGAAGTAGATAAGAGGATGAAACCTTCATCCGTTTAGTGATGTCAGATACTTTATTTGAAGTAGATGGTAGAGTCATTCTGATGTTGCTATGACCTTTTTCTTGGGATAGTGTGTGTGTTAACATTTAACAGGTTTTAGGAGCAAGTGAGATTGAGACGAGGGTTCCCAAGAAACAGTCTGTCTACCTCTATGAGGTAGTGATTAGGTCTGCGTACATTCTACCCTCCTCATACCCTACTTGTGGGATTCCACTGGGTATATGTTGTTGTTGTAGGAGCAAGTGAGGATAAAATAACAAGCCTGGCCACCTCCATTCCTTGTTAATTGGGCTCTCTCTCTCTCATTCCCTATTTCTCCTTCACAAAGGTTTTTCTTGGAGGAATAACCTTTAGGTAGTTGTGGACAAATTCCGTAAGCATATTTGTTGAGGTGATTTTGGTCCTAAATCCTATTTGATGGTTCTCTATTTCTTTTGTTGATAAAAGCAAATAATCTTTTTGATATATTGGGTACACGATCTGAATAGAAAGTATATACAGGTAACAAGTAAGCTTTCATGCTGACATATTCTTTTACATAGTATATCAAAATTAATTGGAATATCATCTGTACTAAAAAAATGTACCAAGAATAAAATATTTCCACTAGTATCTAGAGGAATTCTAAATCCTTCATAGGCCCTTCTATCTTTTTTCCTTCAGTGTTGTCACTACTCAAAATCCCATTAGGCCGTGAGGCACCCACTACCCCAGTAGGCAAGCCCCATTCTTTTATTAACCAATTAACAACTTAACTAATGCAAAATTTATGTAGGGTCAACAACCAACTCTGATAAAAGGGAATAATAAAGTCAAACTCAAATACCCCAAGACCCGGTGACACCGGTACAAGAGCATTTCCAAATACAAAACAAGTCTGGAAAACTAATACAATTGTTTAAAAGGAAATAAGACAGAAAATAATGAGTCTAGAATTCAGTACTCCTGAAAAGAGAGCAGCTCAGCTTGAACTCTAACAGCCACAAATCCGAATTGCAACAGCAAGTCAAGCATTGTTAGTACCTGATTCTGTCCCTGCACACAAAATGGTGCAGAAAATATAGAGTGATTACAGAAAACATGTGTACTCAGCAAGCTTTGATACTAACTCTTCCTAGAAGTAATAACAAGATACAACACCAACATACCGAGTGAAATCCAACAAGTGAGGTCTGGGGAGGGTAGAGTGTATGTAGACCTTACCACTACCTCATAGAGATAGAGAGACTGCTTTTGGAAGACCCTCAATGCAAATATATCAGTTTCAGAAGTAATAACGAGATATAGCCTAAAAATTCTTTTCCCATAAAACAAATCACCTCAACCTAACAATTAAAACATGTACTTTTCCAAAAACAACTAGTGACACTGCTAATATCACTAGATGTCTCAAGTCAAATCAGTATCACAATCATCTGAACAACTCAACACGAAATAATTTCACAACACCAAATCAGTATGAAATGCAATGTAGATGGAATTTAATGCAATGCAATGTACTGGCCATTAACGGTATACACCTGCTTCCTCTGTCGGATAATCGGGACCAGAGGAACTTATGAGGCCCACATACCTGCCGAAACCATTTTCCATCAGCACAATTATTGAGTAGAGGTTACTGTCCAAGTCAGTTAAGGAGTATTAGTTAGTTAGTGAGGTGGTTAGGATTAGTTAAGGGTTATTAGAAGTAGTTAAGTGTAATTAGCAAGTTAGTTACATTGACAGCTGTCAATGTAACTACTTGTGTATAAAAGGCCATTTGTACTCTTAGTTACATACTTTTGCACATACAGAATACTACTTCTTCTTCCCTTCTCTGTACTTCTTCTTCTTCTTCCAGACATAGAATGCTTCTATATTGAAGCTAACAACAATAACACTCACCGAAACCATTTCACATCCGTACAATACCACTAGTCAAAACCATTTCCCCTCGACTTCATATGATGTCACTTGCTAATATCATTTTCCATCGGCATAATCAAAATATAAATTTTACAAATAATAAGAGTGGTATGAATATGTATGATCAAATATATAACATCAGTTCATAAATCAATCTGACAACTAAGGATCATCAATCAAAATCAAGTTCACATATTTCACAAGTCTCAATAATGCTATCATATCCGACTCATGAGTTCCTATTAATCGATAATTAATTTCATGCAAGTTTTACCATATCGGGGCGCCAGTACTCACATAAATACTCATTATTCTCATTTATATGGGACTGCATTATTATCTATTACTCATAAATTTTTTTAATTTCATCAAAAACTAACACTTTATGCAAATAAGAAATTTCTACTTGCCTTAATCGAAGCCCAATCATCAAATTACGAACTTGCTTTTCTGTAACATTTTCAAATGATTAAAACCTATTTAAATACATAATCTTCATATGGATACCAATCTAATAACACCCATATTGCTATATTTATTTTTGGCTCGAAAATCAGGTCAAAGTCACCCGAAGCCCCCAAATTTGAATTTGAATTTTTTTTTTGGATTATGCTTATAGTAAAACAAATTCGCATGCCAAATACAATAATTATTATTCAATTCTCAAATCAAGATTTTGTTCTAAAAATCCTATGACTATATTTTCTTGGTTCAACATGATTTCTACATGTTTTTACCCTAAAAGTCCGTTCATAATCACATAAAAATTTAATGGAAAAGACGAGAATCATTACCTTACACTTTGGGATGAAAATCCCTAATATTTTTTTGGATTTGCATCGGGTGTCCGAGTCTCTTTGAGCCTCGACTAATCCTGGGGGTGCACAGGCCCTCGGCAAGGAGTTTCCGGCAAGTGCACAACGATTAATTCAGGTTTTACCCAGTTCGATGGCCCTCAGAAATTGTTTGCACCCAGTGGGTTTTGAACTTGAGACCTTGAAAGGGAGCAAACCCCAAGGCTAAAGTCAATTGCCACCAGGCCAACCCATGAAGGTTAAAAATCCCTATTTTTGTCTTCTCTTTTTCTCCCCTTCCCTTCTTTTCCTCCACTGGTTTTCTGTTTCTGCGTGTTATGTGATACCTGCTGCATGCAGGTCCTTTTCCCCCCTCTTCTTTCCTTATTTAACTGGGACTTGCCCTTTTACCTTTCTTTTATTGTCTTTTCCTTTTCTGTTTTGGGCATTTGTCCATTTAGTTCCATTTCCCCTCCTTAACCCCCCCTTTTCAATTATTTATTAGAAATAAAACAATTCGTTATTTAATTTGAAAATCGTGTCCGCTCCTTCACTCAAGTCATAAATTACATATAGAAGCCGTGAAAAGGGTTAAAATAGAGGGAAAAAATTTGGTAAGATTCACAAAATGATTAGAAGGGTCGTTATTAGTGGTGTTCACATAAAAGCGTAAAAGTATTTTCTTCAGGTTGAAGTTAATCCGTCTCCACATTGTGCAGTGCAAGTGTATCATCTTCATATAGCAAATGAGACACCTTTAGACTATCTTAGTTCTCCCGCCTAGTTTATCCTCCGGCTATTTTGTTCATCATTTTGCTTAACCCTCATGTATCAATATGAACAACATAGGGAGAGGATCCCTGTGTATAAACCTTGTGTCCTAAGAAAATTGTGGGGTTCCTGTTGGACTATGATTTATAATTCTCTAATATAGTTCTCTGAAGGAGATAATCTAGCTTTGACCAATATCTAATCTAGATTCTGTTCAAATGAACCGCTGGGTGGACCGAATCAGTTGGACAGACCTAGATCATCTTTTCATATTTTTAGATCACGGAGATATTGATCTCTATATTATGATCAGCTAATAAGGATAAAGTATACCCACACTCACTCTCACTTTAGGTTTGCAAACTGCAGAAACTTGATTCCCTTTTAGCACGTGACCACTTTTTCAAAAGAAAATATGTGACTGCGTTTCGAGTGCTTGGTCAAGAGTGACCATAGTGAACACCATGTGATCATCCTACTACTCATCTGATGTTTCAGTGGGAGAGACAGAGAAATGTCTTGTTTTGTCATTCATCTGATGTTATGGATTAAATTTGTGGCCTGCCAATTTTCTGGTATTTATTATTGTTAGTAGCGAGTCTGAGGGGTCGAAAGCTGTGCTATCGAGTTGAGCCTTTATATGTGCTTTAACTAATTCATTTGTTATGTTGGCATGCTACAGAATATTGGTGGAATTATATGAGAGCTGATTCTGAAGGTTTACATGAGATACGCCGGTTATCTGAGGCTGGGAAACTTCAAGTCCCAGTAGATAAAACATTCCCAATTTCACAGGTGAGAGAGGCACACGAGGCCAAGGATAGCCGTCTAATTCCTGGCAAAGTGGTGCTGGAAATCGACTGATTTAACTGGACAATCTTAACCAACAGTATGCTGGATTCAATGCACAAGGCCACAAGCTATAATGTCCCATGCAGTCTGGTATTGCACTGAATATCTGATGCCTCATATACGATATTATCGCTGCGCAGAATAACCAAAACTAATTTACACTGTTGGAACATATAGGATTCAGAAGTTACTAGGGAAGAAAAAATGTGCAACCTGTAAATTCTCACGATATTCTCAGAATCTTTTCTTTTCTTTAAGCATCCGTCATTGTTTCTATGTCACGTTAAACGTTTAACAGAGTCTTCATTTATCATGCTCATGCCAGGGAGATGCTTAGTGAATGGCCATAATACGTCATAGAAGATGTTTGTGCTTTTCTTTTTCTAGGAAAAAAAGATTTTGATGTTTCTGAATTTTGGTTACAGTTTTCAAATTTACATACTGGTTAATGAAGGTTGATTCCTCAATAACCAAGTACGTATAATTTGTCAATTTCTATAATTTATGAAATGTGAATTATATAAATCTGTTTGTTTGTTATAAGGTAAAAGTAGTAGTGTAATTACATAATTTATTGTGCAATTAGAAGATGTCCTTTCCAACTCATCCCTATTCCATGTGCTTTTTATAATTGACAATCCAACAAATGTTTCAAGCTGTCACTTTTTACTAATATTTACTTGGCTTTCTCTAGAGATATAAAGCTTTTCACTATTTCATTTTCCATCTAAAGGAAAAAGCAGAACTTTTTTTCTTTTTATATGAAATAAAGGTAAACAAAGTGCTTTTTGTGAAGGATCTCTTTTTCTTTATTTCCCTATCATCAATGGTCCTTTTGTCCTTTTCTGAAGTAAATGCTGGTCAAAGTCCTTTTCTATTAGGTTCGCTAGATTTAGTACTCCTTTATTTAAACAAGTGCGTAGGTTTATTTTTGACAATATTTTAATTTTAATTTTTACGAGATATATTTAATATCTTAAAAGTTTAAATTAAAGAATATTTTATTATATTTGAAATAAAAAAATAAAAAATTAGTTCAGTTTAGAAGACGAGTTGGATTAACCCTATTAGGGAAAATCTTTATATTTAGGGGTGTTAAATATTGTAATCAGGATTAGTAGAGGTGATTAAAATATATTAACGGCTAATCATAATTCACGCGCGATTTGCTGCGCAGCTTTATATGTTGTGCATGAAAGAAAGCATCTTGCGTAAGTAGACGACAACTTCCACTCTCATTTGAGAGCGTGCTTACTCTTATTTTCTCGGTTCATTTTTTCTTGTTCAGTATTAATTTGATAAATTTCATAAGAAGTAATAAATAAATTATTAATCTTACAAGAATAAATTGGGAAGTAACTAATAAATTATCTCTTAATTTTTAAATCAGAAAAGTATAAAAATGGACATAACAACGTTTGCGATTGTAGAAGAAAAGCTAATGAATCAATATTTGAAAAAAACTAAAATAAGCATATATCGAGTTTGATGATAAGTGTATACTCTGGTCTTAGAGATTTTCACTTAATTTATCGATCATTATCCTACGTACTCAGGTGTCAAATTAGATTAAAAATTATAGACGAGGTGATTGCGCTGACTAATGGTTGATGTAGTCGATTGAGATTCGTGAGATTTTATGTTATAATCAAATTGGAAGTAAAAAAAAAAACAAGATAATTTTTTGTCACGTGTTCAAATTTTGGTTGACGACATTGGCGATTGTATTGCACGATCGAATGTGAAGCGTGAGGCGGAATGTGCTGCTTTTGGAGAGGAATCACATAAGTCACGTGCACTCTTGGAGTCTTTTGTTTTCACCTCTCTTTTTTCCACGTGACCTGCACTCAAATTCACCCCCCAAAATGGTGCATAATCACCATTATGCCACTGGTACCATCCAAATTTAAGTGATTTCTAGCTAATTGTTACGCTAATACTCTCTTCGGTCTCTTTTATATGTTGTCTTTATTATAAATAGGCGACTCTTAATATATATTATTTCACAAAATCAATGGATAAATGATATTGTTCTTCCTATTCTACTCTTGATAGTTAATGAGTTTTGAAAAAGATATATGTGGCCAACTAGAAGAACTAAAAAAAACAATTAATATACATTAAATAAGACAAAATAGTAAAGTCATTTATTTCTTAATACAAATGCAATCCCCAAAGGTGACATATAAAGGACCAGAGGGAATATTTTACAAGGAAAATGCATATGTTTGAATAATTTTAATAGAACCCAAAGAAAAGAAAAGAAAAAAAAATACTCTACTATTATTTCCTCAAATTAAGTGATCATACGATCGAGAAATTGGCTCATACATATATATGGCGTTTTCTTTTATTTCATATTTGGTGTCTAATATTCATATTGAAATTCAATTAATTTAAATTTATAAAGCATAAACTCACATTTATGAGAAAGTGCTCCTTATCAAAAAATAATTTCATATCCAAAGTCCAAATCCGAGACTAATATATACTATGACCTTTACTACTACTCAAAGTTGGCCATATGACAAACAAAATTAGAAGTAAGCACATGCTAGCTATGCAAGCTAGACTGAAGAGGACGTTTTAATATGCAATAGGCAAGATTACCGTTAAGACGCCTCATCATGTTATTTACTTTAATCTCTCTTAATTATGGCTAATGTGTTGGGCTTTGTTTAATCGATTATAGTGCCCTTTTGTCATAAACTAACAGACTCGAAGGTCTATTAAAAACAATCTTTCTATTTTTTTCGAACGATGAGTAAAATTTAGGTATGAATTTATTTGTACTAATGATCTAATTTTTATTTTTTAAAAAATAAAGCAATTTTTTTATTCTATAATCCTAAATTAGAGTTCTTAAATGTAATAAAAATGTCCTTTAATTTTTTGATATTTAACATGTCATGTTAAAAATTAAAATTAAATTGTTGACAAAAAAAATTAAAGGAATCATTCCTTTAAAAATAAACTAAAAAGAAAATTAGATCATGTTTTTTTAAAAGGAAATTTTGAAACTGCCCCCGAACTTGATACAAATTATCAGCTTTATCTTCAAATCGTTGATAATCTTAAAAACACATCGATCTACTTGACTATTTGGATTTAAATACATCCTAATTTTATAATATGAGTGGAATACACCCTTAAATGTTCGCCAAGTTCAGAGATATTTTTAACACCTTTCACAACTTTTTATTAAGATTCTCATGCTCCTACAAAAGTTTGAAACCTTTCACAGGAAAGAAAGCAACCAGGTCTTTTTTCGACCCTTAAGAGCAAGGTTCGTCCCACTCTCTCATCTACACAATTGTCCGATCTCGCGTATGTATAAGACCGTATCTATTTGATTTCTAAAAAGGATTACTAATCCTTTAACTTTTCAAGGAATCCTTCGGTGGTTGTGAATGACTGATTTTTGCAATCTTTTCGACCTTGGTTCACTTGCTTTGTCATGTGGCAGATTGAAAGCGTATTTAGGTTCAGTTAATCGAATATGAAAGTGTTTTTAAGTATATCGATAATTTAAAAATGAAACTAATAACTCCCATCAAATTTAAAATTAGAAATATTAATTAGCCCTACTCAAGCAATCATCTTCACACTCAACTAAAGACAAACAACATCTCCATCATCTTCCCACTTCCCCCCCCATAGCTTTTGCATTCAACAAACTCCACAAGCAAATCCCCTTTTCTGCATTTTTTTTTTCTGTTTTCTTCTGCCACACTCTCAGGCCCCCCATCCATGGCTACCTACAACAATCTACTACTCAAAACCAAGAAACCATGTCTTCTTAGCTAGATAATGGAATTGGACAAACCCCATTACTAGTCTTCATCTGTTTCATTTCTAGTCTTTCTTCGATGAAGCTTTCAAAATCCATTCTTAGTCCTAGCCATGTCCGTAATGACCCACCTCTCTCTCTTCCCACTTCCCTCAGCCGGAGGCTTAAAGCCAATGGCAGCGTTAAAGGTGGACAATCACCAGCTACCTTCCCTACAACAACCGGCAAGAAACGCGGGTCGGATTTTGATAACCCGGAACCTTCATCTCCTAAGGTGACCTGTATTGGTCAGGTGAAGATGAAGACGAAGAAGAAAGTTAGTCAAACACGGAATTTGTCTAATAGGAGGAGTGATATAAGTTTCAGGAAATTAGAAGAAGAAAGGGGTTTTTTCATCCAGAATCAGAGGAGTTCTAGCGTGCATTTACAGACACAAGATCCATGTGCGGCGGTGGTGCATAGGAATCAGAGATGGGTGCATTTGCCATCGACAATATGTGAAGCTTTGAGGGAGTTCACCTGTTTGTTTCCATGTCGGTCCTCGTGTTTTTCGACGAATGAGAAAGGAAAGGAAGAGAATAAAGTTAACCGATCTAGAGAAGTTGGTGGCAATAGTAATAATGGGCAGAGGGCTTGTGGTGATGTTGTTGCTAGATGGTTAGTTACATTGCAGGATGGTGAAGCAGAAGAGAATACGAGAGGGATTGAGTTGATGGTTACTAACAATGTGAAGGAGGAAGAAGAAGAGGAGGAGGAGGAGAAAATGGAGGAAATGCAAAGTAGAATGAGAAGTTCGAGAAGGAGGGATGTGTTTGAAGGTATTGAGTTTAAGGATCATGGCGACAGTGCTGAATTGAAGGAAGAGAAAGCCAGAGTTAGCATTTGCATTCCCCCTAAGAATGCTTTGCTTCTAATGAGATGTCGATCTGATCCTGCGAAAATGGCGGATATCACTAGTCGATTCGGGGAATCACCTACTCAAAAAGAAACCGATGAAGAAGTTGAAGAAATTGGAGAAATTGCGGATGTGGAAGAAGTAGTAGACACAGAAAACATCGAATGCAAAGTAGTAGAGGAAACTAGTGTTACTGTTGCGGAAAATGGAGAGAACCCGGAGGCTCTAGAGGCCATGGAAATGGAAACAGAAAGTAGCAAGGATGAAGAAAAGGTTGAGAAACAAGATGAAGAAGAAAGTGAGATAAAGCCACTTGTAGCAGCAAACTCCATTGAACAAGTAGATCAAACAAATAACCAGCTCGAAGAAGACAGCAGCATTCAGAGCTTTTCATCATTTTCAGAATATGAAGCAAATGCTACATTGGAAGAAGAAGAGGAAGATGAGAGATTCAAATCAATTATCAAGAAGGTAATTGAAGAAACACTCTTGTTGGAACACATTGACAAAGAAGAAGAACCAGAATCTGATGCAGCAATTTCAGACCTAGAAAAGAATGAAATCGAAAAAGAACATAACGAATCAATTCTTCCAGATTGTTTGCTACTAATGATGTGCGAGCCCAAATTATCCATGGAGGTTTCCAAAGAAACATGGGTATGCACCAGCACCGAACTGAAACAAGCTAAAACAGTGAAGAAGAAGAAGGAAGAAATCCCCGAGGAACCAAAGAGAAGGCGAAGCATTGACAAGACTAAACAACACCTCCTTCTACAACCACCAAGGTCATCGTGTTCTTTCCCGGCGACCGGAGTTCCGTCGGCGATGTCATCCATTGCGACGATGATAGAGCAGAAACTGGTAAACGCAGTAGCTTACGAGCCGTTAGTGTTGACAAGGTGCAAATCGGAGCCGATGAGAACGGCCGCGGCGGCGGTTAAGGTTGCGCCGGAGACTTGTTTCTGGAATAATAGGAAGATTGAGCCGCATCGACGGGCTACGTTTGGGTTCGGGGCGGCTGGAGTCGGGTTTTGAGGTGACCCGAATTGTTCAAGAATTTACGCTTTGATGAGTTGTACTTTGCGCATTACTCAGGTTGTACATTTTAGTTAAGCCTTTTATCATGAATGAATTTTTAGTTGTAGAAGTATTTCTTTTTCAGTTTTAAAATTTTGAGTATTTTATGATTGAATTCAAGATTATTCCATAATGTCTTTTTGTAAAAAAAAAATGCTTGTAATTTTATTAGTTTTAACAAATTATTCTCTATTATCCGTTATGTATTGTATTGTTAGTTTAAATATAATATTTAGATTATTATTTAAATTTTATTGTATTTTATTATTGAATCTATCTTTTTTTTAATGTGATAGAAAATAAATTGCAATCATAAATAAAATATGAATTGATAAAATAATGTGAGTACAAATCTATTTATTCATTCTTCTCTCGGAAATTTCTCCTCGATTTGAGGGTCATTAATGATGTATTTTTCAAACTAGGATAATTTGAATATCTCATTATGATTCGAGGACCGTTAGTAACATATATATCGAACTAGTTAGGATGACTTGTTTATGAATGAATTTATGAATCTTTTCGAAGTATTTGATTAACAATAAGAGTTTGACATATTTTGATGTTTCTATAAATATTTCATGAAATTTGTGAATTTTTTTAGATCTATCTATCATTTTAAATATAATATTTGAATAGTCATTTAAATTTTACTGTATCACATTATTGAATCTATTGTTAGATAATGATAAAAAGTCTCATTTTTTATAATGACCAAATTAAGTAGGATCGTGCTTTTTTTTAAAAAAATTTAGTTTTATTTTGTCTATACGTATTATTTAATTATTTTATTTTATCTTTTGCCCACTTTATTTTTATCTCATACCCAGCATTTCTTATAGTTATAGGATTATTGTTCAATATTATATAATAACGAAAAATGATACAGTCCGTCTAAATATCATATTTTTACTAAAATAATATGATACAATATAAAACAATATGTTACACCTATCCAAACAAAATGTTAGAGAAACAACATGTGAAGTAAATATTATTATATTATATTATTGAATCTATTGTTATATAATGATAAAAGAATATTTTTTTTTTGTAATATTCGATTTAGTGTGATCACATTTTTTTTTTTTACTTCTTATTTTATCTTTACTTATATTTAATAATTGTATTTTATCTTTTGCCCTTTTTTAAATGTTAGTTCTATTTCACTGTCCTACTTTTCTCGTAGAGTTATCATTCAAATTATCAATATATAATATAATAACAAAAAATGATACAGTCTATTCAAATATTATATTTTTACTAAAACAATATGATACAATACAAAATAATATGTCATAACCATCCAAACAAAATGTTAAAGCTAATTTGTGTTAGCTTGTTATAAATAGCTAATAAGTTTTCAAGCATTTGAAAATAATAATAAAAATAATATTATTTATTTAAACTTACTTTTTTTATAAATAAGTTGTTACTTATTGGGGAAAAAAATAATCAAAAAATTCTTTTTTCTTTCTCCCAAAAGTATGGAAAGAAATAATTGCAACTATTATTATATTATTATACAAAGTAGAAATGACAAATTGTTTCAAAGTACTAATGAGGTGTCTTTGATTTTGGACAAGGGCATGTTGGGCTGGTTGATGGGAGAACACAAGCCTTAATCAGTTCATATTTATGTCATCCAACTTTGAGTATATATAAATAATAATTTAATCGATAAAAAAAATAAACTCAGTACACTAAAATTTTTGCTATGCGCAAAATTCGAGGAAGGATCTCACCTCAAGACTCTATTGTACGCAACCTTACCTTGCAGTACTGACAGAGGCTGTTTTCAACACTTATATCCTATGTGATAATTCGTGTGAGATACACTTAAACTGTTTAACTTCAGAAAGTGAAGTATAGCATGTAACATCTATTGTGCTTCTTTTTAATTTATACACTTCTTTTTAATTTATACACATTAAGTTAAATTAAATGTTTCTCAAGAAATGGACAAGACTAGAAAATTGACCATATCTCAACACTAATAATTGTACTATTTCTAAATGGAATTAATATTAATATATAGTTATAGATACTTATTATAGACATATCTAAAGGGACAGACTGGTTTTGTATGCTAATATGTGGCTTGTTAATGAGTGTCATGTGAGACACAACCAATTCCCAACTAAAAACAGATCTAGAATTGGAAATTAATATTGGCAACATGAACAATGTGTCTTTGTATCTTTTTGGAACAATTAATAGATTTAAACTTTGTATTTATTAGAAGGAATATTAACACTTTTAGTCCCTCAAATATCGACAAATTTCAATAATGATTTCGGGTTGAACACTTCTAATATTTATTCACTTTATCTTATTTTATGGGGCACCCCGTAACTTGACACCGTGTAAAAAAAATTGAGACTTGTGGTCTATATTTTTTTTTGATATTTATGTAGCTAAGAATCATTTCCTTTTTTTGTTTCCCATCGGGTGTCCGGTGTCCACATTGGAGCCTGACTATATCCAAATTCGTGCCGTGTATAGTCCCATTTGGAGGGAATCACTCCCTGCCAAGAATTTTTCGATTCCAAGGACTCGAACTCGAGAGCTCTTGTTAAGGGAGGAGCAAACCCATCCGCTGCACCACATCCTTTGGTGGTAGCTAAGAATCATTTCATTAAGAGCAAACGACTCCTAAGAGTGAACTTTATCTTAATATCCGTTATCTCATGATCAATTCCTTTGTTTGTTTATTTTCCTTTCTCAAATTTTTTTATTATACATCTCACATGAAGTATCTACCGTTATGTTTTGATAAAGACACAACATTATAAAGAGTTACGTGTCAAAATCATATCTAAATTATTTTGAGTTTCATACCTAAATTATTAGGAGAATGAGAAATACATCTAGTTATCATTCATTAGTTTGAGAAATACACCTAAATTGTCCTCCTTTTAGTTAGGCGTTGAGAATGTGAAAAACACACATAAACTACATTCATTAATTTAAAAAATGCACCTCAAATTATATGTAATGTATGTATATCATATTCTCTCATTTTAGAAAAAATATAAAATTGCCACGTGAAAAATAATTCTGCTATGGCAAAAATAAAAATTTAAAATTATAATGAAGAACAAATTAAATTAGCCTATAAAAAAAGTGAAGCATAAAATGAAGAAGAATATAATGTTGATAAATATAACAGAAGAAGCGGGAGGAGGAGGAGGAGGAGGAGGAGGAGGAGGAAGTTGAAAAAAAATGAAATAGAGACGAAGAAATGAAGATAATTGGCGAAGAAGAATGTAACACTCCAAAAAAAAAAATAAAGCTAAAATCAAGTCATCCTTAACAGCTATAAGGTTGTACCCAATGATTCTTAATTGAGCATAGGTTTTAAAATCAATTTCTTTGTGTGAGAATAGATTTGAAAATGACTTAAAGTCACAAGAACCCTCTACCACAAAATTAAGTTAAAATCTTCCTTGCTGATTGAGTTTCAATGTAAGATTTTATTAAAAAAAACTAGATGAACTAATGAATTCAAATTGTATACACAGGTTAGGATCAATTTCTAAGTATTTAAAGTGTATTAGATGTGGTTTAGGGTCATAACAGATCTCTTACATCAAGCCTAGTTGGAAGAATTTCTATCAGCTAAGTTTTTGCATGAGTCCATATAAGAGTCAACCTCAAACGATCATATCTCTCAATATATAATGAGTTATGTGGCTCATAACCTATCAAATTAAAGGCCTTTGAGACTTCTTTACAACACCACCAAATATATTATTTTACTGTTTGATATTATTGCATATCTCAATTGTAATGTTAAAACATATATTTATTATATTTCTATTTTACTTTTAGTCAAGTTACTTTCAGTACTTCTTTTATATTGAGTATTTAGTTCAGTTATTGTTTGTTCAGGTTTATTGCATATCGTACATTTTTTGTACTGACACCATTTGATATTGCATCATTTTATAATGCAGATTCATGTACTCATGATAGCAAACGTTCAGTAAGACATCTTCCCATCATTAGTTGGTGAGACCTCTTCACTTTCAAAGGGCTTCAGTTAGTTAATGCAGTTTATCTGTTTTGTTGACACTCAATTTTGACCCTCCACAGTATAAATTAATCTTCAAGAATGTTTACTTCTTTTAACACTTAGATATTTAGTGAATTTTAAAATTCTAGTCACCCAGTCTAATTTACTAATTCCATTAATTAAGTAAAATTTGGTTAAATTTTTAATGTTATGTTTCTTGATTATTTTTAAATGGTTCATTTAAATTAATATTAATATTAATCGAATAAAATGTAGATAAGATTTTAAATATTCTATTTTCCTAATCTTTAAATATTTACTTAAGTTTTTCCTATTTAACGATATAAATTAATATTTTTCAAAGTTAGTCAAAATTATTTAATCGTCGGATAACCGCACGTTAGCGGATATTTCGGGTGCGTAAAACCTTCTCGAAATAGAAATATGAACCCGAACCTTTTCTTTGAATTTTTAAAAGATTTTCTCTGTTAGGTCTTTTAAAATAATTGGTTTTCTTGATTTTTCCTTAAAAATTAAGTGGCGACTCTAAAAATTTGAAGATTCGGTTTTACTTAAATTAATTAAGTCTTAATTGCTTATTCTGCTGATGGGTTGTTGTGACGAGGGTTCCTAGGAAACAGCCTCTCTACCTATAGGTGGTAGTGGTAAGGTCTGCGTACATCTTACCCTCCCCAGACCCCACTTGTGGGATTTCACTGGGTATGTTGTTGTTGTTGTTGTAATTAAGTCTTAATCGAATTTTTGAAATCAAAGTCATTTTCCGACATAACATGTTTTAGTCAAATAAAGAAGAAGTAGAAGTGAATCAAATAAGGAAGATTTAGGAGGCTTTCAATGGCTAGAAATTCTTATTCTATCACTTATTTTCATATATTTTAAAAGTTAATATTATAAATATAATTAAATAATAATTTAAAGAAAAATAATGAAAAGACGATTTTATCTAAAAGAAGAGATTCTTAATGAAGAGTCTTCACACTTTTAATATAGTATACAAATATAGATTAATTTAATTTTTGAGACTTTTTTCATATTTCAAATATTAATTGTTCAAAATTCAAAATAAATATCTAATATTTTTTTCATTTTTGTCCTTTTCTAATATAGTCTATGTGATAAATCCAAAAAAGTTAATTGCTTGTATTTGTAATTTTACTTTAAATTTATTTCTATTTCAAAAAATAATTAAAGAAATAACAATAAAAGATGATGTTCAATTTATATCTCAATTTTTTTAATAAATGTGCATTGCTCTTAAATTTATTTTAAATCAAAAAATATCAAGAACACCACTTTATACATAAAATAATTAGTAATGTTGATTAGCTAAGGCATAGGGACTGCACAAATTCCAATAGTTAAATTAAATAGTTTTGCACTTAAAGAGTCATAATTAAGTGCCCATAGTTTTGTGGCCTTCAAAGCTGCGTGCATTGCAAGGACCTTTTTCACAGTTTTCCATTTCGTTTATTTTTATTTGTCCCTTATTTTTAAATAAATTTTTATTTGTAATATACTAAAAAAATAATTATTAGTATTTTTATTATTTTTAAATTATTTTTTAAGATTTACAATTAACAACAACAACAATAGTATTCTCAGTGAAATTTTATAAGTAGGATCTGGGAGGATAGAATGTATGCATACTTTAACATTATCTCATAGAGGTAGAGAGGTTGTTTCCTGAGAACCCTCGTCTCAAAGACCCAAAAGCAGAATAAACTAGATATTGAAAAAAAGAAAAGACAGGAAAAATACATGATATGGTATGCAAATATAATAAATTTGACATAATAAAACGAAAAATGGCAACACAAGATATAAATGCAATGTAAAATACGCTAAGAGTAAACGAATATAGTGACAACATATTAATGAATAAAACTGGTGTGATAAAATGCTTATATTAATAATAATTTCATCGTTCATCTTTGCTTGTTTCTTCTTGACTTGACATAAGGATTAAAAAGTAGTAAATGATAGAGGTAATTTTACCAAATCATCCTTTGAATATAATAAATGCAATGTCTTGAAAAATATAATAGGAAAATGACTATAATTGATGATAAAAGTAAATTAGAAACTAAGTGTATATTTATCTCTTGATTTCATAAAGTGGACAAGTATTGTTAGACATCTCAAAAATAATATAATGGACAAGCAAAAACGAGCGAATGGAAATAATTTTTTTCTAAATGAATGTAGCAAATTAAACACTGACAAGTAAAAATGAACGAAGGAGACATGACAAAGAGAGAAGAAAGTCGAGCGAGATTGCAATGAGAGAAGAGAGAGACGAGAGAGAAGAAGAGAAGAAAGAGAAAATAACAATAAAATTTTAATTATAGCTATAAATTATTATAATGGTATATTACAAACACATTTTACATAATTGCCAAGTTACGTAATTTATTCTTTAATATATGTCAATTTTTTTAACATTTTAGGGACACCTTAAAAATATGACATGGTATATTTTATTTGGTTTACATACATTTTTTTTATCAATCCATATAACAATAAATTACAACCCAACCCAATTCAATCCTAACCAATAACCCAATTAATCAATTTAATTTGATCCGATTCAAATCTCATGATCTTTCAATATTTCATCTAAGGTAAATAGTAAGGTTTAGTCTACTATTCTTTAATATAATTTTTCATGTAACACTTATAATCTCATCACGTTGAGCAAGTATTTCTTGTTCAGATGATCGAGAAAACAAATTAAGATTGTTACAAAGAAAAATAATTTTCAATTTTCTTATTTTTGGTTGACTTAAATATCTTGAAAAGTATTTTTCAAATTTATTTTCCTCAAATTTAAAAAAAAAGAAGACTTTTCTCACCAAAAAAATAAAATAAAAAATAAAATAGAACAACCATTTTTCAAATTCTCCTCCTACCTCAAATTACAGTATTATTTTTCTTACCCTACCCGTACCTCGACTCCGCTACCAGCCCTCCCCCCTCCCCTAAAAAATAAATTGAATTAGTTACCACTCCTATCACACTACAATACCCTTATAAAAAAAGATTAAAAATTTATTTTTTTATCCCACCTCCTATTCCGACCCCCCTATTAGTTCCGCCCACTCACTCACCGATAATTTTTTTTTTAATTTTTTTTTTTAAATAGTTATTTTTATTCCATTCCTATCCCTAGCTAATTTATTTTTAGATTAAATTGATTATTTAAACATAAAAAGTACTAATATCTTACTTATAGTTTTTTTTATTGTCTTTATTAGAACTTTTATTTTAAAAAAAATCATGTAAACTGAAAATTAAAAAATTATGACATGTGTTTTTTCTTGGAAGTCACTGATTTATAATTGTAATTTATTTTTTAAATTTAAAATACAACATTAAAAGTAATTTTATTATTGGTCCTACATGATTAATATCATCTAATATGAGTCGTAAGTCAATTCTTTTGCACATATATCTATCACTTTATATCATTTCAATAAATACAATAACATCGCACCAAGATATGATAGATTACACTATAAGTAAGCATTAAATAAGATGGGTCAAACATTCAATTAAATACCATAGGTGTATAGCCTATTTGAAAAATTATTTTTCTAGATAAAAAGAAGAAAAAAGAACGCAAAATTATTTGCGAGATTCTTATACCTGATTTCGCTTGTAAGTTGGATCATTGTACTTATAACTTTACTAACTAAGCCACAATATTTTAAATTCATTTCTCATCTGATGTGTGTGTGTCCGCATGTGTGTAGTACACTTATTTGCCATATAGGATTTTCATCTCATTTTTTAATAACACATCATAATTGTTAGTATTTATTTTTTCAATCACATCAAAAAGTAAATTTTTTCATGGAGAAGAAGTTCAAATTATCCTAGTTCGAGAAATACATCACTAATGGTCCTCGAATTACGGAGAAATCTTATGAGAAAAGAATCAAGGGAGGAACAGATTTGTACCTACAATGTTTATCAATAAAATTATGTTTCTTCATATTTTATAGGTGATTGCAATTTATGTTCCATCACTTTAAAATACGTTGCAAACAATGTGTAATCACGCACTTACCCAACTCAGCTATGTTAATGCTACATAAGCTCGATTAGTGGTCAGATGAGCTTAAAATATTGTGTTTTAATGAGTTTAAGAGTTCAATTGACAAAGTAATAAGTACAAAAGTTTACCTTACAAGTCAAGCTAGGTACAAAGGTCTCTTAGGACGTTCTGAAAAAAAAAAAATACATAAATATATATATTGACAAATCTCTCCAATCATATCTATCAAGATGTTATTTTGACATTCATTTATGTTATTTTTAGTCGAAAATATTAATTAGTTCTAATTTTAAAAAACTTTAAATTGTTATTCTGTACTTTTTTGGGTATTAAGAGGGTTTTGTCATTATCACTGTCATAAGTTTTTGGTTGACTTTGATTACAACTTTGAAATTTTGAAAATCAGAGAATAATTATTTGTTGATTGTCATGTTAATTGAAAAATAAAATGCTTCTATAAATCTACAACACAAAATATAATTATTTTTTCTTATTAATAATGAAAGTGGAATCGTGAATGGGTCATTTTATAATGCAAATGTTTTTAGGGTAATTTTGACCCTTTTTTAGTTACCCCGAAAATTTTCAATCTTTACCTGCAAAGGGACATATTGCCTAATTGTATCCTTTTGAAATACAATTAGGATATTAATTTGGGGATCAAATTAATAATTTACGTCAAATGTAAAATTATTTTTAAGACTTTTTTCTTTATATAATAATATAAAGATATGGATTTTATAAAAGAAATTTAAAGAAGTTTGGTAATTATAAAAGGCCCAAAACCTCTATAGCAAGGAGTAATTTTATTGTTGCAATTCCAACAGTACGATATACAAGGTATAATTGAATCTTAAATTAGCAATTTTATTTTGGATATGATTGCTAATACATGTTAGAATATATTTAGATTATAATAGAGCTCTATGCACTCCATGTGTTTGATTGAATGCCCACGAAAACTAACTGGAATTATGTAGGTATTAGTTATGCTAGTATTAGTTATTTCATTCTCTATCTAAGATAATACACAAATTTCCTCATATCTTATATTTTCTCTGTCTCCGTTTGAAAAAGAATGATATGCTTTCTTTTGTCTTTGATTTATAAAAAGGATAATTTTTTGGTAAAATTTTAATCTCATCTTTCCCACCTGATATATGATCACAAGATTAAAGGGTGAATATTTTGATAGATTTGACATAACTTTAAAGTAAGATCACAAGATTAAAAAACCTTATTTGTTCTCTTAAACTCCGTGCCAAGTCATAATAGATTATTCTTTTTTTGAAACGGAGGGAGTACATGTATTAGTTATGCGGTTTTTTGTCTTACTTATCAAACAATAACTTTTTTCTTAGCTAGCTACCAAACATTATATACCTTATGCATGAATAAGTTGCTTCTGTACTAGCTATCAGATGACCTCTAAGAATGTATGAAACCATTTAAGAAGCATGTTTGTTTGATGCGCCTTGTATTTTTTGGTATAATTACTAGACTCAGTTTTCAAGAAATATATGCTTATGTATTACACTTCATGCAGGAAATTTAGACAAATATGGCTGTTAAGTGATGATTGTGTTATCTTCTTTAAGAAAAATATAGTGAAATGCAGATAAATTTTATAAACAAAATGTACCTTTTCAAGAGATTAAACAGGAGAATGTAGTAAATATGACCACTAGGAAAAGTTTAAATTGTTTGTTTGCCTGTGGTAATTAGACAGTTTGGTTGCAGATATTGTATCAATGCAGCCTCTAAAAGACATTGTACCAGCTGCATCAAACAATATAAACACAAAATTTATTGTTTTGGAGAAAGGGAGGATAGCTTTAGAAGGGCAACAAAAGACGTGTTTGGCGCTAGTTGCAGATGAGACAGCTGCAGTTCACTTTCAAATGTAGGGTGATGAATGTGATGCTTTTGAGGCTGGGGATATCATCAGGTTAGAAAATGGCATCTTTTCTTATATCCGAAATAACCGCAACAACCATGTGCTACGGGCAGGTAAGCGAGGCAAGGCAGAAAAAGTGAGAGAGTTTACTATGGCATTCGTGGAGAAACCAAACATGAGTGAGATACATTGGGTCCCTGATCCCAAGAATCCTAAGATATATATTCCAGCATCTACTTCTGAGTTTCCACCAACGCGTTGAGTATTGGACAATCCTATATCAGACAGGTACTTTCCTTTAAACTCTCTTCCTGGATGGTTGCATTTTTCCTAACTTGAGCAAAAAGGCCAGCTCAAACGTCATATGGCTGTAATTAACACCAAAGTAGGACCTGTTTCATAATTTCATTTAATATGATTCGAATATATGTTAATCTATTCAGTTCAGATTATTTGAAGGGTTTTATGATGCAGTATACTTATGTTGTGGGGATTGGTTCCTGCGATTTGTAGAAAGTAATGCCTCTTTTTTCCTAGTTGGATTGACCGGAAACTCATCTTGTGTGTGATTGTTTGATTATTATCAGTTTCTCTGCTTCAATGTATAAACTGATGAAAAAAGAGCTTGTACTTAGGTAAAGTTCTCATACCTAGACAAAGAAAAAAGTATAAAAGTGTGGATGAACCGATGAAGGGAAAATAAATACACAAGGACTGGGAAAGGAAACTTGGTTATGGAGGGTTGGGATGACCATTCTAGTAAAGCAACACTTTTATAAGTATACTAGATGGCTCGTGCCTATGCATAGCACGTGCATATGCTTAATATTCTTATACAAAAAAAAAGAAGAGAAAATCCTGCACTGAGAACTAAAATTAACCAGTTGAAACTTTGTTATTCTTTTCAGAAGTCAATAACCGTAAGCAACTTGTAGCTAAGGCTTTTTGTTGCAGTTTCTCCATGTCGTACGCTACTCTCAACCCCATTTACTACACTTGCAAGGAAATAGAGAAAAAGAGCGAAGACATAATATTGTTGATACTAAAAGATGCATAGGCAAAGACACTGTCCAATAGCAAAAGAGAATACATCCATGAATATCAATTCACCTAGAAAAAATAATCTTACTATGATAAAGCCAATCAAAGTTTTTCATTCTTTGATGCATATTTGGAGTCTCACCGCATAACATAGACCCATAAGAAAGATAATTTGCAAGTCTAATATAAACATAGATTGATAGCAAACTCGTTAGAGAAGGAAAATATAATCTCCGGAGTCCCGACTACATGAGTCCTGACCACAATAGTATCATCAACTCTATGATTGTGGTTCTGCAACCAATTTTACCCTTCTGTTCTCAAGTGTTTTAAAGCACTAATAAGCCTACTGGCTCACTTAGCTTTTTTGGCATGGTTACTAAGATTAATTTATTTGTCACCTAATGAACAATGAAAGCACAAACAACTGATCAAACTCATAAAAAGTTCTGCAGTGAAATGAAAGAAAAGTTCTTGTCAATTTTTTTTTCCCCAGATATGGCCTTACAATAGTGGTATCCATTTATGAGATGAAATTCGTGGCATGTCTGTCCCTCTTATGGAACAAAAGAGCTCTTCTTCCTCTTGAAAATGATGATATACCTTGATTTCTACCGTCATATGATAAAGGTGGCCCATAAGTGCTAACAGAGTGTATCTTCGAATGTAATAGCAAGGTTCAACACCCTAATGCACCCTAAGCATATTATTGGTCATATCGAATAGAAATGGAACCAATTCTAAAGGGCCAAAAGATTAGATTGAACCCCACATTGAACTGAACACATTTACCTGTTTTGACAGGCAGATGCAATTTTCCTATCAAAACTTGTAGCTAGCCATCTTTGGTTGCTTTGACCAGCTTATAATAACAACAACATACCTAGTGGAATCCCACAAGTGGGGTCTGGGGTGGGTAAAAATTTACGCAGACCTTACCACTACTTCATAGAGGTAGAAAGGCTGTTTCCGAGAAACCCTTGATTCAAAAACCTATAAGCAGAATAAACTAGATACGGAAAAAGGGAATAGGAAAGGAAAAACAAAGGAGAACGATAAATAACGAAAAGCAAATGATAATGTAAGACGGATAATGTCAACACGGGATATAAAGACACTACTAATCCTACTACCCTTCTATATCCCAAGACCAGACATCAACCCTACTGCCCTACCAGCCTATCAACCTGCTACTCTAATTCGTGACCTCAACTCCTTTCTATCTAAGGTCATGTCCTCGGTGAGATCAAGTTTCGCCATATCATGTCTAATCACCTCCCCCAATACTTCTTCGGTCTATCTCTACCCCTCCGAGTAACTCCTAAATCCAACTCTCGCACCTCCTAACCGGAGCATCGGTGCTTCTTCGTTGCACATGTCCAAAGCATTGACCAACTTATGTAAGCACAAAATCTGCCATTTAACTCATTATTTCCATTGTTGGTCATTACTGATTATTGGTTAAGTTGCGACTAACTTTTGATAGTAGCCTGCCGTTACGCCTTCCACGAAAGAAGATCAAACCCAACGCATATATTATGACGTATGTATAGTTATTGGATTGTAAAAAGTCTTGAAATTAAAGAATGTAGTAAGAATTCTACCTCATCTTTATCTTCATTTTGTATTTCCACAGAAACTGAAAGTGTTGACTTATCAAACCATTCATATGGCTTAACCAGACCCCTCTCCTAACTTGTAATAAACTTGTTTTCTGAGTTGCATGCCTTTGCCGATACTTCTTGTTTGAAATATAAAAGGCTTGAGAAGATCTTATATATAGGTACAACATAAACATCTCATCGAGATCAATGAATTAAAAGTTATACACAACAATTTAAAAAGCACCAACTTATTTTTCAGTTAGACTTGGAAGTATTATCAGCTTGATAATAACTACTCTTCAGGAACATAGGTTGAAAAGCTGCTTTCACTTTGATAAGTCGATTCCGTGACAATTACAGCTTAACATTTGTTACCAAAGACATTTCACTTTCTCTCTGTTGTGTTCTTCTTCTATCTTTCATTTTTGTTTCACTCTTTTTTTCTTGAGTCTTTTGTTTTATTTTTAGTTTCTGTAACTCTCTTTTTCTGGTGGTTTCTTCTTCCTCTTTTTTTAAAGTTGTTTTTGTTGTTTTGAATGGGAATGCTGATTTATATGTGCTTGGATGTGTGAGCTAAAAGAATATTTGAAATATTTGTACGCCACGTGAAACAAATTGAGCTAATAAAAGATGTTATAACAACCAATACAATCTTGGGTCATGCTCAGCATGGGTAACCTCTACTAGTAACTTTGGAAATGAGGGTACATAACCAACTATATCAATCAAATTGCAACAACAAAAACAACCTACTCGGTGGGGCTTAGGAAGGGTAAAGTGTATGCAGACCTTATCCCTTACCTTGTTCTTGATAAACCCCTTGGCTCAAGAAAAAACATATCAAAACAGTTAATCATTGAGCATTCTCCATGACGCTCTGGATGAAACTTCCAATAAAAGTGTAAGAAGAGCCACCTTCCATGGTTGCTGCTCTGCTCTTCTCCTTCATCTCCTTCACTTTCATCCGGATTCTATTTTCCGGGTCCATAAGTTCCCTGATTGCTTTCTCAATATGATCTGCCTTAACTATAAATTCTTGGCCTGTTGTCATTTTTGGATCCTTTCTGTAATCCATTTTAATCTCGGTTGCCATAACCAAATCCTTAACCAGTTGAAATGCATTTGCTTGCTGCTCTGCGTACATTGGCCAAGTAGCCATTGGCACTCCAAAATAGATGCTTTCCAAAGTTGAATTCCATCCACAGTGCGACACAAAACCTCCCACTGCTTTGTGAGACAAAATTGCCACCTGAGGTGCCCATCTTATCACCTGTTGAAAAATAGTAGAGACGGAAATAATAAGTTGTAATGATAAGTAGTAAAAGATAAAATGAAGTTAGGATGTGAAAAGATAATGGTACGCTATGAAAGGCACTATCTTCAGAGTAGATTTTATATTTAGATAACGAGTGACAACACAATAATAACATACCTAGTGGAATCCCACAAGTGGGGTCTGGGAGATAACGAGTGACAATGTACTCCCAAAATACAATGCATCATCCAGGAATCTTGTAATGTATATTTGAATAGAAGGTTTGGAAAACTCTTAAATCACGCAACTGGTTTTGTAGGAATTTGGAGCGAAAAAAGAAAGAAAATGATTCTTGAATAGGGTGGGAAAATGAGAAGCCAAAAGATAGAATTATGTATTTTCTTAAAAAATGATTATGTATCCCGGACTCTGCGCATAGTGGGAGCTTTAGTGCACCGCGCTTGCCCTTTTATTTTCTTAAAAATAAAAAAATATTGTTATTTTTCGCACATTTGGTTTTAAATAAACCGACCTCCACCAAATTTGTGGTGGAAAGATAAGTACCCTCCAGTCCTAACCAAAGGTTTCAGATTCGAGTTTGAATAAGGATTAAGACTCGACGATATTAAAAAAAGAAGGATTAACAACAACATTACCTTGCCAATCCCTTGTGTTCTTTGCAAGAACCCTTCTGGCAATACTTCTTCAAAATTTTCATAGTCACCTGGAAGCCTTGCATCGTTCTGTGGTGGTTTCCTCAATGTCCACAAAAACCGACACCCACTATTCTCGAGAGCATATGTTATTTCCTTAACTTGCTCTATCGTAAAACTTCCTTCGCTACCAAAACAGAGGAAAACTACAGATGAAGGGGGTTGATCATCTAACCATTTCATAATATTCTGGTCTGATGAACTCAAGTTGTCACCTTGAACATTATTAAGGTTCAACATCGGCCCCACAGGGTATACCGGAGGTATACTCTTGTCTCTTGAGAGGGAGTTTATTGCGTGAGAATCGAGTTCAAGAAAGGTATTTATCATAATACCTTTGGTTTCTCGAAACCTTCTCGTAAGATCAAGAAACATGGTGGAACCTCCTTCCTTGTCTAACACGACATCGGGCAGACATTTTGCAGGAAATTGATTGGAATATGTTGAGACAGAAAGTTCTGCTTCAGGGTCATCTTTGTAATTAGTAACATCTCTTCCAAATTCATCTGTAAGGCTCTGTATATGGAACTGAAGACCAAGAGGAGCTGCACCACCGGTGTAGAAAACATAGGTTGGTAGCTGAAATTCATTGGCCACCTCTATCATAGACGTGCAAAATAAGTCTATGACAATACCTGCAAGTTAATTTCACGTATGATTACTAAACTTTATCCTAACACAAAAATTCAGAACTATCATTTGTAGCATTAAAAATAAAAACTAAGCTTTATTCTGCCCACAATAACTATAAAGTCATTAAAGTACTTTTTCTAGTCGCGTGAAGGTTGGTGCTAGTGGCACTCTACCCTTCTCAACTTTAATACTCCCTCTGTTCCAATTTATGCGGGAAGGATTATAAACCACAAATTGTATGCTTATCACCTATGTTGTTTGTACTCACCAAAATTGTTACCGCAGCTTGGCGTTCATAGGATTTTCCACAAGCGGTGTCACCTTTTAAAATAATTATAATACATAATCCAGGTATATTATTGTATCTTTTCTAAAAAAATAGAATAGAAAATATATAATAATTCTTTTCTATGAGTTAACCCGCAACCTTATCTATGGAATTTAGGCACAAAACCATCTAGGCTGTGCACACCATATGCTCAAAGAGTGTCACATGTAGTATTTTTCCACTAATTTCCTTTTGTTTCTTAATTATATATACCCTTTTAGCAATTTTTTCCCCACGAAACAGTGTCACGTGACACCCCTTCCACCTTCCTAAATCCTCCCCTGACTGCAGCCATGTCGGAATCTTCAAATTACACTACTTTTGAAGTATCCGACACGAACATTTTTGAAAGTCTGAGTAACATAGCTTATCATTGTACCAAAACCCTTGACACATAAAGTTAAAAATATACATGGAAATAATTTGAAATATATACCTGCTAGTGTAATATTTGATTGTGACTTGAGAATTCCAGCTACAACATCTCTAACTGCAGGCTTATGAGCAGGAATAAAGGAGGAGAAGAAAATGTTTTTAAATTGCTGCAAAACAGTGTCATCCTGAGGGAGCTGAATGATTTTCAAAGTTGAGCTGAAATTGGATAATGATTGGATATAAGTTGGAAGCTTGTTGTCATGAGGTGATTGGATAATGAGGACTGTAATGGACATGTTTTTTTCTCTAGTAATGAGAACCTTTGCCATTTCTACTGCTGACACTAAATGACCAATTCCTGGAGAAGGAATAAAGATCAACTCAATGTTCTTGCTATTTGTCATTTTTCTTTACAAAATTTTTTTGGTTCAAAGGCTTGTACAAACTTGAACTTTGATGTTTTGAAACTTGAAGAGCAGACTGGACTTTGTGGATTGGAATGTAATATTGGTTTCCTTGTGATTGGGTAATTATAAGACCAAGATATGTAAAAAAAGTATGTGGTGGACAAAGAGTGACATGTCTTGGTCACAAATAATGGCAATGATGTTGCAAGAGTTGTAATTAATGTGTAGGACTATAAATATTTTAGATGAATATATACTTGATGGAGATGAAAATATGTTTTTTTAAAAGATAGGCTATTGTTTTTTATATGCTTAAGTTTTGGAGTAAATATTTAGAGCCTATTTGGCTTAGCGTAAAAGCTGGTCAAATCTGCTTTTAAACTTTTTTAAGCTTATAAAAGTGTTTGACAATTTTCATAACAGCTTAAGAAAAGTTAAAATTTGCTTGAAATAAGCTAAAAGCAGCTTCCTCCAACTTTTTTTTTTTTAGCTTAAAGTTGTTATAATTTTACCAAAAAATACCTATTTACCCTAAATATTTTTTTATATTCCATAAATGTCCTTAACTGAAGTAACCCTAACCCTAATTACTCTCTCCCTTCTCATAATTTCAATTCAAACCACAACCCAACATTCTTCAGCTCTTTGAAACCACTGTGCAACAGTGTTTTTCTTGCTACGATCTCTCTTGACAAAATACCTTAAATTCTTTATGTGAAATAAGAAGCGACGTGCATGCTATTAGAAAGAATAATCATTATTGATTGGTTAAATGTTGGAAGTTTCTTGAGAGGACAAGAGAAAATTGGAATAATTGGTATGTTTTGGCAATTGAATATCTCAATCATGTTTCAATTTCGATCATAAAAAAAGAGGCATCTTAAAATTTTCATGTGATCTATTCAAACTATATATTTTTAAAATTAAAAATAAATTGTGTATATAAGATTTACTTAAATAATAAGTTTATATTAATATTGAATTAAAATATAAATTTATTTTACTTAATTTATTTTTTTAGACAGAAAAATAAGTAATTAGTTTTTATAATGTTAACAACTTGAATGATATTTTAAATATTTTTAACTAAAAAACTTATGTGCCAAATACATCAAGAACTTTTTTTTAGCTTCAACACTTTTATCGAAACATATAACTGCTTATTTTTCAAATAAATTTCAGTACTTTAAAAAGTACTTTTCTAAAAGTTTTTTTTCTTTTTTTAGCTAAGCCAAACGTACTCTTAAACATATAATCAAAATGCATGTAAATTGATTTGGACCATTGCCATTAGGAACCCCTCAAAATATGATAATGATGTCATGGCATATGTCACATCTCTCCCACTTCGTTAACATTGTGCCTTTATACGAGCTTCTCGCGCGGGTGCCATCCACAAATCCTAGTTTGTTTTTGAGTAGAAACGCGATCTAGAAGGTCTTGAGACATTGGAAGTATCCAAGTAAGAGGAGTGGTGAAAAAAAAAGGTGGTTTTGTGGTGGTTATCAATAATGATGTCATGGCTTTGTTGGTTTGTCTTTTTAAACTAGACGTAGGTATTCATGCCAATACAATATCAACATTTGTTACTCCTTTTATTCATTTTTATCGTTTCTCTATTGATTTGACACATAAATTAAGGAGTAGTAAATTATATCATAACTTTGCTAGTTTGTCTTTTTAAACTAGACATAGGTACTCGAGCCAATACAATATTAACATCTGTTATTCCTTCCATTCATTTTTATCGTTTCTCTAATGATTTGACACATAAATTAAGGAGTAGTAAATAATGTCACGACTTTGTTAATTTGTCTTTTTAAACTAGACATAGGTACTCGTACCAATACAATATCAACATCTGTTACTCCTTCCATTCATTTTTATCGTTCCTTTATTGATCTGAAACATAAATTAAGGAGTCGTAAATGATGGAATAATTTTATCAATTACCTTTTGAATATAATAAATACAGTACAATATGTATTGTTTTTTGTGTTTCAATTTATGGACAGGGGGATTTTGTGTTTCAATTTATGTGATATAAATAAAATTTAAAGAGTCAATTAAATTTTAATGTATAATTTTTAAATATTATAAATTATTAATCATAGTACTTTTACATAGTTTTTACATAATATATATTACTTTTCTTGTCAATTTATATAGCATTGATAAAATTTTTTAATTTTTTTTAATTATTCTAATCTGTGTTACTTTTACATCATTTGCAAACAATATATGTTACTCATTTATTTCTGTTTTATGTGACACTGATTCGAGTCAATCAAACTTTCTATGTATTTTAAATATTTTACGTTATTAATTATTGAGATTTATAGTATTGTTTTACGTAATTTGAAATAATATACATTTGTCTCTTTGTTCGAATGTATGTAGCACAAATACCTTTGAAGCATCAATCAAATGTTGTTGATTATTGAGATTTACAATACAATACTTTTACATGGTTTTTAAATTGAATAATACAAGTTACTCCTTTTGTCTCATTTTGTCACACCGATAGGTTAATTTCAAGAATCAATCAAATATTTCTTATGTTTATTTAAAATATTTTAAGTTATCAATTATATCATTATCTGTAGTATAGTTATGTATTTTTTAATATATATATATATATATACATATAAATTAAAAATAAGATAAACAAACTAAAATGAAAGAGCCACAAAAAATTATAAAAGCCAAATACCTAAACTTGTCCTCATTTTTCACGTAGACACCTAAACTAAGACAAGTTCCTAATAGACACCTTAACTTAACTGCTCAGATTTGACCCCATTAAACACTTTTATCCTACTTGGCACTCTCCGGTACTATTTTTTTAATTTTTCAGCCAAAAATAAATAGTTGCGGTCCAAAAAAAAATTTTTTTATTTAAAATTGTAATTTTTTTTTCGCCTATGGTTAACGGAGAATTTTGAGAACCTACTTTTATGGAAATAAATTTTTTTTTGGATAACTGAGAATTTTGAGAACCTACTTTTATGAAAAAAAAAATTTTTTGGACCGCAACTATTTATTTTTGGCTGAAAAATTAAAAAAACGGAGTGTGCCAAGTAGGATAAAAGTGTTTAATGGGATCAAATCTGAGCAGTTGAGGTGTCTATTAGGAACTTGTCTTAGTTTAAGTGTCTGAGTGAAAAATGAGGACAAGTTCAGGTGTCTCTTTATGAGTTAAGCCAATTATAAATATACCTTCAAATTGTTCCAACAGACATGCTGATTTCCTACCTATTTTAACTGTCTCTTATTATATAAGAGAATATATATCACATTTGTTTCTCTTTGAAATTTCTTTGCTAAGTGTTTGATGATAGAGTTAGTTGAAATTCAAAGAATAAAATGAGTTTTTGAATTTTAAAATTATGTTTGAATGTATACTTTTCATGGAATAAATTTGAATTTTTAAAAAATAATTTTGACTAATAACCATTTATTTCGTAAAACTAATCAGATAAAAATTGATCATGTATGTACTAAATTTATAGCCTAATTTTCACTCTCAAAATTGAAGTCAAAGTAGAAAATTATAATTTTCATGACAAACATATTTTTATTATAAAAATTTATATTTATATTGAATTATAACGTGCACACATTATATTAACGCTTTCTATAGGTTATAACTCATTGTCTCATTCTATACCCATCATTTGATATGGTGAAAAAATTATCTCGAGATTATAGTTCTAAAATTATAATTCTTTGATTAATTTATTTAGTTGAAAAAAATGAGATAAAATAATCTAAAGTTGAATGATAAGGTTGAATATCATTCAACTATTCAAAAGTAATTCAAAATATTTTTTAAATCCCATTTTTCGATATTGCTGTTGCAGGAGCATATTACAGGAGAAAATATGGAGTATGTTTTTTCAAGTTTAGCATATTCAGTGTTATCTTCTTCGCATAAGTTTCACTGTAATATGATTCTAGTATATGGAAGAATAATATTTAATTATACTTTTGAAGTCTAGCAACCTTAAATTAAACCAATCATGACGTGCCTGTAGAAGGATGACTAACTTCAGGTGATCATATCTATCTTTTAGATTGTTTTGCAGCATAAGGGAATCTTTTAGAGTGGGATATTGCATTTTTAACCCCTCGTCAAGATAGCTTTGACGCGATCTAGACTGGATACCTGGTTATTATTTTTGATGGTGTCTGCTAGACCCTCGCATCCAGGTAAATTTCAGCATATAGTCTATACTAGATTAAATCTTAGAAATGTTGTTTAAACTTTTTGCCATTCATTAAAATACTTTCCTTTAAATAAAATCATCTATTCACCATTTCACTTTAAATTATTATTTAATTATATTTATAACATTAACTTTTAAAATATATGGAAAAACTCCTAAATCTTTCTTATTTCATAGCTTCTACTTCTTCCTTATTTGAATAAAGAAAATATCCTACAACTGAGGGTCCATAACAAGTAGCCTCTGCTCGATATATCCAGAAAAATAAATTTAAGTTTAGACATATTTAATATTTTTACGAAAATCAAATTTTTACAATTTTTACGAAAAAAATAATTTTTTTTTTGGATAAGTTCAATTAGTCAAGTAGAGAGGTATTTTTAATATTATCAGGACCAAATTAATAATTTATATCATATTTAGAATTATTTTTAATACTTTCCTCCTTATATAATAATATAAAGATATGGATTTTATAAAAGAAATTTAAAGAAGTTTGGTAATTATAAAAGGCCCAAAACCTCTATAGCAAGGAGTAATTTTATTGTTGCAATTCCAACACACCATATACAAGGTATAATTGAATCTTAAATTAGCTTTTTTATTTTTGGATATGATTGCTAATACATGTTAGAATATATTTAGATTATAATAGTGCTCATGCACTCCATGTGTTTGATTGAATGCCCACGAAAACTAATCGGAATTATGTAGGTATTAGTTATGCTAGTATTAGTTATTTCATTTTCTAGATAATATACAAATTTCCTCATATCTCATATTCTTTCTGTTTCGTTTGAAAAAAGAATGATCTGTTCTTTTTTATTCAATTTAAAAAAGAATATTTTTTGGGCAAAATTTTGATCTCCACTAGATAAAAAGATATTTTGATAAATTTAATATACTTTAATGTTAGATCACAAGATTAGAAAGTCCCTTATTTGTTCTCTTAAATTCCGTGCCAAATCATAATAGGTTATTTTTTGAAATGGAAGGAGTATACATGTATTAGTTATGCGGTTTTTTTTGTCTTGCTTATCAAACAATAACTTTTTTCTTAGCTACCTAGCGAACGTTATATACTTTATGCAGAAATTTGTACATGAATAAGTTGCTTCTTTACTAGCTATGACCTCTGAGAATGTATGAAACCATTTAACAAGCATGTTTGTTTGATACACTTCATGCAGGAAATCTAGACAAATATGGCTGTTAAGTGCTGATTGTGTTATCTTCTTTAAGAAAAATATAGTGAAATGCAGACAAATTTTATGAACAAAAATGTACCTTTTCAAGAGATTACACAGGAGAATGTAGTAAATATGACCACTAAATTGAAAAATATATGCGTATGATTGGGAAAAGTTTGAATTGTTTGGTAATTAGACAGTTTGGTTGCAGATATTGTATCAATGCAGCCTCTAAAAGACATTGCCCCAGCTGCATCAAACAATATAAACACAAAATTTATTGTTTTGGAGAAAGGGAGGATAGCTTTAGAAGGACAACAAAAGACTTGTTTGGCGCTAGTTGCAGATGAGACAGCTGCAGTTCACTTTCAAATGTGGGGTGATGAATGTGATGCTTTTGAGGCTGGGGATATCATCAGGTTAGAAAATGGCATCTTTTCTTATATCCGAAATAACCGCAACAACCATGTGCTACGGGCAGGTAAGCGAGGCAAGGCAGAAAAAGTGGGAGAGTTTACTATGGCATTCGTGGAGAAACCAAACATGAGTGAGATACATTGGGTCCCTGATCCCAAGAATCCTAAGATATATATTCCAGCATCTATGTCTGAGTTTCCACCAACGCGTTGAGTATTGGACAATCCTATATCAGACAGGTACTTTCCTTTAAACTCTCTTCCTGGATGGTTGCATTTTTCCTAACTTGAGCAAAAAGACCAGCTCAAACGTTGTATGGCTGTAATTAACACCAAAGTAGGACCTGTTTCATCATTTCATTTAATATGATTCGAATATATGTTAATCTATTCAGTTCAGATTATTTGAAGGGTTTTATGATGCAGTATACTTATGTTGTGGGAATTGGTTCCTGCGGTTTGTAGAAAGTAATGCCTCTTTTTTCCTATTTGGATTAACCTGAAACCCATCTTGTGTGTGATTGTTTGATTATTATCAGCTTCTCTGCTTCAATGTATAAACTGATAAAAAAAGATCTTGTACTTAGGTAAAGTTTTTGTACCTAGACAAAGAAAAGTTATATAAGTGTGGATGAACCGAGGAAGGGAAAATAAATACACATGGACTGGGAAAGGAAACTTGGTTATGGAGGGTTGGGATGACCACTCTAGTAAAGCAACACTTTTATAAGTTTACTAGATGGCGCGTGCCTGTGCATAGCACGGGCGTATGCCTAATATTGCTATACGAAAAAAAAAAAAGAAAATCCTGCACTGAGAGCTAAAATTAACCAGTTGAAACTTTGTTCTTCTTTTCAGAGGTCAATAACCGTAAGCAACTTCTAGCTAAGGCTTTTTGTTGCAGTTTCTCCTTATCGTACACTACTCTCAACTCCCATTACTACACTTGCAAGGAAATAGAGAAAAAGAGCAAAGACATAATATTGTTGATACTAAAGGATGCATAGGCAAAGACACTTCCAATAGCAAAAGAGAATACATCCATGAATATCAATTCACCTAGAAAAAATAATCTTATTATGATAAACACAATCAAAGTTTTTCATTCTTTGATGCATATTTGGAGTCTCACCGCATAACATAGACCCATAAGAAAGATAATTTGCAAGTCTAATATAAACATAGATTGATGACAAACTCGTTAGAGAAGGAAAATATAATCTCCGGAGTCCCGACTACATGAGTCCTGACCACAATAGTATCCTCAAGTCTATGATTGTGGTTCTGCAACCAATTTTTACCCTTCTGTTATCAAGTGTTTTAAAGCACTAATAAGACTACTGGCTCACTTAGCTTTTTTGGTATGGTTACTAAGATTAATTAATTTGTCACCTAATGAATAATGAAAGCACAAACAACAGATCAAACTCATAAAAAGTTCTGCAGTAAAATGAAAGAAAAGTTCTTGTCAATTTTTTTCCCCAGATATGGCCTTACAATAGTGGTATCCATTTATGAGATGAAATTCGTGGCATATCTGTCCCTCTTATGGAACAAAAGAGCTCTTCTCCCTCTTGAAAATGATGATATACCTTGATTTCTACCGGCATATGATAAAGGTGGCCCATAAGTTCTAACAGAGTGTATCTTCGAATGTAATAGCAAGGTTCAACACCCTAATGCACCCTAAGCATATTCTTGGTCATATCGAATAGAAATGGAACCAATTCTAAAGGGCCAAAAGATTAGATTGAACCCCACATTGAACTGAACACATTTACCTGTTTTGACAGGCAGATGCAATTCTCCTATCAGCACTTGTAGCTAGCCATCTTTGGCTGCTTTGATCAGCTTATAACAACAACATACCCGGTGGAATTCCACAAGTGGGGTTTGGGGAGGGTATAAATGTACGCAGACCTTACCACTACCTCATAGAGGTAGAAAGGCTGTTTTCGGGAAACCCTCGTCTCAAAAATCCATAAGCAGAATAAACTAGATACGGAAAAGGGGAAAAGGAAAGGAAAACAAAGGAGAACGATTTATAACGAAGAGCAAATGATAATGTAAGACGGATAATGACAATACAGGATATAAAGACACTACTAATCCTCCTACCCTTCTATATCCCAAGACCAGACATCAACCCTACTATCCTACCAGCCTATCAACCTGCTACTCTAATTTGCGACCTCCACTCCTTTCTATCTAAAGGTCATATCCTCGGTGAGATCAAGTTTCTCCATATCATGTCTAATCACCTCCCCCAATACTTCTTCAGTCTACCTCTACCCCTCCGAGTAACCCCTAAATCCAACCCTCGCACCTCCTAACCGGAGCATCGGTGCTTCTTCTTTGCACATGCCAAAGCTTTGACCAGCTTATGTAAGCACAAAATCTGCCATTTAACTAATTCTTTCCATTGTTGGTCATTAGTGATTATTGGTAAGTTGTGACTTATTTTTTATAGTAGCCTGCCATTATGCCTTCCACAAAAGAAGATCAAACCCAAGGCATATATTATGACGTATGTATAGTTATTGGATTGTAAAAAGTCTTGAAATTAAAGAATGTAGTAAGAATTCTACCTCATCTTTATCTTCATTTTGTATTTCCGTGGAAACTGAAAGTGTTGACTTATCAAACCATTCATATGGCTTAACCAGACCCCTCTCTTAACTTGTAATAAACTTGTTTTCTGAGTTGCATGCCTTTGCCGATACTTCTTGATTGAAATATAAAAGGCTTGAGAAGATCTTATATATAGGTACAACATAAACATCTCATCGAGATCAATGAATTAAAAGTTTTACACAACAATTTTAAAAGCACCGACTCTTTTTTCAGTTAGACTTGGAAGTATTATCAGCTTGATAATAACTACTCTTCAGGAACATAGGTTGAAAAGCTGCTTTCACTTTGATAAGTCGATTCCGTGACAATTACAGCTTAACATTTGTTACAAAAGACATTTCACTTTCTCTCTGTTGGGTTCTTCTTCTATCTTTCATTTTTGTTTGACTCTTTTTTTCTTGAGTCTTTTGTTTTCTTTTTAGTTTCTGTAACTCTCTTTTTCTGGTGGGTTCTTCTTCCTTTTTTTTAAAGCTATTTTTGTTGTTTTGAATGGGAATGCTGATTTATATGTGCTTGGATGTGTGAGCTAAAAGAATATTTGAAATATTTGTACGTCACGTGAAACAAATTGAGCTAATAAAAGACATTATAACAACCAATACAATCTTGGGTCATGCTCAGCATGGGTAACCTCTACTAGTAACTTTGGAAATGAGGGTACATAACCAACCATATCAATCAAATTACAACAACAAAAACAACGTACTCGGTGGGGCCTAGGAAGGATAAAGTGTATGCAGACCTTATCCCTTACCTTGTTCTTGATAAACCCCTTGGCTCAAGAAAAAACATAACAAAGCAGTTAATCATTGAGCATTCTCCATGATACTCTGGATGAAACTTCCAATAGAAGTGTAAGAAGAGCCACCTTCTATGGTTGCTGCTCTGCTCTTCTCCTTCATCTCCTTCACTTTCATCCGGATTTTATTTTCCGGGTCCATAAGTTCCCTGATTGCTTTCTCAATATGATCTGCCTTAACTATAAATTCTTGGCCTGTTGTCATTTTTGGATCCTTTCTGTAATCCATTTTAATCTCGATTGCCATTTCCAAATCCTTAACCAGTTGAAATGCATTTGCTTGCTGCTCTGCATACATTGGCCAAGTAGCCATTGGCACTCCAAAATAGATGCTTTCCAAAGTTGAATTCCATCCACAGTGCGACACAAAACCTCCCACTGCTTTGTGAGACAAAATTGCCACCTGAGGTGCCCATCTTATCACCTGTTGAAAAATAGTAGAGACGGAAATAATAAGTTATAATGATAAGCAGTAAAAGATAAAATGAAGTTAGTATGTGAAAAGATAATGGTACGCTATGAAAGGCACTATCTTCAGAGTAGACAATGATAACGAGTGACAACATAATAACAACATACCCAGTGGAATCCCACATGTGGGGTCTGGGAGATAACGAGTGACAATGTACTCCCAAAATACAATGCATCATCCAGGAATCTTGTAATGTATATTTGAATAGAAGATTTGGAGAACTCTTAAATCTCGCAACTGGTTTTGTAGGAATTTGGAGTGAAAAAAGAAAGAAAATGATTCTTGAATAGGGTGGGAAAATGAGAAGCCAAAAGATAGAATTATGTATTTTAAAAAATGATTATGTATCTCGGACCCTGCGCATAGCGGGAGCTTTAGTGCACCGCGCTTGCCCTTTTATTTTCTTAAAAATAAAAAATATTGTTATTTTTCGCACATTTGGTTTTAAATAAATAAAAATAAATCGACCTCCACCAAATTTGTGGTGGAAAGATAAGTACCCTCCAATCCTAACCAAAGGTTTCAGATTCGAGTTTGAATAAGGATTAAGACTCGACGATATGAAAAAAAGAAGGATGAACAACAACATTACCTTGCCAATCCCTTGTGTTCTTTGCAAGAACCCTTCTGGCAATACTTCTTCAAAATTTTCATAGTCACCTGGAAGCCTTGCATCGTTCTGTGGTGGTTTCCTCAATGTCCACAAAAACCGACACCCACTATTCTCGAGAGCATATGTTATTTCCTTAACTTGCTCTATCGTAAAACTTCCTTCGCTACCAAAACAGAGGAAAACTACAGATGAAGGGGGTTGATCATCTAACCATTTCATAATGTTCTGGTCTGATGAACTCAAGTTGTCACCTTGAACATTATTAAGGTTCAACATCGGTCCCACAGGGTATACCGGTGGTATACTCTTGTCTCTTGAGAGGGAGTTTATTGCGTGAGAATCGAGTTCAAGAAAGGTATTTATCATAATACCTTTGGTTTCTCGAAGCCTTCTCGTAAGATCAAGTAACATGGTGGAACCTCCTTCCTTGTCTAACACGACATTGGACAGACATTTTGCAGGAAATGGATTGGAATATGTTGAGACAGAAAGTTCTTCTTCAGGATCATCTTTGTAATTAGTAACATCTCTTCCAAATTCATCTGTAAGGATCTGTATATGGAACTGAAGACCAAGAGGAGCTGCACCACTGGCGTAGAAAACATAGGTTGGTAGCTCAAATTCATTGGCCACATCTATCATAGAGGTGCAAAATAAGTCTATGACAATACCTGCAAGTTAATTTCACGTATGATTACTAAACTTTATCCTAACACAAAAATTCAGAACTATCATTTGTAGCATTAAAAATAAAAACTAAGCTTTACTCTGCCCACAATAACTATAAAGTCATTAAAGTACTTTTTCTAGTCGCGTGAAGGTTGGTGCTAGTGGCACTCTACCCTTCTCAACTTTAATACTCCCTCTGTTCCAATTTATGCGGGAAGGATTATAAACCACAAGTTGTATGCTTATCACCTATGTTGTTCATACTCACCAAAATTGTTACCACGGCTAGTGGCGTTCACAGGATTTTCCACAAGCGGTGTCACCTTTTAAAATAATTATAATACATAATCCATGTATATTATTGTATTTTTCTAAAAAAATAGAATAGAAAATATATAATAATTCTTTTCTATGAGTTACTTTTTGGATATGTATTCAAAATAATCTCATTACCAATATAAAATACCAAATTCTTTTTTTTTTTTAACAAAGCACCAAATAATTGCTAAAGAAGGTTAAAAAAAATGTAAAAAATGAGGCTCTAGAGGCATGAACCCGCAACCTTATCTGTGGAATTTAGGCACAAAACCATCTAGGCTATGCACACCATATGCTCAAAGAGTGTCACATGTAGTATTTATCCACTAATTTCCTTTTGTTTCTTAATTGTATATACCTTTTTAGCAATTTTTTCCCGACGAAACAATGTCACGTGACACCCTTTCCACCTTCCTAAATCCTCCCCTGACTGCAGCCATGTCGGAATCTCCAAATTACACTACTTTTGAAGTATCCGACGCGAACATTTTTGAAGAGTCTGAGCAACATAGCTTATCATTGTACCAAACCCCTTGACACATAAAGTTAAAAATATACATGGAAATAATTTGAAATATATACCTGCTAGTGTAATATTTGATTGTGACTTGAGAATTCCAGCTACAACATCTCTAACTGCAGGTTTATGAGCAGAAATAAAGGAGGAGAAGAAGTTTTTAAATTGCTGCAAAACAGTGTCATCCTGAGGGAGTTGAATGATTTTCAAAGTTGAGCTGAAATTGGATAATGATTGGATATAAGTTGGAAGCTTGTTGTCATGAGGTGATTGGATAATGAGGACTGTAATGGACATGTTTTTTTCTCTAGTTATGAGAACCTTTGCCATTTCTACTGCTGACACTAAATGACCAATTCCTGGAAAAGGAATGAAGATCAACTCAATGTTCTTGCTACTTGTCATTTTTCTTTAAAAACAATTTTTTTGGCTCAAAGGCTTGTACAAACTTGAACTTTGCTGTTGTTATGAAACTTGAAGAGCAGACTGGACTTTGTGGATTGGAATGTAATATTGGTTTCCTTGTGATTGGGTATTTATAAGACCAAGATATGTAAAAAAGTATATGGTGGACAAAGAGTGACATGTCTTGGTCATAAAGAATGACAATGGTGTTGCAAGAGTTGTATTAATGTGTAGGAATATAAATATTTTAGATGAATATATACTTGATGGAGATGAAAATATGTTTTTTTAAAAGATAGGCTATTGTCTTTTATATGCTTAAGTTTTGGAGTAAATATTTAGAGCCCGTTTGGCTGCTTAAAAGCTGGTATTTGGCAATTTTCAAAATAACTTAAAAAAGTTAAAATTTGCTTAAAATAAGTTAAAAGTTAAAAACAGCATTCTCCAACTTTTAATTTTTAACTTAAAATTGTTATAGTTTGACCCCCCAAAAATTACATATTTACTCTAAATATTTTTTTATATTTTCAAAAATATCCTTAACTACAGTAATCTTAACTACTCTCTCCATTCTCATTATTTCAATTCAAACCACAACCCAACACTCTTCTACTCTTTGAAACCATCGTCCAGCAGTCTTTTTCTCGTCGCGGTCTCTCTCGACAAAATAGCTTAAATTCTTTATGTAAAATAAGAAGCGACGTGCATGCCATTGGAAAGAATAATCATTATTGGTTGGTTAAAGGTTGGACGTTTCTTGAGAGGGCAAGAGAAAATTGAAATAATTGGTATATTTTGGCAATTGAATATCTCAATCATGTTTCGATTTCGATCATGAAAAAAGAGGCATCTTAAAATTTTCATGTGATCTATTCAAACTATATATTTTAAAAATAAATAATAAATTGTGTATATAAAATTTACTTAAATAATATGTTTATATTAATATTGAATTAAAATATAAATTTATTTTATTTTATTTTTTTTGACAAAAAAATAAATAATCAATTTTTATTATATTAACAACTTAAAGAGTATTCCAGAATCAAAATACATGTAGATATGGACCATTGCCATTATGAACCCGTGAAAGAAAATGACAATGATGTCATGACATATGTGGAAGATTACTTATATAAGATATAGAAGGTCTTGAAACATTGGAAGTATCCAAGTAAGAGGAGTGGTGGATAAAAATTAAAGGTGATTTTGTGGTGGTTATCAATAATGATGTCATGGCTCTATTGGTTTGTCTTTTTAAACTAGACATAAGTACTCGTGTCAATACAATATCAACATTTGTTAATCTTTCCATTCATTTTTATCGTTCCTCTATTGATTTGACACATAAATTAAGGAGTAATAAATGATGTCATGACTTTGTTGGTTTGTCTTTTTAAACTAGACATATGTACTCGTGCCAATACAATATCAATATCTGTTACTCCTTCCATTCATTTTTATCGTTCCTCTATTGATTTGACATATAAATTAAGGAGTAGTAAATGATGTCATGACTTTGCTCGTTTGTCTTTTTAAACTAGACATAGGTACTCGTGCCAATACAATATCAACATCTGTTACTCCACTCATTCATTTTTATCGTTCCTCTATTGATTTGACACATAAATTAAAGAGTAGTAAATGATGTCATGACTTTGCTAGTTTATCTTTTTAAACTAGACATAGGTACTCGTGCCAATATAATATCAACATCTGTTACTCCTTCCATTCATTTTTATCGTTCCTTTGTTAATTTGAAACAAAAATTAAGGAGTCGTAAATGATGGAATAATTTTATCAATTACCTTTTGAATATAATAAATACAGTATAATATTTTGAAAAATGTAATAGACAAATGACTATAATTAATGATAAGAGTAAATTAGGAACTAAAAGTGCAAAAGTATTGTGATATAAATAAAATTAAAAGAGTCAGTTAAATTTTAATGTATAATTTTTAAATATTTTAAATCATTAATTATAGTACTTTTTACATAGTTTTTACATAATATATATTACTTTCCTTGTCAATTTATATGTCATCGATAAAATTTTAATTATTTTTAGTTATAGTAATATGTATTACTTTTACATCATTTGCAAATAATATATGTTACTCATTTATTTCTGTTTTATGTGACACTGATTCGAGTTAATCAAACTTTTTGTGTTTTTTAAATATTTTACGTTATTAATTATTGAGATTTATAGTATTTTTTTACGTAAGTTTGAAATAATAAACATTACTCTCTTTGTTCGAATGTATGTAACACAAATACCTTTGAAGCGTCAAGCAAATGTTGTTGATTATTGAGATTTACAATACAATACTTTTACATAGTTTTTAAATTGAATAATACAAGTTACTTCTTTGTCTCATTTTGTCACACTGATAGATTAATTTCAAGAATCAATCAAATATTTCTTATGTTTATTTAAAATATTTTAAGTTATCAATTATCATGATTTGTAGTATTGTTATGTATTTTTTAACACACACACACACGTATATATATAATTAAAAAATAAGTTAAACAAATTAAAATGGAAGAGCCACAAAAAATTACAAATATACCTTCAAGTTGTTCAAACAGGCATGCTGATTTGCTACCTGCTTGAACAGTTTAACTCTCTCCGAGAAAATATATCACATTTGTTTCTCTTTGAAATTTCTTCGCTAAGTGTTTGATGATAGAGTTAGTTGAAATTCAAAGAATAAAATGAGTTTTTTAATTTTAAAAATTATGTTTAAATATATACTTTTCATGGAATAAATTTGAACTTTTTAAAAATAATTTGGACTAATAACCATTTATTTTGTAAAACTAATCAGATAAAAATTGATCATGTATGTACTAAATTAATAGCCTAATTTTCTCTCTCAAAATTGAAGTCAAAAGTAGAAAATTATAATTTTCATGACAAACATACTTTTATTATAAAAATTTATATTTATATTGAATTATAACGTGCACATATTATATTAACGCTTTCTATAGGTTATAACTCATTGCCTCATTCTATACCCATCATTTGATATGGTGAAAAAATTATCTCGAGATTATAGTTTTAAAATTATAATTTTTTGATTAATTTATTTATTTGAAAAAAATGAGATAAAATAATCGCAAGTTGAATGATAAGGTTGAATATTATTCAACTATTTTGTTCAGCAATAGATGCAAAAGTAGTTCAAAATATTTTTTAAAGTCCATTTCTCGATATTACTGTTGCAGAAGCATGTTTTTTCAAGTTTAGCACTTTCCGCGTAAGTTTAATTGTAATATGATTCTAGTATATGGAAGAATTATATTTAATTATACTTTTAAAGTCTAGCAACCTTAAATTAAACCAATCATGACGTGTCTGTAGAAGGGTGACTAACTTCAGGTGATCATATCTATCTTTCAGATTGTTTTGCAGCATAAGGGAATCTTTTAGAGTGGGATATTGCATTTTTAACCCCTCGTCAAGATGGCGGAGAAATATCATAGCTTTGACACGATCTAGCCTGGATACCTGGTTATTATTTTTGATGGTGTCTGCCAGACCCTCGCATCCAGGTGAATTTCAGCATCTAGTCTATACTAGATTAAATCTTAGAAATGTTGTTTAAACTTTTTGTCATTCATTAAAATACTTTCCTTTAAATAAAATCATCTATTCACCATTTCACTTTAAATTATTATTTAATTATATTTATAACATTAACTTTTAAAATATATGGAAAAACTCCTAAATCTTCCTTATTTCATAGCTTCTACTTCTTCCTTATTTGAATAGAGAAAATATCCTACAACTGAGTTGCCCATAACAAGTAGCCTCTGCTTGATATATCCAGAAAAATAAATTTAAGTTTAGACATATTAAATATTTTTACGAAAATCAAATTCTTACAATTTTTACCTATCTAAAGTAACTTGAAAATAACAGAATTGCTGATAGCGTGTTATAAAAATTATTTTAAATAAAAGTAATACATCATAACTAACATATTAGATACTAATATAACAAATGACTAATTAATTAAAAAAAATAAGGAGGCTACATTCTCTCCTTTTAATAATAAAGAAAATTATTAAAAATATTTTGAATTTGACAAAAGTTATTAGTTTCATTTATTTTTTCTCCTTTTAATAATAAAGAAAACTATTAAAAACACTTTGAACTTAGCACAAGTTATTAGTTTCATCCTCAAACTATTGACAGTCTTAAAAACATACTTGACTAATTAAACTATAATATACCCTCGAACTATCATAAGTATTAAAAACACCCCTTGACTTGACAAATTAGGGGTATATTTCACTTTTGTTACAAGATCATGGCTATGTTTAAGTTCAGTTAGTCAAGTAGAGAGGTATTTTTAATATTATCAATAATTTAGGGACCAAACTGATAATTTATATCAAATTTAGAGTTATTTTTAATACTTTCTTCTTTATATAATAATATAAAGATATGGATTTTATAAAAGAAGTTTGCTACCTCTATAGCAAGGAGTAATTTTATTGTTGCAATTCCAACACTAGGATATACAAGGTATAATTGAATCTTAAATTAGCAATTTTATTTTTGGATATGATTGCTAATACATGTTAGACTATATTTAGATTATAATAGAGCTCTATGCATTCCATGTGTTTGACTGAATGCCCACGAAAACTAACCGGAATTATGTAAGTATTAGTTATGCTAGTATTAGTTATTTCATTCTCTATCTAAGATAATACACAAATTTCCTCATATCTCGTGTTCTTTCTATTTCGTTTGAAAAAAAATAATCTGTTCTTTTTTATTCGGTTTAAAAAAAAATATTTTTTTGGCAAAATTTTAATCTCAACCAGATAAAAAGATATTTTGATAAATTTAACATACTTTAATGTTAGATCACAAGATTGGAAAGTCCCTTATTTGTTCTCTTAAACTTCGTATCAAATCATAATAGGTTATTTTTTGAAATGGAAGGAGTAAACATGTATTAGTTATGCGGTTTTTTTGTCTTGCTTATCAAACAATAACTTTTTTCTTAGCTACCTAGCGAACGTTATATACTTTATTCAGAAATTTGTACATGAATAAGTTGCTTCTTTACTAGCTATGACCTCTGAGAATGTATGAAACCATTTAACAAGCATGTTTGTTTGATGCGCCTTGCTTATGTATTACACTTCATGCAGGAAATTTATACAAATATGGCTGTTAAGTGCTGATTGTGTTATCTTCTTTAAGAAAAATATGGTGAAATGCAGACAAATTTTATAAACAAAATGTACCTTTTCAAGAGATTACACAGGAGAATGTAGTAAATATGACCACTAAATTGGAAAATATATGCGTATGATTGGGAAAAGTTTGAATTGTTTGGTAATTAGACAGTTTGGTTGCAGATATTGTATCAATGCAGCCTCTAAAAGACATTGCACCAGCTGCATCAAACAATATAAACACAAAATTTATTGTTTTGGAGAAAGGGAGGATAGCTTTAGAAGGGCAACAAAAGACGTGTTTGGCGCTAGTTGCAGATGAGACAGCTGCAGTTCACTTTCAAATGTGGGGTGATGAATGTGATGCTTTTGAGGCTGGGGATATCATCAGGTTAGAAAATGGCATCTTTTCTTATATTCGAAATAACCGCAACAACCATGTGCTACGGGCAGGTAAGCGAGGCAAGGCAGAAAAAGTGGGAGAGTTTACTATGGCATTCGTGGAGAAACCAAACATGAGTGAGATACATTGGGTCCCTGATCCCAAGAATCCTAAGATATATATTCCAGCATCTACTTCTGAGTTTCCACCAACCCGTTGAGTATTGGACAATCCTATATCAGACAGGTACTTTCCTTTAAACTCTTTTCCTGGATGGTTGCATTTTTCCTAACTTGAGCAAAAAGAGCAGCTCAAACGTCGTATGGCTGTAATTACCAAAGTATGACCTGTTTCATAATTTCATTTGATATGATTCGAATGTATGTTAATCTATTCAGTTCAGATTATTTGAAGGGTTTTATGATGCAGTATACTTATGTTGTGGGGATTGGTTCCTGCGGTTAGTTGAAAGTAATGCCTCTTTTTTCCTATTTGGATTGACCTGAAACCCATCTTGTGTGTGATCGTTTGATTATTATCAGCTTCTCTGCTTCAATGTATAAACTGATGAAAAAAGATCTTGTACTTAGGTAAAGTTTTTGTACCTAGACAAAGAAAAAGTTATAGAAGTGTGGATGAACCGATGAAGGGAAAATAAATACACAAGGACTGGGAAAGGAAACTTGGTTATGGAGGGTTGGGATGACCACTCTAGTAAAGCAACACTTTTATAAGTTTACTAGATGGCTCGTGCCTGTGCATAGCACGGGCGTATGCCTAATATTGCTATACCAAAAAAAAAAAAAGTCCTGCACTGAGAACTAAAATTAACCAGTTGAAACTTTGTTCTTCTTTTCAGAAGTCAAGTTGCAGTTTCTCCTCTTCGTACACTACTCTCAACCCCCATTACTGCACTTGCAAGGAAATAGAGAAAAAGAGCAAAGACATAATATTGTTGATACTAAAGGATGCATATGCAAAGACACTGTCCAATAGCAAAAGAGAATACATCCATGAATATCAATTCACCTAGAAAAAATAATCTTATTATGATAAAACAATCAAAGTTTTTCATTCTTTGATGCATATTTGGAGTCTCACCGCATAACATAGACCCATAAGAAAGATAATTTGCAAGTCTAATATAAACATAGATTGATAACAAACTCGTTAGAGAAGGAAAATATAATCAACTCTATGATTGTGGTTCTGCAACCAACTTTACCCTTCTGTTCTCAAGTGTCTTAAAGCACCAATAAGACTACTGGCTCACTTAGCTTTTTTGGTATGGTTACTAAGATTAATTTATTTGTCACCTAATGAACAATGAAAGCACAAACAACAGATCAAACTCATAAAAAGTTCTGCAGTGAAATGAAAGAAAAGTTCTTGTCAATTTTTTTTTTCCCCAGATATGGCCTTACAAATAGTGGTATCCATTTATGAGATGACATTCGTGGCATATCTTTCCCTCTTATGGAACAAAAGAGCTCTTCTCCCTCTTGAAAATGATGATATACCTTGATTTCTACCGGCATATGATAAAGCGGCCCATAAGTGCTAACAGAGTGTATCTTCGAATGTAATAGCAAGGTTCAACACCGTAATGCACCCTAAGCATATTCTTGGTCATATCGAATAGAAATGGAACCAATTCTAAAGCGCCAAAAGATTAGATTGAACCCTACATTAAACTGAAAACATTTACCTGTTTTGCCAGGCAGATGCAATTCTCCTATTAGCACTTGTAGCTAGCCATCTTTGGCTGCTTTGACCAGCTTATAACAACAACATACCCAGTGGAATCCCACAAGTGGGGTCTGAAGAGGGTAAAAATGTACGCAGACCTTACCACTACCTCATAGAGGTAGAAAGGTTGTTTCCGGGAAACCCTCGTCTCAAAAACCTATAAGCAGAATAAACTAGATACGGAAAAAGGGAAAATGAAAGAAAAAACAAAGGAGAACGATTAATAACGAAGAGAAAATGATAATGTAAGACGGATAATGACAACACAGGATATGAAGACACTACTAATCCTACTACCCCTCTATATCCCAAGACTAGACATCAACCCTACTACCCTACCAGTCTTACTCTAATTCGCGACCTCCACTCCTTTCTATCTAAGGTCATGTTCTCGGTGAGATCAAATTTCGCCATATCATGTCTAATCACCTTCCCCAATACTTCTTCGGTCTACCTCTACCCCTCCGAGTAACCCCTAAATCCAACCTTCGCACCTCTTAACCGGAGCATCGGTGCTTCTTCTTTGCACATGTCCAAAGCTTTGACCAGCTTATGTAAGCACAAAATCTGCCATTTAACTCATTCTTTCCGTTGTTGGTCATTAGTGATTATTGGTAAGTTGTGACTTATTTTTGATAGTAGCCTGCCATTATGCCTTCCACGAAAGAAGATCAAACCCAAGGCATATATTATGACGTATGTATAGTTATTGGATTGTAAAAAGTATCGGAATTAAAGAATGTAGTAAGAATTCTACCTCATCTTTATCTTCATTTTGTATTTCCGCGGAAACTGAAAGTGTTGACTTATCAAACCATTCATATGGCTTGACCAGACCCCTCTCTTAAGTTGTAATAAACTTCTTTTCTGAGTTGCATGCCTTTGCCAATAGTTCTTGATTGAAATATAAAAGGCTTGAGAAGATCTTATATATAGGTACAACATAAACATCTCATCAAGATCAATGAATTAAAAGTTATACACAACAATTTAAAAAGCACCAACTTTTTTTTTTTCAGTTAGACTTGGAAGTAATATCAGCTTGATAATAACTACTCTTCAGGAATATAGGTTGAGGTGCTGCTTTCACTTTGATAAGTCTATTCTGTGACAATTACAAAAGACATTTCACTTTCACTCTGTTGGGTTCTTCTTCTCTCTTTCATTTTTGATTCACTCTTTTTTCCTTTAGTCTTTTGTTTTCTTTTTAGTTTCTGTAACTCTCTTTTTCTGGTGGGTTCTTCTTCCTCTTTTTTTAAAGCTTTTTTTGTTGTTTTGAATGGGAATGCCGATTTATATGTGCTTGGATGTGTGAGCTAAAAGAATATTTGAAATATTTGTATGTCACGTGAAACAAATTGAGCTAATAAAAGACATTATAACAACCAATACAATCCTGGGTCATGCTCAGAATGGGCAACCTCTACTAGTAACTTTGGAAATGAGGGTACATAACCAACTATATCAATCAAATTACAACAAGAAAAACAACGTACTCGGTGGGGCCTAGGAAGAGTAAAGTGTATGCAGATCTCATCCCTTACCTTGTTCTTGATAAACCCCTTGGCTCAAGAAAAAACATATCAAAGCAGTTAATCATTGAGCATTCTCCATGATACTCTGGATGAAACTTCCAATAGAAGTGTAAGAAGAGCCACCTTCCATGGTTGCTGCTCTGCTCTTCTCCTTCATCTCCTTCACTTTCATACGGATTTTATTTTCCGGGTCCATAAGTTCCCTTATTGCTTTCTCAATATGATCTGCCTTCACTATAAATTCTTGGCCTGTTGTCATTTTTGGATCCTTTCTGTAATCCATTTTAATTTCGATTGCCATTTCCAAATCCTTAACCAGTTGAAATGCATTTGCTTGCTGCTCTGCGTACATTGGCCAAGTAGCCATTGGCACTCCAAAATAGATGCTTTCCAAAGTCGAATTCCATCCACAGTGTGACACAAAACCTCCCACTGCTTTGTGAGACAAAATTGCCACCTGAGGTGCCCATCTTATCACCTGTTGAAAAATAGCAGAGACGGAAATAATAAGTTATAATGGTAAGTAGTAAAAGATAAAATGAAGTTAGGATGTGAAAAGATAATGGTACGCTATGAAAGGCACTATCTTCAAAGTAGATTTTATATTTAGATAACGAGTGACACCACAATAACAACATACCTAGTAGAATCCCACAAGTGGGGTCTGGGAGATAACGAGTGACAATGTACTCCCAAAATACGATGCATCATCCAGGAATCTTGTAATGTATATTTGAATAGAAGGTTTGGAAAACTCTTAAATCTCGCAACTGGTTTTGTAGGAATTTGGAGTGAAAAAAGAAAGAAAATGATTCTTGAATAGGGTGGGAAAATGAGGAGCCAAAAGATAGAATTATGTATTTTCTTAAAAATAAAAAATATTGTTCTTTTTCGCACATTAGGTTTTAAATTATAAAATCAACCTCCACCAAATTTGTGGTGGAAGGATAAGTACCCTCCCGTCCTAACCAAAGGTTTCAGATTCGAGTTTGAATAAGGATCAAGACTCGACGATATGAGAAAAAGAAGGAAGGATGAACAACAACTTTACCTTGCCAATCCCTTGTGTTCTTTGCAAGAACCCTTCTGGCAATACTTCTTCAAAATTTTCATAGTCACCTGGAAGCCTTGCATCTTTCTGTGGTGGTTTCCTCAATGTCCACAGAAACCGACACCCACTATTCTCGAGAGCATGTGTTATTTCCTTAACTTGCTCTATCGTAAAACTTCCTCCGCTACCAAAACAGAGGAAAACTACAGATGAAGGGGGTTGATCATCTAACCATTTCATAATATTCTGGTCTGATGAACTCAAGTTGTCACCTTGAACATTATTAAGGTTCAACATCGGTCCCACAGGGTATACCGGTGGTATACTCTTGTCTCTTGAGAGGGAGTTTATTGCGTGAGAATCGAGTTCAAGAAAGGTATTTATCATAATACCTTTGGTTTCTCGAAACTTTCTCGTAAGATCAAGAAACATGGTGGAACCTCCTTCCTTGTCTAACACGACACTGGGCAGACATTTTGCAGGAAATGGATCGGAATATGTTGAGACAGAAAGTTCTGCTTCAGGGTCATCTTTGTAATTAGTAACATCTCTTCCAAATTCATCTCTAAGGCTCTGTAGATGGAACTGAAGACCAAGAGGAGCTGCACCACAGGTGTAGAAAACATAGGTTGGTAGCTCAAATTCATTGGCCACCTCTATCATAGAGGTGCAAAATAAGTCTATGACAATACCTGCACGTTAATTTCACGTATGAGTACTAAACTTTATCCTAACACAAAAATTCAGAAATTTCATTTGTCGCATTAAAAATAAAAACTAAGCTTTACTCTGCCCACAATAACTATAAAGTCATTAAAGTACTTTTTCTAGTCGCGTGAAGGTTGGTGCTAGTGGCACTCTACCCTTCTCAACTTTAATACTCCCTCTGTTCCAACGAGGCAGTGTCACATGACACCCCTTCCACCTTCCTACATCCGCCCCGACTGCAGCCATGTTGGAATCTCCGAATTACACTAATTTTGAAGTATCCGACACACAATTTTTGAAGAGTCTAAGCAACATAGCTTATCATTGGACCAAACCCCCATACATATAAAGTTAAAAATATACATGGAATTAATTTGAAATATATACCTGCTAGTGTAATATTTGATTGTGACTTGAGAATTCCAGCTACAACATCTCTAACTGCAGGCTTATGAGCAGGAATAAAGGAGGTGAAGAAGTTGATTTTAAGTTGCTGTAAAACAGTGTCATCCTGAGGGAGTTGAATGAATTTCAAAGTCGAGCTGAAATTGGATAATGATTGGATATAAGTTGGAAGCTTGTTGTCATGAGGTGATTGGATAATGAGGACTGTAATGGACATGTTTTTTTCTCTAGTTATGAGAACCTTTGCCAGTTCTACTGCTGACACTAAATGACCAATTCCTGGAGAAGGAATGAAGATCAACTCAATGTTCTTGCTACTTGTCATTTTTCTTTAAAAAAAATTTTTGGCTCAAAGGCTTGTACAAACTTGAACTTTGCTGTTGTTTTGAAACTTGAAGAGCAGACTGTCCTTGTGATTGGTTATTTATAAGACCAAGATATGTAAAAAAGTATGTGGTGGACAAACAGTGACATGTCTTGGTCATAAAGAATGGCAATGATGTTGCAAGAGTTGTAATTAATCCCAGCGGACTTTTAAACATATAATAAAAAAATGACAATGATGTCATGGCATATGTGGAAGATTACTTATATAAGATCTAGAAGGTCTTGAGACATTGGAAGTATCCAAGTAAGAGGAGTGGTGAAAAAAAAAAAGGTGGTTCTGTGGTGGTTATCAATGATGTCATGGCTTTGTTGGTTTGTCTTTTTAAACTAGACATAGGTGTTCGTGTCAGTACAATATCTGTTGCTCCTTCCATTCATTTTTATCGTTCATCTATTGATTTGAAACAGTAATTAAGGAATTGTAAATGATAGAATAATTTCATTAAATTATTTTTGAATATAATAAATAAAACATAACGTTTTGAAAAATGTAATACAGATATGACTATAATTAATGGTAATGGTGAATTAGGAACTAAAAGTACACAAGTATTGTTGGATATCCCAAAATAGTATAGAGGACAAGTAAAGATGGAAGAAGGAAGTATTTTTGTGTTTCAATTTATATGATATAACTAAAATTTAAAGAGTCAATTATATTTTAATGTATAATTTTTAAATATTTTAAATTATCAATTATAGTATTTTTTACATAGTTTTTACATAATATATCTCTTTTCTTGTCAATTTATATGTCATCGATAAAATTTTGAATTTTTTTAATTATTATAATCTGTGTTACTTTTACATCATTTGCAAACAATATATGTTACTCATTTATTTCTGTTTTATGTGACACTGATTTGAGACAATCAAACTTTTTGTGTATTTTAAATATTTTAAGTTATTAATTATTGAGATTAATAGTATTTTTTTTTACGTAATTTTGAAATAATATACATTACTCTCTTTGTTCGAATGTATGTAACACAAATAGCTTTGACGAGTCAATCAAATGTTGTTGATTATTGAGATTTACAATACAATACTTTTACATAGTTTTTAAATTGAATAATACAAGTTACTCCTTTTGTCTCATTTTGTCACACCGATAGATTAATTTCAAGAATCAATCAAATATTTCTTATGTTTATTTAAAATATCTTAAGTTATCATTTATCATGTTTTGTAATATTGTTATGCATTTTTTAAAATATATATAAAAAAAATAAAAAATAAGATAAACAAATTAAAATGGAAGACCCACAAAAAATTACAAATATACCTTCAAGTTGTTCAAACAGGCATGCTAATTTGCGACCTGCTTGAACAGTTTAACTCTCTCCTATTATATAAGAGAAAATATATCACATTTGTTTCTCTTTGAAATTTCTTCACTAAGTGTTTGATGATAGAGTTAGTTGAAATTCAAAGAATAAAATGAGTTTTTGAATTTTAAAATTATGTTTGAATATATACTTTTTCTTGGAATAAATTTGAACTTTTTAAAAATAATTTGGACTAATAACCATTTATTTCGTAAAATTGATCATGTATGTACTAAATTTATAGCCTAATTTTCTCTCTCAAAATTGAAGTCAAAGTAGAAAATTATAAGTTTCATAACAAATGTATTTTTATTGTAAAAATTTATATTTATATTGAATTATAACGTGCACATATTATATTAACGCTTTCTATAGGTTATAACTCATTGTCTCATTCTATACCCATCATTTGATATGGTGAAAATATTATCTCGAGATTATAGTTCTAAAATTATAATCCTTTGATTAGTTTATTTATTTGAAAAAATGAGATAAAATAATCTCAAGTTGAATAATAATTTCTTTTTTACCCTTTCGATGTACTTTATACACCATCTATCAATATAATTTCTCTTTCATTGTCCATATACACCTCCCATTCTTCTTAAAAAAACCGTCAATCGAGCATATGACATAAATGTATCTTTTAACTTGACTTCAGTTGATATCTGTTTCCTCTAATTCTTGAGTGCACAAGTAGATGTATATGCCATACGTGACATAATACACGTAATACGCGAATTATCATGAGAAAACGGGTTCCTTGAGTAATATGAGGGATTATCAGTTTCTGTTTTGTATATCACCTTGTTAATGCAACCAATCACTGACTTTATGTTGTACTTCTTTTGTATCACAGTTTATATATGTTGGAACAAAATGCACTCACATTGCAAACAATTGATTACTAACACTGAAAAATGTTTATAGAAGTTTTGGCTAGATTTAAGCCACTAGCTGACACAAAGCAGTTACTAAACAAAGCAGAACAATCAATTCCCACCGGACATCAGGAGGGAGGAAGCAGATACCTTCACTGTGTAAAGATTGAAAAGTTCCTCGAGGCCAATGGATGTTGCATTGTATCATAGATCTTTTACCCAGCAAGTTCTCAGGCAATGCTTCAACTAAGCTGATGAGTCTTTTCGCTTAGGCAAAGACATCCGAAGAGACACCTCAATGATTGTAAAAATGATGTTTTCCAAAGAAAGCTAAGATGATACCAAACAAAACTAGTCGCAGTGCATGTATCGCGTAACAATACTCCTTCATTCCACTTCTCAATCTTCTAGTGTCCAAAACTTCTTCCATTCCCTGACTAACTCTTACAACCTCCACCTAGATTTTGTCCTCAATTCAGATGTCGTTGAAATGATACAATCCATCATGTAAATCTTACATTATGGTGAACTCATCATTACCAGGACTAACGGACAATGAGACAAGTTTGTTTTTCTTATTTCAATCATATCGAGGATTAGAATGAACGGAACTGTGACAACCCCCAAAATAAAATTACCAGCTCTGCAACTCAATGAATGTAATCATCATGCTACTTGAGGCGTGAGCTCAACATCGCCCATTCTCCAACTCTGCAGAACACTTTTCTCTATAAATATACCCTGCAAAGTAGGAGAACCAATGTGTACAAGTGCATTTCTTTAAGACATGACATGATAAAAGGAAAAATTTATCAAGTTTCATGTCTCCAAGTTTGTTTCAACATAAATCACCATAAGAACGTAGGAAACTTGTTACAAGCCAAAAGCTCACTCCAAATTCATAATGACCAGCACATCAGATATTTTATGGTAAGATGATTCCATTAGCTCATACTAATTAAATCCCGAGCCCCTGACAAACCTCTTTGAAGACAACTAGGAAACTTGTCTCTCCCATAGTTCACACTAGTTGTGTGAGGCTTTCTTTTATCTCACGAAAAAGTGGACCCAAATCTTATACTTTTTGGTCCACTTTTTTGTGAGACAACAAAAAAGTCTCACACAACTAGCGTAGTCATGTGAGGTACATAACAAAAAATTTCCAGACCTTGGTTTGCGAACATTCCGGAGAAGCCCCTCCAAGTGCTTGTATTTCTCAGTTTTAACGTAAACAAATAGCATGTCAAGCGAAAAATAATTAGCTGAGCATGTATTAACTGGTATTCTTATCCTTCCTTCCCCTTTTCGTTATTTTCATCTTCTTCGATTCCATTCCTTTCTCCTTTAACTTGTTCATGGCATCCACCAACTTGTTCGTCTGTGGCTCTGGCACCATACTCTTCGATACCATCTCATTAAAATAAGATAAAGCATCCTCTAATCTTCCCCTTTCATAGAGACCGTGAATCATAATTGTATAGGATCGTTGATCGGGTCCTAGTCCACTCCTCTCCATCTCATCCCACGTACTCTTTACTTTATCTTGATTATCCCAGTTCATAAACAACCTTAATGATAAATTGTAAATATCTCCAGTCATCTTACACCCCTTTTTGTTCATCCTCTCCAAAACCCCAACAGCTTCCTCAGGCGTCTTGGCAGAATTCAACAAGTAACCATAAGTTCTAGCATTTGGCAAACAACTCTCTCCCTTCATTTCCATCTCATCTAAGAGCTCATAAACTTTCTCCATCCTCCTAATCTTGCATAAATTCTTAATCAATGAATTATAAGTGACAACGTCAGGTAAACAATCTCTCTCATTCATTTCATGGAAAATCTCGAGAGCTTCAGGAATTCTCTTCTTGAAACACAATCCATAGATAATACAATTGCAAATAGCAACATCTGGTTTACACCCTTTTTCCCACATTGTCTGGAACAGCTCTACCGCGCTGCTTATTTTCCCTGATTTACACAGTGAATTGATGAATATCCCATATGTAAATTTGTCCGGCTTACATTTTGAAGTCACAATATCATTCCAAAACCTCTTCGCCTCTCGCGAATTCCCCAAAACACACCATCCATTCAGAATGATATTCCGCGTCTTAATATTATCCTTGAACTCATTTTTCTTAATATGGAACAAGAATTCCGCATCTTCAACATGTTTGTATCGGCATAAACACACGAGAAGTGTCTGAAAAGCAATAAGATCAAGCTCCAAACCCAAAGATTTCCTCTTATAGAAGAACTCTTTAGCATCTTCAACTCTATGAGCTCCAGCATATCTATTAATCACAATGCCATAAGTTCTTTCATTAATCAAATTTCCTCTCTGAGACATTTCGTCGAGCACTTGGTTGAGTTCATCAAAACGTCTCATACGCCCAAGAATATCAATAATTTCATTGAAAGATTCAGTATTTGGTGAATACCCACATGGATGTTCACCTGCTAATACCCATTTGAAGAAGGTAAAAGCTGGTTTCCAATCAGAACGGTGCCGTTTAAGCACGTTTAGAACGAAATCTTCAGATAAAGTGAAATTGCATTGATTGAGAGAATGAAAAATGTGACTTGCTGGTTTACCTGCTTCAATCTTGAAAAGGTTCTGCACTTTCAACGCGTAATTCTCTTCGGAATTTGCAGTGAAGTCGTCGGATTTTGTGTGATTTTGGCGATGAAAGGGAGGCACCCTTTTGTTTGTTATTAGATATATGGGTTGAAAACTGTACAAACGCTGAATTCTCCGGTAGAGTTCTTTAGTTGACATTGTTGCTCTTCGATGAACTTTCCGGTAGAACGCTGGGAGAGTGGATTTTAGCGGAACGAAAGCAAGAGCTTACGTAAAGATTAGAAAGGCTTACTACAAAATCTATTCTATTTAAATACTAGAAAAATATTTAAAAACTATTTTACTTTTAAAACACCTCAAAAAAGTTAATCTAAATAGAATAAAATAAGATTTTCTTATTAAAATAACTCAACCGTATCAATTCAAATAAAATAATATAGTTTTCAAAATTGACTTTACATGGGCACCAGACTCCAAAGTAACGTCTGACTCGATTTATGAAACCTCTATCAACTAATAACAGCTTGTTTGGATGGTGGTTTTTCATGGTATGGTTACTAAGGGAACGGTGTTTGTTTTGATTGTTTCATTAATTATATAATATGGTATGGTTTAGTTTCATGGTTCTGTAACCATAAAAACTCTCACTTTTTGAAACCACCAATTTGGTGGTATCCCATGGTTTCCTTATTTTTTTTCCAATTATACCCTTATTTAAATCTAAATAGTTCTAATTTATCCTTTATTCTTTATTAAACTTTACCCAAATATATATATTAATCTTGTATTACCTATTTTTCTCCGCATCAACTTTCGAAACTTTTTTTTCGCCTCCCCTTTTTTCTTTCATGTTTTAATCTATTTTTTGAGGGTTTTTTTTTTTTAAGTTCTTACTTTTTTAATTTTCTTACGTTGTTTGTATGGTTTGGAGATATATTAGCTTGTATGTTTTCCTACTGATTCTGTGTTTTTTTTTAAAAAAAAAAATATTGAAAAAATATTGATAAATTTAATATTTATACTAATTAAGGACATTTTTGTAAATTTATAAGTTACGATACAATACCATACAGTCAAATCAAACAACAAATTATCATTAAACAGTAGCAACCCATACAGTCTATCCAAACATTGTATGGTATCGTACTGTACGATACCACACCATACCATACAGTACTATACATTATGAAACCATGACAAACCACCATCCAAACAAGTTGTAAGAAGGTGTCAAGACAATCTTAAAACTATCTCAAAACAACAGAAAGGAACAAACTACAACAAAGGGATTTCTCTGAGAACAAGGAGGTTTTATCACCGTCTGGATCGATCTTTAACAAAGCGTTTGCTAAGAATCTCTGACACTTGTATCTGTATCATAAAATGATGCAGCATCAAGTGGCGTTGCTAATGGAATGTACAATATGTACGAGAATGGGACAATACTAAAGAAAACCTCACTACCAAGAATAAGGGTTCAACTCAACTCAATATGATATACAAGTTTAAAATAAAACAATGTTTTCATCAATTATCATTATACATATGTAACTCAGTAAAATAATATATACATTTACTCTTAGGGAGTTTCTGTAACTGATAATCACCACTATATGAGTGAGTGATGATACAATGAAGCGACGTCATCGTTACATCCATTCAATACCTTGCCATAGTAAACGACATCACATCAATGGATCCAATATAAAAGTCCTCAGTGAAGCTAATGAGTCGTCCGAATTAACGGTCACGATCTCATCCTATGTTGGTGACGTAGTTTATGGGGTTTGAGTTGTTTTTACTTTTACCCAAATCCGTGCTAATAATTCTCCTAAAACATGTGCTCATATCTATCAAATATTTCAAATCATCTTTCATCAATAAATATATGTTGAAAATTATTTATATCATCATAAAAAATTCTTTCTCAAAACATCATTTAACTCAATGCTCAATTTTATCAAAAAACACTTTAAAACATGCATCGTCTCAATTAAAAAATAATACTTTGTCTTAGGTATGAAAATCAACAATTCAACATAAAAAATGCATGAGAAAACTATGGTCATTAACACAATTAGAGTTCAGGGGAAAGTAATCACGAACAATAATAAAAGGCCAAACACATATGTAGCCCCTTAAACTTGGCCCTAAATTTCATTTTGATTCTTCAACTCAACCTTGTTCCAGTATAACCCTTCAACTCTAATTTTCATATTCCATTTTGACACTTCTCTCCTAGGAATCAACAAAATGGGGGAGAGTGTACTTCATATGCCATGACATGGCATAAAAATCAATTAAAAATACATACACAACTCCTCTAACTTGACTTTATTTTTTATTTTGATACTTTATCTTGCCGTTCTATATTAACCTTTCAACTTTATTTTTTATTTTTATATTTGTTCCTTCTTTTTATTTTTTTATTTTAATATCGACGTTTGTCCGTTAGTTTTCAAAAAAAATTCTTAAAGAATTAACAGATGTTAAATAAAAACGTAAACTAGTATTTGAGTTAAATCCACAAAGCTTGAATGTGAAAAAAATAAAAATATTTGATGTTATTTAATTTAATTAATTAGTTAAAAAAGAAAACCAACACACTTTCCTTGGTTATTTTCTTAAAAAAATTATAGAGAAACTCTAAAAGAATAAAATAAAAATATATGATGTTATTTAATTTAATTAATTAGTTAAAAAAGAAAATCAACACACTTTCTTTGGTTATTTTTTTTTAAAAATATAGAGAAACTCTAAAAAAAAATTCTATTAATTTTTCAAGAATTTTTTTTGAAAACTAACGGACCAACGTAGGTATAAAAATAAAAAAATAAAAATAAAAAACAAATATAAAAATAATTTTTTTTATAAAATCAGTAATTGTGTTTAAATGCTACATAAAAAATAAAGTTGAAAGGTTAAAATAGAACAAAGGCAAGATAAAATGTCAAAATAAAAAATAAAGTCAAGTTAGAGGGGTTGTGCATGTATTTTTTTTTATTGGCTTTCATGCCATGTCATGACATGTGAAGTACATTCTCCCCCATTTTGTTGATTCCTTGGATAGAAGTGTCAAAATGTGATAGGAAAATTGGAGTCGAAGGGTTAAAATGGAACAAGGTTGAGTTGGAGTGTCAAAATGAAATTCAGGAGCCAAGCTTAAGGGGCTACATATGTGTTTGGCCACAATAAAATAATAATAATCTCAATGCATACTTTATAAAGCTCAATAAAAAAAAAAGAATTAACTCAATTGGAATTCAAAAACTAGATTTTAACTCAACTTGTTACTCAATTAAAAAGGAAATGTAGACGTTGGGCGTATGAACGAACTCAATCCACTGTTATGATACTTACATGCCTAGAAGGGTTGAAACTTAACTCTAATTTAGGAGACCTTAGTAGAATTGCTTGAACTCTAACTTTGTCCTCTTGGACTTGTTCTCAAAGTATCTTAGGTGATTATGAGAGTATGGGTACCAATTGATATTTATTAGGAGTTTATTTCAATATCAAAATGTCAAGGGTTTGATTAGAAAAGAACGAAAAGGATAAAAATAATCTTCATTAAAATTGTCAGACTGAACCACGAAACTCCATCTACGCGTCGTGATTCAGTCTATGACTCCTAGACTTTGAGTCGTGAAATCAGGAGAAAATCAAGTTTGAATCTACGATCAAGCATCTGTAGAACGTAAACCCATTGATAGATCATACTCTTAGGTTCATAGAAACTAGATTAGAACACATAGAATCTACGATCAACTTCTACGAGTCGTAGATCTCTTTATGGGCTCATCCTGTCAAATCATGGAGCCTAGGAACTACGAAACCTTAAGTATGGGTCATAGAACTAAATATGGATGGTAAATTCTTGTCGTGGAATAGATAGATACTTAAAATGAATTCAGAAATCTCAGGAGGTATGAATCTATTTTACAGATTGTCAATGAAACTATGGATCGTAAAGACCCTCTCATGGAATGCTCACAAAATTAATCTGGACTTGGGAACTATGAATATGTTTTACGATCCGTAGAAGTTTTTACCAATCGTAGACCTAGCTCGTAAAAGTTGACTAGGTCTACCACTAGGTGACTACGACTTTCATGAACTCTATCTACGGTCCATAAATTCTTCTACGAGTCATAGATAATGTTTGTAAAAGTCATGCTTTTGCAGAATTATATTTTCTTCAAGACATTTTGTAGGCTATCTGAGTTGCGACGTTTTAGGAGTGTTACAATTTGCCTCTGGATATATTGTATCTAGTAAATTGTAATAATCTCAATCCTCTTTTAGGTTATTTGTGTTCTTTAAGAGAGTGCATACACTTTTTATGTCAGGTGGACAAAAATTAAACTAATTATATCCGATCAAATTTATTTAGGAGGAGTAATAGGACGCACACAAAATTAAATGTATTTTTTCTCTAACTAAAGTAATAAATAACTTAGATAAGGATTCTTTTAATAAGAGTATGGATACATGTTTGCTTTCCCTTGAGGCATTTTGCATTTCCAATAGTTATGTGAAGCCTCAAAAATTCAAAAAGAGAAATGCTCTTCTTTTCATCACAAAAGATATGATGAATGTTGTTTTTTGTTTAATAGTGTCTTATTTATAGGTGAAAAGAATTGTACACTTAAGAGATTTTTTAAGCAATAATTATACAATCAAAAAATAATAATGCACCTTATTTGTTATCAAAGTATTGATTTTTCCAGCTAATAATAAAATAAGTTTTAAATTGAAAATTCTTAAAATAAATTTCTTTTTTTACGGGCATAGTCGTATTTATATGCATTAATAAAAGATAATTCATAATTTAATGTTCAATGAATCTAGTTGGACAATGTGGTGAAAAGATAAAATGTCACGGTTCAAAAAATTCAACGTCATGATGACATAGATCTCCTTATCCTATGGTATCCAAATATCATATTTTCAATCACTTTTATCTTTATGAATTGAAAATTCTTCACATCCATTCCATTTTAGGAGTGTTTCAAATTATCATAAGTCTTTTGCATAGGTAGTTCAGTTTCATAGTTTCGCAGCAGGGTGGGTTAAGGTCACACTCCGGCGAGCTCTGTTCGGAAATTGATGGCTTGCTAGGTTATCCAATATCAGCTTGGCAGTACTGTAACAATAAACATTTATCCTAAAGCCGCTTATTGTGATTATAATAGCCTCTGGAAATAAAATCGAATAGGCAAAATGGTGATGGCAGCATGACTTGTTCCAGAGCGAAGTTAAAGGGCACTATAGGCCAGTGAAAGCTACTCAAAGCCCCGAAAAAGTTGACCTTAAGTATTTGAAAGTCTTTTCTACTAGATTCTTTAAATTAAAAATCCTTTAAAATTAGTTGCATCACAAGCACAATCCATCACAAAATCTTCTCACCAAAAGTACCTAGTTGCCTTGGTGATCCCACAAAACTAATTTTTATTGGTTCAAATCTATAAAACGATCAATCATTGCATGCATATTATTAGATAATTTCACACAAACATAACAATAATAATAACATATTCGGTGGAATCCGACAAATTGGGTCTGAGGAGGATAAAATATACGCAGACCTTACCACTATCTCATAAAGGTAGAGAGGTTGTTTTCGAAAAATTTCAGACAAACCTACTTGTTAAAAACTTTCATTATCCACAAGCTCATTATTTCAACATCAATTCACTTCTCTTGGTTTCTATTAATATTATTGTCCCTCAATTGAATCTTTGAGACGCACTTCACAACTTGAACATGCTAATACCTATATATTATTGATCCACCACTTTTCTACGCTCAAGATACATTGTCAGATAATCTAACACCGTCGAGTGCAATAAAAGAGTGGTGATTACTGATGCGCGATCTTTAAATTCACCCATTTGTTAATTTAACGAATGATTAATTTATATGACTAGTGAGATATTTTTCACTGATTTTTTCTCGATATTTTTTCTATTAGTGTTCCAACTAAATTAGGATTAAATTTCACCAATAATATGGGGTAACTTCTAAAAATTCTACTATAGATATGTTGTACAACAACCAACCGGTTGTTTTTTAAGGAGTTTGAACAGAAAACTAATAATTGTCATAAATTTGGCTTTAAAAATCTAATAATTTGATTTATAATTTATTTATTCTTTAATCATATGTCTATAAATGCAATTAATTTGATATCCTGGATAGGCATGGAAGTGGGTTTTAGCAATAAAAATTTGGGGATTTTTCATAAATGGCAAACTTAAAAATCTTAAAAATCTTAAAATAGCCATGTTTATAAAATTACTTTTTATAACTATGGCTATAGCAAATTTAATGTATAAATCGGATTTCAGGGTAATGTATAAATCGGAAGTGTCAAATTTTTGTTAATTAATTAGTCCTTTTTTTAGGTACTTATTATAGGAAACGGTTGCATATATAAAGGAAGTATAATAACAAATTAAAATCTTTTTCCTAATTGAACACTTCTTCTTAAAATAAGATGATATTTCTACTCTAAATAAAAAAAAAATTTCCTTTCTATCAGAAAAAATTGCCAACGTAATTAAGGAAGTATAATAACAAATTAAAATCCTTTTCCTAATTGAACACTTCTTCTTAAAATAAGATGATATTTCTACTCTAAATAAAAAAAAAAGATTTCCTTTCTATCAGAAAAAATTGCCAACGTAATTTTTTTTTCCTGGGTTTTTTGGAAGGAAGTTACTGGTGAGTTTTCAATTTATATAAAAACTAGTATAATTTATACAATGTTGCTCACTGTATAATTACACATAAATATACAGATCAATTTATACATGTATGTCATTAAGTGTATAAAATTTTCATGAACTTATACATGTGCTTACTTGTAATAAATTTATACACTTGAACATTTGTGTTTTTTTTTTAAAGTTATACAGATCAATTTATGCATGTATGTCATTAAGTGTATAAAATTTTCATGAACTTATACATGTGTGCTTACTTGTAATAAATTTATACACTTGAACATTTATGTTTTTTTTTAAAGTTGCATGGACCAGGTTTGTATAAGTTTTCCTCCGTAATAATTTATATAATGTATAAGGAGGGCTAAATGATGGATTCCATGGAAATGTAATTGAGATGGGGGATTTCATGGTTGTATAAACATTACCCAAAATTTTCAATGTACTGTATTTATATATACACAGTTGCAATTGGCATACATTTCATAATTGTATAAATGCTAAAAAATCTTTATTTTTGTATAAATCTACCCTTATACACCCATGTTTATATAAATACATTATCAGATCTGTCAATATATATTTTTTTTGTATAAAAATATGAAAACAAGACATAGATATTGTGAAATCTACAACTTGGAAAAATGAACATTACATGCATATATAACAAAAATGAAAATGTTTGGAAATATAGAAACTGTATGCTTCCATTTTTTTAACATGCACAATGCATACCTCTCGTAATCCTTTTTATGAAGACTCCTTCACCATATTGTATGGAAGATGAGTTGAAAATTCCGGCTAAAAAGTAAAAAATTTGGGGAAAATTTGAACAGGGTGAGCAAAAATAAAAAAGCGCCAAAAAAAATAAAACTTGAAATTTCAAGTATGCATTTTGAAATAAAACTGAAATATTACCTTAGTTAAACTGATCTTGACTTGATTTGTTAAGATTTTGAGAGATTTAAGGGTGTGAAAATGGCATAAATTAGGGAGGCGGTTATGGAAGGTGGAATGGAATCATGTGTATAATGGAGTCTAATGAAGGAGGGAAAAGGAATTAAATTTTATACATTGGGCTGGTGGGGACCACATCTTTTATAGCAAAAAAAAATAACGGGTATGCCATTAATGTAATAAAATTGAAATGTAGATAATAAATGATATTATTAGTCTTAAGTTTGCTTAATTAGGTAATAATTCCTAAAAATTTTGTCAACTAATTAAGAGAATTCAGATCTTCAATATAAGCAAATGACCATTTAGCATGATATTCTTTAATTGAATTTCCTTTTGGATACAAGGATGCCAGATAATAAATTTTGATTTTCACCAAATCACCCAATCAGCAAGAATCTCCGAGAAAAGACTTTCAAAAATGGCTTTTCTATTTCTACGAGATAGTGGTAAGATCTACGTATATTGAGCATGAAGCTAGCCATACATATCTGAAATTAAGGTTTTGCGAATCTTAACTGCAGGACCATTGCATTGAATTGAAACTTTCCACCTTGCTTTGGACTTGAATAAATCTACTTCTCCCAAGAATTTCTGCAACTCAATCATAAATGATGGAATCATCAAAAATTTGACCTGCCTTTAAAGAAAGAAAGGAGGTGGACTAGTTTAGGAGTCCAATTTTTTTGTCTAAAGTTCTTCAAAACTAAAAAAAAAAAAAAAATCTAAAGTCTGACCTAAAAATAGCTAACTGTACCTTGCATAGGGGCAAGCCCGGTGTACTAAAACTCCCGCTATGCACAAGATTCAAGAAAGGGCCCAACCACAAGGATCTATTGTACGCAGCCTTACCTTGCATTTCTAAGACTATTTCTAAGGCTTGAACCCGTGACCTCCTGATCACATGGCAACAACTTTACCAATTACTCCAAGGCTCCCCTTCTAACTACTATAACGATCCTGAAATCGGCTATGAAGGGAGGGGATCAAGCCTACATCAACAAATTGCAAGTTACGAGTTCAACAGAGCTTAAATCCGACTTCCATTATCTCTGGCGATCGTCTTTGGAGGTGTTGATTATTTGAACTCTCTAGAAAAGGACTTATAATCGTAAAGCAGAAAACATACTTATTTCTATGACAGAAAAATAAAAATGTGAAGCAACAGTAGTGAATTTTGTGTTAAAAAGGGGTTGGGTAAAGATCATTACAGTAAAGGGGCAGAAACAAAAATAACTTGGAAAAACCTATTTCTAATATGGGAAAATCAAGAAATCTAAACAAATGAGTACAACAAAGTACCAAGTTAAAATTGGATCTATTAAGAGTACCAAGTTAAAATTTGATCTACTAAGATACTAATCATTGAACGAACTTCCTTGCATGGCGGTCTGCTGCGATCGATAAGGACTGTATTGTAACAGGAAATGATGGACCCATCTGCAAATTTCAAGAATCACCATGCAATAAGAATATTGGTCCCTAAATTATGCATGAACTTCTAAACACGAAATGAACACTAGATACCAAAAGGAACATATTCACACGTATCAATGTTGCAATGCACGCCATAGGTACCAAAATGGTTAAGAAGAGATCACAAGAACAGAATAACCAATGTAGCCCTACAAAGTGGGGTCTAGGGAGGTAGAGTGTATGTGACCTTATCCCTACCTTGTAGATAGAGAGGTGGCTTCTGATAGACCCTCTAATCAAGAGTGGTGAACAAGAGATTCTAAAATTCAAATTGTTGAGAAAAATTCAGTTCTCTACTACTTGGTCTCGAGAAAGAATAAGTACAAAGTACAGCTAAGGACGAGAGTTTTGAGCTCTGATGCACCTAAAATGACAGATTTTAGCATCCCACCGGGTCAAGGCAGTAATGAAATTCAAGCCACTGAAAGATCATACCAGGCCTTGATCACTGTCAACCCAAATAATTGAATGTCAAGGACAGATCTGCATTACACTTTAGACTATTGTCCAAACATAGAATGTAGCTATGAAGTTTGAGAATAGATCATTGTCAAAGCGTGTTCCTTGAGGTAAAATCAGACAAATACACTCAAAAAAACAAGATAATTCATGCATATCTCCTTTATGATTCCACCACCTCCCACGGTAACAGCCAGCACGAGGATCCTAGATAGGTATAGGCATCAGTTCATTCAGTAAATGAAGCTGCAGTCTGTTCTGATGATTATGCAGTTTCAAGTGGATAATAAACAGCAAACTGGCCAATTTGATGCTGACAGGGTACGCACCCATAAAGACAGTACATAATATGTTGATGGAACTATGAAGCAGATCATACTACCTAAAATTAAGCATTGAAAATTCCTACATAAACCTATATATATATATATATATGAAATAGACATTGAAGTGACGCTTGCCACTCAATCTATTCCAAAGAGAGAAAACTTTAAGTATCTTAGGTCCATTATCCAAAGTAGTAGCGATATAGACAATAATGTCACACACCGTATTGGGGCAGCATGGATGAAATGGGGGCTTGCCTTTGGAGTATTGTGTGATAAAAAGATACCCACCTAAACTTAAAGGCAAGTTTTACAAAATGGTGGTTAGACCGTCTCTGCTATATGGGGTGGAGTGCTGGCCAATTAAAAACTCACATGTTCCGAAGATGCAAGTCGCAAAGATGAAGATGTTGAGATGGATGTGTGAACATACCACGAGTGATAAGATTAGGAATGAGACCATCCAGGAGAAGTTAGGGGTGGCCCCTGTGACTGACAAGATGAGGGAAGCGAGACTGCGATGGTCTGTACATGTGCATAGATTAAGCATCGATGCTCCCGTTAGGATGTGCCAGAGGTTGGATTTAGGACTTATACGGAGGGGTAGAGGTAGACCGAAGAAGTATTGGGGAGAAGTGATCAAACAAGATATGGAAAACTTCATCTCACCGAGGACATGACCTTAGATAGAAAGGAGTGGAGATTGCGTATCAAGGTAGAAGACTAATAGGCTAGTGGGGGTAAGTTAATGTATGGCCTTGTGATATAATAGCTTAGCAGGAGTAGTCGTGTCTTTATATCTTGTATTGTCATTATCCGTCTTATATTTGTTACTGTTATCGTATTTACATACTATCATTTGTTTTTCATTATAAGTCGTTTTTCTTTTGTTCTTTTTTCTTTTATTTTCCCTTTTTTCCATATCTAGTATCTTCTACTTATGGGGCTTAATTTTTGAGATGAGGGTTTTCAAAAATAGCCTCTCTATCTCTACGAGGTAGTGATAAAGTTTGCGTACATTTTATCCTTCCCAAACCCCACTGGGATTCCACTAGGTATGTTGTTGTTTGTTATTGACTAGGTGATTAATGAGGGACCTTCGAAAGCCATACTTTACGCAAGTAACGTAGCATATGAAGCTTGTACGCCAACACCAAGATATTTAATAGTAGGGACTTCCTCAAACGGGAGAGTGACAAAGGGTCAATCAAGAGGCAGCATTTGAAAGATTCTTGTCCGTGATTCTCACATTTCTACTTTTCAGTTTATAAATGTACTTGGAAATATTTCTGTGAGGCATCAGATTTACTACGAATGTAAGTCAGGTAGCTCACCGTACTGCAGAGATGGACTGTATTCACATAACCAGCATATTTTGAACCTGTATCACAGAAAAAAAAAATTGTCACCGACAAGTGTAGATGACAAAAAAGTTGATACCACCAAAGATAAATGGCACTCGTGTATAAAATTGTATTCTTCCATGTACAGGGTAAAAAAGACATTCAGACAACCAGAAAGTCTTGCGAATAGTTTTGCATACTTTTCTGACAACTAAATGAATCCTAAACAGGAGGGAAGAAAGCATAAGCAAGATTTATTGCTGACCTCCCGACAAATCAATAAGGATATAATCAGAACTGCTTACTCTTTTTTAGGCCAGCAGGCTTCTGACGCAAAAGTTCATGTACAAATGCACCAATGTTTTCACACAAAGCCTCTTCTTGAAAACTTACCTGCAGAAAAAGCGTTTTCAGAGAGAAAATGTCAATAGGTACATTCCAGTAGTTTATATCCACTGAAGCTTAAGAATCTCCGCATGAGATAGAGACAAGTGTACCTTCCCAATTCCTACATGCACAATTGCAGTTTTATCTTTTTTGAAAGGTACACCTTGCTTAGCTTCTTTCACTGCTTTTGTTATATCTTTGGTAACAGTACCTTTCTGCATGCATTCTGAGGAAATAAGAACTAATTCCCAAAGGAAACCCTGAATTAAGAGTCGAAAGATGCAGATTGCATACCTTAGTATCTGGCATCAATTGCCTCAAGTACTTCGCAATCTGCAAAATCATGTGATGTTAGTCACTGAGAAGCACTAAAACACACTTAAATTCTCCCCCGTAGCCTTGATCCATTCAACATTTACCAGTTATTCTACAGGGGTCATATTAGCATCAATTTTACAGGTATTAAAATTGAAATTGAAAGACTGCAATAGCCTCCTCTTGTATCATGCATCATGGGCTTTACTATCTATACATACCCTCTATTGAGACAAATGCATACTAGGCTGTGCTAACTAATTCAACCCTCCATCCCTTCCATCCTTGCTCTAATCCCTTCCTGGCCCACCTTCACCTCCATACTTCCACACAGCTTCTTCAATAATACTTTATAACTAAACCTATCCTAGGATAAATAGATTGTCAATCACTAGGCAAAAACTATTCTTGAAGCAAACATTAATCACAGTTGTCGATCCTTTCCTATATTCTTGACCAAATACAATATATGGAAAGCCTACCATACAACCTAACATCCTAATTACCCTTGTCTGTCCACATAACAATCATAGCATATAAATTGCCCCCACATGATCTTTTACGTCTATTTTAGAAATCTTTCCCATATGACTAGTTTTTGTGGTTTTTAAACATCAAATCTCCATGTCATCAAATTCTATTCATATGTCTGTTTAAAAACTTTTGAAGAGAAACACCAGTCACTTTTTTTGACAAGGAGAAAAACCAGTCACTCTTTTTTCCTTTTATTTATTTTCACTTGCTCCTCATGCTTTCTTCTGCCTCCACAGAAGGTGTCAGCTTTGGAAAGAGAAAGCAAAAAAGAAAACAAAGAAAGGATGTTTCCGGTGGAAAGCCTACTGGAAAGGATATCTAAGCAGTAGGAGAGAGAAAAAGCTGGGAATTGTGCCCGAGAGCATTTTCAAAAAGAGGACCCCGTCTTATTTGATTTCAGATATATCATTAGTTTTTCATTCTCTTTTGAAATATATATCTGCTTCCATGAAAATGGCTACTTTTTTTTTTTAAGTGTGAAATTTGATATAAATTTCACATAAAACAGACTACCACGTCCACATGAAACTTAATTTTTTTTCCCCTTCCCCTCTTTTTTTATTTGGATTGATTAAACTCATCCCTTTTTGTCCTGAAAAGTATAAAAATTCGCACAACTCACTCCGGCTATTTTTTAATGAACTTCAAAAGAATGGATACCTTGATATTCTTTTTAAGAATTGAAGGGTAGAAATGCACGTAACTTTGTAAGCCAAATGCCAGTATACCTCTTTACGGCTATAATGCACTTTTTTCCATGCTTATCTCTTCAAGTTCATAATCTTTATTTTTGGATAACTTGAAGTTTCAAATCTTTCTTATCCACCTTTACATTAATGGCAAATCAAATGACCCCTGAATTTACTGCGTAATCACGGAAGATTTATCAATGACAAGTATGAATAGTCAATTTTAAAAACCTGTCTCAAGTTCGGCATCATTGCGTGAGTGGAAAAACATTTGTCAAAATCAATCTTCACATTTCCTGCATGTATAATCACATTTAAAATGTTAAGGACATTATTTTTTTTGAGAATGAATGTTAAGGACATTATAACCAATTGCAGTAGAAAAAATCAAGTTCTAGGAATAACATCGAAACAACATATCCTCCTGAAGGATTAAAATACATACATGTTCAAAATAAAAGAACGGTTCATCATCATCCCTAAATTTGTGGGTGAAATTGCTGATCTTTTTGTTTCGAAATGAAGTCCTCTAGAACCAAATTTAATCAGCATTTGCGAGGGAATAACTTAAATGGTCATTTAACTATAAGAAATTATTTAATCAACATATTTTGTAAACCCTCAGGGGTTGGCCTGGTGGTAATAGACTTGAGTTTTGGGGTTTGCTCCCTTTCAAGGTCTCAAGATCGAAACCCACTGGGTGCAAACAATTTTTGAGGGTCATCGAACTGGGTAAAACCTGAATTAACCATGGTGCACCTGCGGAAAACTCCTTGCCGAGGGATTGTACACCCCCAGGATTAGCCAGCGCTCTCAGAGACTCGGACACCCGGTGCAAATCAAAAAAAAAATTATGTTTAGTTTGTATCAGCAAAGTCACTCAAGTTATGCTAGTCTATCAACAAAGTCATAATACTAAAAGGATAATTACATAAACCTCCCCTCAAGTTACTTTGTAACACTTACTTTGTGGTTATGCTCCCCTCCCCTCTTTCTTTCTTTTTTTTTTTTTTTTTGGGGGGGGGGGGGGGGGGGGTTATATTTTTTAACCTAATTTATTTACACAGTCATTGTGAGAAATACTGAAGAAGAATATTATTGAATTGTTGTCTCTACATTATTACATTGAGACCCTATTTATAGATACTATTTTAAACTCTTCTTACAACTAGGATAGTATAATACAATCCTTTTCCAAGTAGAATTCTATATACCAGTGTTTTGGACGGCGAAAGGCGACAAAAGGCGACAAGGCTCTGCCTCGCCTCGCGGCGAGGCGAGCGGCGAGGCGCTCGCCTTTTTAACTTGAGGCGTCAATTTATACCAAAATCTGAAATTTTTAAGTGCATATATAAATATCCAAATCTCAATAGCAATAACATATATTAACAAATATTTCAATTCGAAAAGACAAAAACTGATAATAGATAGCAAGATCTATTTCAATCCAAAAAGGCCTTTACAGAACATACAAATAACAGAATCTCTTGTCGGTCCTTGTATGCCATAATTCCATCCAATATCCCTTTTTTTGCTATTATCAGCGGCCATTGAAATTAGTCAATCACACTGGAGATTAAAATTTAATATAAATTAGCATAAAAAATTGGCCACTGCTGACTGCCCACTGGACAGTTAACACTTAACAACATATACATTAGATAATCTAAAATTGGCCACTGCCTACTGTAATTTAGAGTCCGAATGTCCAATTTCTTTTTTTAAAACATGGGCAGCCACACAGTAACTGGACACTGGAGGAAGGGAAAAAAATCAGAAGTTCAGAAATCAGAACAGCTGAAGTGTTGAACTGAAGAATGGAAAAAAGAAAGAAAGAATGAAGGAAGAAGAAAGAAGAGAAGAAGAAGAAAACGAAAGAAGAAAGAGGCGACTTACCGGAGTTCGGAGCTTGCTGGAGACTGGAGCAGTGTCGCCGGAACTGTGGAACACTGGAACAGAGTCGCCGGAACTGTGGAACAGTGTCGCCGGTCGAAGTGGAAGTCTGGAAGAAGAAGACACTTGCGTCGTCGAAGTTGAAGAAGAAAGAGTTCGAGTCGCGTGAACAGTGAACCCTAATTTTTATTTCTAAAATTCTGATTGTCGCGTAAGTCACTTTAAAAAAAAAAAATTCGAAAGGCGAGCGCCTCTGCGCCTCGCCTCGCCTTCGCGCCTTGCGCCTTTCTATCGCCTTTCGTCGCCTTCTGTACCTTCGCCTCGCCTCACCTTCAAATGGCGATAAGCCATCGCCTCGCCTCGCCTCTCGCCTTAGGCGCAGAGGCGAGCGCCTTTAAGAACACTGCTATATACTATTCCAAATCCTATTCCTATTAACCGTCATTATAGAAAAAAAATTGAAGAGAAAATTAATGAATGTTCCCTCAAGTTTGGCTTTGTGAAACTTCCTTTGTGGTTTTGTTTACCCCTTTTATTTTATTTTTTCATAATAATTTTTTTAACCTAATTATTACAATTTTTTTTAATAATAATTAGGTTAAAAATATAAAATAAGAGGAGCAAGTATAACCACAAAAGAAGAATACAAAGTCAAACTTGAGAGAGGTTTATGTAAATAGCCTTTTACTCCGTCGGTTCACTTTTATTTGTCCACTTTGGATGCCCTTTAAGAACCAATGATTAATATGAGTATTTTATCACAATACCCATATTAATTGATGATGTAGTCTTAGTTCTTGGAAATAATTTGGAGAATAAGTAATTAATGTTGAGGGTACATAAGGAAAAAAAATAATTGTCTTTTCTTAATATGTCAAAAAAGATAAGTAAAAGTGAAAATCTATTTGGGGACTGACAAGTGAACAGAAAGAGTACTGTTTTAGCTATAATGACTTTGTCAGTAAACTATCATAACTTGGAAAACATTGTTGATACAAAATAAACACAAGTGACTATAGTGAAGAACTTGCTATAGTTGAATGACCATTTACACCATCTGATCATTTCTACTTTTTCAATATTCCGAAAAAAGATTTTCACTTTTACTTATCACTTTTAACATATCAAGAAAAGACAGTTATTTTTCTGTTTTACCCTTAATATTAATTACTTATTTTTCAAATCATTCCCCAAGACCCGATATTGTACATCAATTAATATGGGTGTTAGAGTAAAATACTCGACTTAATCATTGTTTCTTATGGGACATGAAAATCCAACGTCGGCAAGTCAAAGTGAACAGAGGGAGTAAGTTATTCCTTCCAGCATTTTCCTAAAGCTAGTCCACCTTTGGTCCCTGATTTTGAAAAATTTTTAGGTCAAAATCGTTTCAATGCTGTCACGCCAAGACAGTGTAAACTTTATGAGAAGTACACAAAGTATTCAACCATCATTCAGCCTCCCAGAAGTCTAACCTAATATCTTCCCCTTTTTTTGTATGTAAATCTAATCTGCTATCTTCAAAGAGGGATATTCTTTTACACCAAAAATATGTATGAAACAAAGAGCATTTGACTCTCAAGAATGGATTCTCAATTCTTCGAGATGTTAACTATACCTTTCTCTGCAATCATCCAGAGCATACCAAGAGGGAATTTCTTATGCATTCCTCTCATTCTGGATTTCCCTCACTAGCTCATTAGCTCACCAACTCACCAGCATTTCGGCCACCATTCTAGGAAAAGCCCATAATAATAGGAAGTATACAGCAGTCATACTTCCAGAGCAAAAGTATAAGGTCTTTTTATTTGTTCACAGGTCATTGAACCCCCTACATGCCATGTTATTAGTTTGAGTCTCATTCAACAGATTGAAGACTCCCCTTCCCATTAGATCTATCGCCATTACTTTTGCATTTTACATGAAAAGTGATCAGATTTTCAACTCTGGTGTTCCTCTGAACCTGAATCTTTTAGGGGGTGTTTGGATTGGCTTTTTTTAAGTGGCTTATAAGTAAAAAGCCAAACGCCATAAGTAAGGGACCCCTACTTCTGGCTTTTGGCACTTTTTTATGTTACCCAAACACTTCCAAAACTTAAAAAGTGTTTAAAAGCCAATCCAAACACTTACTTAATATCCACTGTTTGTTCCATTATCTCGCCTGCCTAAATGCATCCACCTCCAAAAAATAAAGTAACCTTTTCGTAATTCTAAGAATTAGGTTAAAAGGGGCTTCTGCATAAGCATAGTCCACTAGGATGAAAATTTATCAGCTTCATTTCAATCCATATGTAGGAGGAGGCTATGAATGTAAGTCTCCGAAGAGGTTATGAATGTAAACTTTAGAGAGTTACGGACTAGGAGTAGATTGACCTCATACTTGCACCTTTTACATCAGCAAGTAAGTGGACATAAGAAGTACCATTACAGTTCTAAATAATTGCAATTCTTAAATAAGAAAGTAAGTGGAATACCACTCTTGATATTTTCTATGAGCTCCAAACCACCAACAACATCAGCACCTGCTTCTCGGGCTTCATCAGCAGCAGCTCCTTCAGCAAAAACAGCAATGCGATATACCTGAAACAAAATATTTAGTCAAAAAGGAAATCTAAAACAGCATATGATTATCTAATCTTAAACTTTATGAAGAATACATTTAAACCTTTCCAAACCCATGAGGAACAGCCACTGTACCTTCAAGCTTCTGCAATTCAAAAGAAAGAACTATGAGATCACACTGGCAAACTAATAAGATTGCCTAGGACTCAGGTCAAATTAGCTACACTAGAAGAGGTCAAACAAAACGGAAGAATTGGAAATGAAACGTGATTATAATCTAATGCTGTTTATACCACCTGTACAACAGAATTTATATTTCTAAAGGCTTGAAAATATTTCAGCAAAGGCAAAGAAAATTCATTCTTAATTAGGTGGCACTATAAGCATGCTTATACCAATAAAATTTGCTCCATACACTCACAAACAACAAAAGGATGCGGAATCAGAAAAACCCTAGCCAATTGTAATTAATATAAAGAAAGTTGGAGCTCGTTTTAAATATTAAGGAACTTTTACTCAATTGATAAATCTGGTTGGGAAACCATGAACAACAACAACAACATACCCAGTGGAATCCCACAAGTGGGATCTGGGGAAGGTACAATGTACGCAGACCTTACCACCACCTCATAGAAGTAGAGAGGTTGTTTCTTGGGAACCCTCGTCTCAAAACCCGTAAGCAGAATAAACTAGATATGACAAAAAGGAAAGGAAAAGGAACAGAAAGAGCGACTATTAACGAAAAGCACATGTCAATATGTAAATACGATAGAATTAACACACATACGACAGATAATGACAACACATGATATAGAACACGCCTACTCCTGCTACCTTACAATACATGAAGGCTAGACATCCACCTAACTCAACCAACCAATTAGCTTACTACTCTAATTCGCGACCTCCAATCCTTTCTATCTAAGGTCATATCCTCGGTAAGATCCAGTTTTGCCATGTCTTGTCTGATCACCTCCCTCAATACTTCTTCGGTCTACCTTTGCCCCTCCGTGTAACTCCTAAAACCAACCTCTCACACCTCCTAACAGGAACATTAGTACTTCATCTCTGTACATGTCCAAACCATCGTAGTCTCGCTTACCTCATCTTATCAGCAACCGAGGTCACCTCTAGCTTCTCCCGAATAGTCTCATTCTTAATCTTATCCCTCCTTGTGTGACCACACATCCATCTTTACATCCTCATCTCTGCGATATGCATCGTCTGAACATGTGCATTTTTTATTGGCGAACACTTCACCCCATACAACAAAGTTAGTCTAACCACCATTCTGTAAATCTTAACTTTGAGTTTAGGTGGTATCTTCTTGTCACGCAATACTCTAGAGGCAAGCCTCCATTTAGTCCATGCTTCCCCAATACGATGTGTGACATCATCGTCGATAATCCCACTACTTTGGATGATGGACCCCAGATACTTAAAGTTTTCCCTCTTGAGATAGGTTGAGTCGCAAGCCTCATATCAATGTCTGTTTCAATCCCTCGCAACAATGAATTTGCACTCCAAGTATTCCGTTTTGGTCCTGCTCAGTTTGAATCCTTTGGACTTCAAGGCGTGTCTCCAAGCCTCCAACCTATCATTAACTTTAGTCCGAGTCCCATCAATTAGTACTATGTCATCTGCAAATAGCATACACCGCGAAACCTCCTCCTGGATAGATCGCGTCAGCTCATTCATCACTAAGGCAAACAGGAAAGGGCTCAACACAGATCCTTGATGGAGTCCCATCTCAACAGGAAAATACTCTGAGTCTCCTCCCACTGTTCTTATCCGAGTTTTGGCTCCGTCATAATGTCCTTAATCGCCCTGATATATGTCATTGGGACACCTTTCACCTCTAGACACCTCCATAGGACATCCCTTCGAACTTTGTCATAGGCCTTCTCGAGATCAATGAATACCATATGAAGGTCCTTTTTTCTTTCCCTTTCTCCACTAATCTCCGAACAAGATGAATTGCTTCAGTAGTCGACCACCCGGCATAAATCCAAACTGATTCTCTGAAATAGACACTACTCTTCTCACCCTCATCTTCACCACTCTCTCCCAGACCTTCATAGCGTGACTTAACAACTTGATACCCCTGTAATTGTTACAGCTTTGAATATCCCCTGTATTCTTGTACAATGGAACCATTGTACTCTTCCATTCATCAGGCATATTGGCAGTCTTCATAATAGCATTGAACAGTCTAGTCAACCACTTAATGTCATCCTTGACCATGTTCTTTCAAAAATCACAATAATAATATTACTTATTATTAGAAAAATAATAGTACTAAAAATTACATAAATATTACTACTACATTATTTTAAGTAGTACACAATTAACACTTGGGTTGTGTTAGACACTATCCTAATAAACTACTCCCTCCATTCCGTTCCATTTTATGTGGCACCGTTTGACTTGGAATGGTGTTAAAGTAAAAAAGGAAGACTTTTAAAACTTGTGGTCTAAAGTAATATTTAGATATTTGTGTGGCTGAGAATCATTTCATTAAAGGTAAAAGGAGAATTTGACAGTTAAATTATTTCTAATTAGAATAATTTGGGACGGACTAAAAAGGAAAGAGTGCCTCATAAAATGGGACGGAGGGAGTATTATTATTGTGATTTTTCATTGTTTTCCAACAAATCTATGAGACTGCATGCAAAGCAAATTCTGAAGAGTGCCCCCAAATGTTCAGGAATTGAGATTTAGGTTGAAAGGTTTAAGGCCCTCTATAGTCTAATGATTTATGAGCTCCTTCAAAGTCCAATAAGTTTTTCATTCAGCCGCAAAGGCAGTAGCACCCTATTGGTCCTGAAACTTCTGTTAATAATTCTGCGTATGAAAGCCCAAGAAAAATAAAAAATTCAATACCATTCAGCATCTGATGAATAAATTGAGACATATAACCAATAAAAATAGAAGTGGTAAAAGGAAATCTTTTTGTTCAAGTATTATCTGTTGAATGACAACAAGCTCGGGTAGTAAACTTAATTTGGGCCAGGAAGAGGACAAAAGCACGCACCAGGTCACTTCGGCGCATATCAGGAGTCAAAACAACATGAGCTTCCACAGTTTCGTCAAACTTCTTCTTGGCATTAGCCTGCATAATCACTAGAAATACAATGAATCATGACTCAGTCTGTAAACTCTGAAGAAAAGCACGACTAAATAGAAAGACAAAGAACCAAGGAAAAGCTCACAAGAAACTAACTCATGGCAAGCTACAGCTAAGAGTTGCTGATTCATGATATAGACAGAAAGACAAAGCACCATGCAAAAAGAAGACAAGCAAGCTATCTCACGCAAGCAATGATTAAGAGTCACTCAGATTACATAATATGTACTTTGATCCATAATAACTATTTTCAACTAGAACAGATGACTAAAAAGATATAATTAGATTCTGAGGAAATATAAGAATCGAATTTTTGAGCCATGCATATGACAACCAGAGTTGATAGAAAAGTGAACCTGTCTCTATCTTTCACTGTGATATTATCTGCAAACACTCAGACTCCTCAAGAAGGAAGCCTAACAATTGAAGTGCTGAAGTGACAACCTTGGGAACAAAAGACAACACCACGTGAATTTTTTCCACTAGCCTAAATGTTGGTGGATAGAGTTATATGATATAAATGCAAAGTAATAGGTAACCAATGGATTAGCAGGTATCAACACTGCCACTATCCTAAAAGAAAGCAAAACCCAAAAAACAAAAAGTTATCTAGAAATACGACCCTAGAGTGTGACCTAGTAGTTGATGGAAGAAAACAGACTGAATCTAGCATAGGCAAAAAAGACCAGATGATTTCTTTCTGCTGAAATCTTGATGAGACACCTTGATGCATGGAGGCATGTGGTACTTGTAGAAATGAAAGAATACAGGTACATGGTGGAACAGTTGAGGCATGCGCAAATAGGCTCCAACATCATCATTGTCGAAAAAGATTATCTAGAAATACCTTGACAATTAAGTTATCTAGAAATACTTGGAAGTTATCCAAATTATCATTAGATGCACTTTATGTTAGCATGTGACAGCAGCTCCTTATGGAAGGAGGTTATGCAAGTAATTCTCATTATTAATACAAATACCCTTCAACCTAGTGAATATATTGGGTCATATCTATAGTCCATGTTGACTAATAAAATAGCTCCAACACTCCATGGTGAAGCAGGGTGAAAGGTTACAATAGGATCATCAAACATAAAGCAGTAAATCATTAATATCCAATTGAGGATGTAGGACATACCAACAAGGTGCTCCAAATAATTTAACAATGCAATCACAATTTTTATAAAGTTAATTTTTCGTCAATATGTTGAGGAAAACCATATTTACAGACTCTAAACCAAAAGATAGATTCTTACATCAAAACATGATCAATTACAACAGGCACCCAATCATCCATATTCACTAGGATACCATTTCTACTCTAAATTAGTAATGTCAGCAAATCATGAATATCACAAGAAGATTATTTTCAGTATGATGTCTTTTGAGTTTGAAGGTACACATTTGTAGCTTATGGGAAGGTTATCCACATGAAACCTAAGTAAACTAGTAGAAGTGCTTTTTGCCAGTTCTAACTATTATTCTTTCCTTAACTCCCAATTTTGTAACTACCTTGAAATTTCACTGTCCACTTGAAACAAGTTATCAGACATGCAAGTGTGCCGATGAAATAATAATATTCTAGATATTCCATTCTGCATTTAGAAATCCACCAGAAACACATCTATGTTAGCTGTTAGGGCCAGTAAAAGAATCCTCCCTTAGTTATTATGGATTTTCACCAGATGTTGCTTTTAAGATTCCACTGGCACCTCATGAAAGGTCAAACTTCTATAGATTTAACTATCATGGAAATAGGATCTTGAAATTCAATTTTTCCTTTTCTTGTTGGTAGTCTTCTCGAAACTAAACCCTGAATAATGAATTGAAAGAGGGAAAGAACCCATTTTTCTACTAACCGAAGAGAGTTAAATACTAAACAAGAAAATGCAATCCTACTTTTCATTCCATTTATTAATGGGCATCCTATAGTGTTTTCTTCCTTTGCTTAAATCCATATTATCCAAATATTATGTATAACTTAACATAAAGTCAAAAACTTTGTACCAGAAACAGCAAATGCTAAAACAAATTCACATAACAGACCTCAACAAATTCACATAACCAACAACAACAATAACAACAATACCCAATGTAATCCCACAAAGTAGAGCCTCGGGGGATAGAGTATACTAGACCTTACTCCTACTTCAACTCAGAGGTAGAGAGGTTGTTTGTGGTAGATCATAGGGCTCAAGGAAAACAGTCCAAAGCAGTCTAGCTAGAGAAGTAACGGACGTACAGAAAAACAGTAGAAACTACAACAAAACAATACACAGTTGATTTGAAACCAAAAATCTGACCTTTACAAGCCGAATGGCCTCTTTAAGATCATAAACAGTCTTCTTCTTCTTTTCATCACTCTTCACTTTAATCAACGTTGGAAACGAAACCCTTTCTCCTTCAACATTCAGAACTCTACTCAGTGCCACCCGTTTCTGCGCCTCGATTCTTCTCCTCTCTCTCTCCATCTCCCCATCACCCACAGCCTCCAATTTCCCTTTCTCCTCTTCCGGCAAATCCTCCGGTAACGGAGCCACTCTTGTCGGATAAGAAACCGGAGCTATTTTCGGTGCATCCTTCAAGTACCGGAGATCCTCTCGGGTCCACGACCCACCATCCGCTTTAACCCCATCTGGGGTTTTCGATTCGGGTTGATTACTACTTTCCGGCGTCGGATTCTTGGGGGTGTAGGAAACGGGTTGAATTGGAATGGGGTTATTCGGATTCGGATTTTCTGATGATGAGGACGAGGAGAGAAATCTGTGAAAATGAGAACGAAGAAGAGGAGAAAAGTGAGATGGGGTTCTGTATAAGCAATGGCGACGAGCTTGGTAGAGAAGTTCGAAGGCCGCCATTGAAGAGCTTTTACAATGGAGAAAGGTGGACTGATTGTGGTTTTGTGAGCAAGATGGGAAAGACAGGGTTTAGGGAAGAAAGACACAAGGGTTTTAGGAATTTAATTTTTTTTTTCACTTATATGCCATTTGATATTTTTTTTTTTTATTTTCAAGTTTTGAAAAATTATTCAAATTTCTTTAATTCTTATCTTATATAATTTGATCAAATAAATAAATTATAAATAAAATATCGAATTATTCTAGCGCTTTTCTGTTCTCTTTCTTTTTCTTCCCTTTTTATATCTAGTTTATTTTGCCTATGGATTTTTGAAACAAGAGTTCACAGATAACAATCTCTCTACCTCTGTGAGGTAGTAGTAACGTCTGCGTACACTATGGCTGGCGACGGGACCGGAACCGGTCACACCGGACCGGCATTGACCGGTACCGGGAGCGGAACCGGTCACACATTGGTGGTTTTTCCCGGAACCGGCACCGGTAGTACCGGAAAAAACTACCCTTACCTTACCGGTGCCGGTACCCACCGAGACCAGACCGGACCGGTCCACCGGAATTCCGGTTTTTTAAAAAAAAAATTAAAAAAAATATTAAATTAATTGTTAATATTTAAAAATTTAAATTCAAGTTTAAAATGTTAAAGGTTAAAATAAAATGTTAAAATGGTAGTATTATTATTCATAAATCATTATATAAATTGTTAAAATTTAAAATAAAGTTTGAAAGTTTGAAATTTTGAATTCAAAATTGTTATAAGTTATTTATAAGTATAACTTTATAAGTTATATAATTATAATTCAAACTTAAAGTTGTTATAAGTTTGTTATATAATTTATTTTTAAAACTAATATAATTTATAAATTATAATTCAAACTTAAAGTTGTTATAAGTATGAAAGTTGTTAAAATTTAAAGTTGTTATAAAGTTTAATTTTTAACGATTAAATTTTGAATGTTTCTTTTTGTATTTTAAACTTTAAAGTTAATAAAGATTTGAGAAATAAAGGGGCAAATATATTTAAAAGAAGTTAGAACTTAGAAGTCAAAACTTAAATTAAGATTAAGTGAAGATAATAAAAATAAAAAAAGAAATAAGGCGAATAGCCTCTAATTTTATTAGGTAATTTTAAAATTTAAATTGTACAATGTAGAAAGGTAAGATATTAGAAATCAACCTAATCTACGCAGCCACCTTCTAGGAAGGGTTCTGTTTCAACTAGGTATAATTTATTGTAAATTTGTAATATAATTAAATTTAATCACTAATATCTTAAACTACTTTGAAACTCTTGTCTAAGAGTTTCTAACATTTCAGCTGTCACATTTTTTGGAATCGGCTCTTGAGCTTGTTCTTCCAGAAATTCCATGCCGTCTTCGCTTGATTCCGATATAACATTATCGATATCGGCTTCAAACTGAGAAGGCAATGTCGGACGCCCTAAATTCCTTCGCTCCGCATTTATCTAGTCTCGAAATAAGACTGAAACTTCTAAGCTATCGCCAGCTAGTGAATGTCTATGGTCTCCTACTTGGAACCTAGCACCGCTAAAAGCGCCTTCCGAAGCAACTGAAGAAGCTTGAATTGCCAGCACATCACGAGCCACCCGTTGAAGTCTTGGAAAAATTTTTCCACAAGTGTTCCACCACGCCAACAGCTGCGGCTTCCCCTCTGAGTCCTTGATGCTTTCCGGTGCCTGGTTAAGATATTCATCAAAGTCGTTCTTTTCGTTAGTTTCTAATCCAAGTTGTAATTCTAACATTGCGTCAATGTCATCATCAAATCTAGCCCTAGTAGGTTGTGGTTGGTATTCTACATTTTGTACTGAATTATATTGTTCTAAATCATATAATTTCCTAGCTTCAAGTCTAATGCTACTTAGAACTGTTTCTAAATGAAGTGATTGATTTTCTCCGTCGTATACTATTTCTAAGTCTGCAAATATACTAGATACCATTTTAAATACACCAAATTCTTTATAAGCAGGATTAAATAAAGCAGCAGTTAAATAAATTTGAGGGATTGGGAAAAAGTATTTCCTAAATTTTTCAATCATTTTTTTAACAGGTTCACTAAATCTTGCATTATTTTTAAACGAAGCTAATTTATTACAAATAGTGCAAATATTAGGCAACACAGAAGAAATAGTAGGATAGTAAAGGCCGGAAATTTGTTTTGTTGCTAAATAAAAAACTTTTAAAAAATCAACTAAATCTTTAATATTAACCCAATCATTTTCATCTAGACGGAAGGTGGGATCTGAATTATGTGCATTCCAGACCATTGTAAGTGGTCTCCTATAGTCGTAAGCAACTTTTAACATTTCATAGAATGAATTCCACCTAGTTGCTATTGATTTAGGAATTTTTCTAACAGGTAAATTACATTCAATGCAACGTTGGTCAAATTCCCTACGCCTAGCCAATACTTGACATTTAAAAATAAAGTGGCATGCGACTTCCACTTTATTACATCCATTTTCAAATAAAGAAATATCATCTTTAACAATTAAATTATAAATATGTGCATCACATTTAATATGAAAACCATCTTCATAAGTTGGACAAATAATAGGTTTTAAAAAATCTACAGCACGTTTATTATTACTAGCGTTATCTAGAGTTACACTAAATATTTTTCTACTTATACCAAAAAATTGTAAAACATTAAGAATAGTTTGGGAAATATAAGAACCTGTTTTTCGAAATTCACAAGTTTTATATCCTAAAATTCTTTTTTGCAAATTCCAGTTATCATCTATCCAGTGGGCCGTAATTGTAAAGTAATCATTACCGGTTACACTACGTCCCATATCAGAAGTTATTGCTATCCTACAATTATTATAAGCAAATAAACACCTAAGATATTGTACATGGCGTGCTTGAAAGTCAAAAACAGCTTTTTTTATAGTATTTCTAGAAAAACCATTAAAAGACGGGTTATACACAATTTGAATATAATGCACAAAACCGGGATTTTCTGCAAAACTAAAAGGCAAACCAGTAACAACAATCATTTTAGAAAGTTCATCCAGGTCACGTTGTCTACTATAAGGTCTATGTGTACTAGGACCGGAAATATTACTAGGATTTAGTTGCGATTGCACCATATTTGAACCTCCCGCCGATTCATCGGGAATGGGAGTTCCAAATTTTTTGGCGTCCGCAACAGCCTGTGCATGCAAAAATTCCATTTTACAATAATGCATAAGGTGATTTTTCAAATGACCCGTCCCGCCCCCCTTTCCCGAAGTTTTATGGTTTAAAACGTGTTTACATTTGTTACAAATAGCTTTTGTTTTATCTTCATTTTGCGTTAAAAATTGCCAAACAACGGATTTTTTTGCACTTCCCGTCTTAGGCCTATTAGATGACGTAGGTTGTACGGGGGGAGCGGGAGCGGGAGCGGGAGCGGGAGCGGGAGGGGGGGGAGTAGTAGCATTATATGGGGGTTGAGTTTCATCGTCATCAAAAGTATCTTCATTTTCATTTATTTCAAAATCATCTTCCGGTAAATCTTCGTTAAAATTCCCAAAATGTTGTTCAAGAAAATCATTGTCTAATCCCGTGTTAGAGTCAATATTAATAAAAGTGTTGTCTACGCAAGTAGAATCTTCGGTATTTAATCTAAGTGGTGCTTGTCTTGTAGACGAAGTACCACCTGATTTTTTACCGGTTAAAGCCTTTTTAATTCCACCAAAAAATGTACTCTTTCCCTTTCCTTTTCCACCGGAATCCATGTTAAATTTAATTAAACAAATTACGATTATATGCAAAAAATCAAGTTTATGAATGTAAAAAAATAATTCAAGGAGACAACAACTCAACAAGTAAAAGTAATCAAATAAGTAAATTTGGAAGAATAAATAAGTAGAATTTAGGAACGAAGGTACCAAACGTCTGTGTAAAAACAGACGTAGAAGCCGAAATTGATGAAAGTTGAAGCTTGAATATGTTCCAAATTGATCCACCAAATTTTGCTCCAAAATGCAATTACCAAAACTAAATAATATTTTGGAATAATGATTGAGAGAGTAGAATGTAGATAATGAATATATAATATATAATATTTGAGAGTAGTATGTAAATATGTAATATGTATATAATTATAAATTTGTAATATTAGTAAGTGGAGAGAATTGGATTGAGAGAATTGGATTGAATTGAGAGAATTAGATTGAGAGAATTGAAGTGAAAAATTATGAAAGATTTAGGGGTATTTATAGTTGAGAAAATATTGAATTTTGGAAAAAAAATAAAAAAAAAACTATTTCTAACGGTAAAAAACGGACCAAAAACGGGCATTATTTGTATATTACCGTTGGTGGGCCCCACACCAACGGTAATATATTAAAAATTTTTTAAAAAAAAATTTGACCGTGATTAGCGGTTCGGTACTGGACCGGAACCGGTAATTACCGGGAAAAAAATTCGGTCCCTTCCCGGTTCCCCTTCGGGACCCCCCCCCCTACCGGAACCTACCGGTAAGTACCGGAACCGGACTGGACCGGCACCGGACCGGCACCGGAACCGGACCGGAACCGGTAGTTACCGGTTCCGTCGCCAGCCTTAGCGTACACTACCTTCCTCAAACTCCACTTGTGGAATTCTACTGGATATGTTGTTGAATTATTATAAGCATCATATTGATAAATTCTATGAAATTTGATAGATAAGAGAGATATACACTTAATCACTAAATTAATATTCCATTAATCTACCTAAGGCATCCGTAGAAAATTGATTGATTAAAAGATAAAAAAAAAGTAGAACATTTCATATAAATTTTTATGAAATTCATAGCTGGTAAATAATGGATTTTAATTAATAGTGTGACATTCATGATAAAGAAGGTGGATTAAGAGTGGATCAAAGAAAAGAACGAATAGATTTTGAGATTTTTAATAAAGGAATATGTTATAAAATAAATCTAGAGTTAACTAGAATATATGTAGGGGAATCAAAAGCTTAAAACTGAGAAGAAGGGAGAATAATATATTGCAGTGTATTTATTTTCTTTCGCTGATCTCTGTGTATATAAACAGAAATGAAACTTGAGAGCATATATATAGGCAATTGGTAGCCACTATTGTGGACTACCAATAGTCTTTAGAGGCTCACAAAATAAGGAGCCCTAAATGATGACTTTCACAAAGTACAATTCATACTCAACACTCCCCCTGAATTGTCTATGTAAAGGAAATTTCTAGGTGACCTTAATACGCATCATTAGCTGCCTCATTAAAAACCTTACCAGGAAAACCCAGTGGGATAAAACCTTGGCTAAGGAAAAAAGAGTACAACGCGTATTTTACTCCCCCTGATGGAGACTTCATTTAATGCTTTGGAGACGGTGCATTCCAATCTTATGTCTTAGTTTTTCAAATGTTGACGTTGGCAATGCCTTAGTGAATAAATCTGCAAGATTATCACTTGAACGAATTTGTTGTACATCAATATCACCTTTCTTCTGAAGATCATGTGTGAAGAATAATTTCGGTGAAATGTGCTTCGTTCTGTCTCCTTTTATGAAGCCACCCTTTAATTGAGCTATGCACGCAGCATTGTCTTCAAATATGACCGTGGGTACTATGACATCCCTTTTCAGTCCACATTTTTCTTCGATGAAATGTATCATTGATCTCAACCACACACATCCTCTACTTGCTTCATGAATTGCAATTATTTCAGCATGATTTGAAGAAGTAGCAACAACTGACTGCTTTGTAGATCGCCATGATATAGCAGTTCCTCCATATGCAAACAGGTAGCCTGTTTGAGATCGGGCTTTATGTGGATCTGATAAATAACCTGCATCTGCATAACCAACAAGGTCTGCACAGCCTTTGTTAGTATAAAACAAACCCATATCAATTGTACCTTTTAGGTATCGCAAAATATGCTTGATACCATTCCAGTGCCTTCGCGTTGGGGAAGAACTATACCTTGCTAGCACATTAACAGAAAATGTTATATCAGGTCTGGTTGAGTTAGCAAGATACATGAGTGCACCAATGGCACTGAGGTATGGTACTTCTGGACCAAGAAGTTCTTCATCCTCTTCTGGAGGACGGAATGGATCTTTATTCACTTCAAGTGATCTAACAACCATTGGAGTACTTAACGGATGTGCTTTGTCCATATAGAATCGCTTTAAGATTTTCTCAGTATAGGCAGATTGATGAACAAAGATCCCGTCTGCTAAATGTTCAATTTGCAGACCCAGACAAAGTTTTGTCCTTCCAAGATCTTTCATCTCAAATTCTTTCTTTAAATATTCAATTGCCTTTTGGACCTCTTCAGGAGTTCCAATGAGATTTATGTCATCAACATAAACAGCGAGTATTACAAACTCCGATCCTGTTTTCTTAATGAAAACACATGGACAAATGACATTATTTATATATCCTTTATTTATCAAGTACTCACTAAGACGATTATACCACATACGCCCTGATTGTTTCAGACCATATAATGATCTTTGTAATTTGACTGAGAACATTTCCCGAGACTTAGTGCATGCTTCGGGCAAATTGAATCCTTCTGGGATTTTCATGTAAATTTCACTATCAAGTGAACCATAGAGGTAAGCTGTAACTACATCCATTAGATGTATTTCAAGATTTTCATGTACAGCTAAACTGATGAGATATCGAAAGGTTATTCCATCCATAACAGGTGAATATGTTTCCTCATAGTTGACACCGGGTTTCTGAGAGAATCCTTGTGCAACAAGGCGTGCCTTGTATCTTACAATATCATTTCTCTCGTTTCGCTTTCGCACAAAAACCCATTTATAGCCAACTGGTCTTACACCATCAGGGGTTTGGACTACAGGTCCAAATACCTCATGATTAGAGAGTGAATTCAATTCAGATTGAATAGCTTCTCTCCATTTTGGCCAATCATCTCTGTGTCGACATTCTTCGACAGATTTAGGCTCAAGACTTTCACTATCCTGCATGAGGCTAAGTGCAACATTGTATGCAAAAACATTATCCACCGTAATTTTTGATCGATCTAAACTTATCTCATCATCCATAGAACTTATTGGAAGTTCTTTATTCACTTGAGTCTCGGGTTCACTGATTTCTTCAGGAATATCAGAATTTCTCAAGTCTGGATCTTCTTCAGGAAGTCCTTTTGTAGTATCATTTTTGTCATTCTTTATGCTTCTCTTTCTAGGATTTTTATCCTTTGAACCCACTGGTCTACCACGCTTCAGGCGTGTTTGGGATTCGGAAGTTGTGATACTGGTAGCTGGTCCCTTTGGGACTTCGATCCGGATAGGCACATTCACTGCAGTGATATGTGACTTGGTTATCCGTTTCAAATCAGTAAATGCATCTGGCATTTGATTTGCTATTGTCTGCAAATGGATGATCTTCTGGACCTCCTGTTCACATAAGCGTGTTCGTGGATCAAAATGAGATAGTGATGAAACTTTCCACGCAATTTCTCCAATTTCTCTCCGGGGTTCCTTTTTCTCTCCCCCTAATTGCGGGAAAATTGTTTCATTAAACCGACAATCTGCAAATCTGGCAGTAAATAAATCTCCTGTCAACGGTTCGAGGTAGCGAATTATGGAGGGTGAGTCAAACCCAACATATATACCTAACCTCCGTTGAGGGCCCATCTTAGTGCGTTGCGGTGGTGCTACAGGCACGTATACCGCACAGCCAAAGATTCGTAGATGAGCTATATTTGGTTCATGACCAAATACCAATTGTGATGGAGAATATTTATGATAATTAGTCGGTCTGAGACGTACAAGTGCTGCTGCATGTAAGATAGCATGACCCCACACGTCAATGGGTAATTTTGATTTCATGAGCAGTGGTCTAGCTATCAATTGTAGGCGCTTAATAAATGACTCTGCAAGGCCATTTTGAGTATGAACATGAGCTACCGGATGTTCAATTTTTATCCCAATTGATATGCAATAATCATCAAAAGCTTGGGATGTAAATTCTCCAGCATTATCCAGACGAATGGATGTAATTGGATAATCTGGGAATTGCGCCCTTAATCTTATTATTTGTGCCAGTAGCCTCGCAAACGCCAGGTTGCGGGATGATAAAAGGCACACATGAGACCATCTTGATGATGCATCTATTAGGACCATAAAATATCTAAACACTCCACTAGGTGGGTGAATAGGTCCACATATGTCCCCATGTATACGTTCCAAAAATTTTGGGGATTCAATGCCAACCTTCAGGGTTGATGGTCTGGCAATTAATTTGCCTTGATGACAAGCAGCACATGAAAATTCGTCATTCATAAGAATCTTCAGGTTCTTTAATGGATGACCGCTTGAATTTTCAAGAATTCGTCTCATCATTATTGATCCAGGATGACCCACTCGATCGTGCCATAGCACAAAAGTTTTTGGATCAGTAAACTTCTGGTTTACGATCGAATGTGCTTCAATTGCACTAATTTCTGCATAATATAGGCCAGATGATAAAGTTGGTAATTTTTCTAAAATATATTTCTGGCCTGAGACACTCTTGGTTATACCAAGGTATTCAATATTCATTTCATTTAGTGTCTCAACATGATATCCATTTCTGCGGATATCTTTAAAACTTAGCAGATTTCTTGGGGATTTAGAAGAGAACAATGCATCTTCTATAACAATTTTTGTCCCCTTAGGCAGAAAAATAGTAGCTCTTCCGGAGCCTTCAATTATTTTTGCACTACCAGATATTGTAGTAACATTTGCCTTTCTTTTAAGTAAAGAAGAAAAATATTTTTCGTCTTTAAAAATTGCATGAGTCGTTCCGCTGTCAATAACACAAATATCTTCGCGATTGATTATTGATCCAAACAAAATTTGAGGCATATCCATTCTTCAAAGAGAAAAATAATAAAGTAAATATTTATTTGGACCTCATGTGTTATTTAATGAAAAGTCTTGCATAAGTTAAATATATAAGAATAAGGAAGACAAGATACAAAATTATTATTATTTTTATTTTTACGGGATATAAGAACATAAGCGCACATATACATAAAGAAAATTATTTTATATATTATCATGCTCATCATCGTTCACATTTTCATTAATATTCAAATTTTCTTCTGGAAAATTTAAGTAGTCCGCTACATCCAGATACATATGTTCCATATTATTTTCAGACAAAAAAATTTGTCTCTGGATTTTCGGCTCTTTTTAATGATGCCTGATATAGTTGAACAAGGCGTTTAGATGACCGGCATGTCCTTGACCAGTGCCCTTTGCCTCCACATCTGTGACATATACTTTCTGAATTTTTCTTTGGAAAAGCTTCTGGCTTTTCTTCCTTCCTTTTAGATTGCTGGTCGTGCCTCGGTGCGAGACGACTATCATGATTTCTTCTTTGACCTCGGCCACGGCCACGACCACTTCTGGGGCCATAATTTCTTTCTCGTTGGTTATAATTCGCCTGATTCACTTCAGGGAGTGGCGAAGAACCAACGGGCCGACTATCATGATTTTTCATCAATAATTCATTATGCCTTTCAGCAATAAGAAGGTGTGAAAGTAATTCAGAATATTTTGTAAAAACCCATACCGCGATATTGCTGCTGCAGGAGCATGTTCGCGGGTGGAAATGTGGAGTATGTTTTTTCAAGCTTGTCAGTTTCAGTTATTTCTTCTCCGCATAAATTTAACTGTGATATAATTCTAAACATTGCTGAATTATATTCAGTTATATTTTTAAAATCTAATAATCTTAGATTTAACCAATCATGACGCGCTTGTGGAAGGACGACCAACTTCAGGTGGTCGTATCTATCTTTTAGATTCTTCCACAATTTCAAGGGATCTTTTATTGTCAAATATTGTAATTTTAGTCCCTCGTCAAGATGGTGGCGGAGAAAAATTAAAGCTTTGGCATGGTTTTGACTGGATGCCTTATTTTCATCTTTAATGGTGTCTGCCAGACCCATTGATTCTAAATGTAGTTCAGCATCTAGTGCCCATGATGAATAATTAGATCCAGAAATATTAAGTACAGTAAATTCAACTTTTGAAATATTAGACATTTTGATAAAATAAATTCTTACCCCTTTTACCTGTTTGCAATAGCTTGAAATGGGCAGAGCTTCGTGCTGATAACGTGTTATAAAATAAATCTAGAGTTAACTAGAATATATGTAGGGGAATCAAAAGCTTAAAACTGAGAAGAAGGGAGAATAATATATTGCAGTGTATTTATTTTCTTTCGCTGATCTCTGTGTATATAAACAGAAATGAAACTTGAGAGCATATATAGGCAATTGGTAGCCACTATTGTGGACTACCAATAGTCTTTAGAGGCTCACAAAATAAGGAGCCCTAGATGATGACTTTCACAAAGTACAATTCATACTCAACAGAATACATATTATTTTATGGAAAGAGTTGAAAAAAAGAGGAGTAAAGAGAATTGTTTGAAAATATTCGAAATAATTAAAGTCTCAATACTTTTTTCAACTTAATTTTAAAGAAAGATAAAAGAAAATACATTTATATAACTTCAAAAAGACTTAAAACAGAAAATTTCTTTTAAAATTTCAAAAAACGAATTAAATGTTTTTATTTGCACTTTAAAAAGATATTAGCACTTAAAGTGAATACTAACACGCATTTATCTAACGAATTATTTATTTGGCTAAAATGAGAACTTTGAAATATTTGTGTATTTTAAAGGATGCGATAAATAAATAAATAAATATTTAATTTCCTTTTTAGGAAAAGAACCTTTGAATTTGTTAAGAGAAATTAAGCAACTAACAAAAAATACTGAAATTCAATATAATTGAAATGATTAAAATAAATGAATTTTAAATTCTAAAAATGACAGCTTTACTAGAAGATTCATTCAACTTACAACGAATAAATTCAAATTAATTACATGAGTAAACAAATAAAGAAAATTAAAACAAAGGTTAAACTCATCACTACCATATATACTCTCTGCCTTGTGAGGTAGTGATAAGGTCTGTATACATTCTACCCTCCCCAGATCCCACTTGTGGGATTCCACTGAATATGTTATTGGTGTTGTTATACTTTTTAACTATTACACATATTATTACTAGTGAAAAATTTTGTACCATATATTGAAAAATATATTTTAGATACACATATGCCTAAAAATTAGCCTATATTAATTATTTGCACAATTAGACCACCCCAAAATTCAAGCTTTGTTAATCAACTCTCCCTCTCTCTCATCGACCTCTATCTCCATCACCATTTTCTCTCTTCCTTTTCTCTACCATGATTTCTACCATTAAATCCTTAAAACTAAAATTTGAAATAGCAAAACAATAATTTGAGGCTTGTATCTATTTAATAATTATTCAGAGTAATGTATTTATGATAGATTTTTTTTGTTTGTGTTATAATTTTTAAAATTTAAGCTAAAACTCCATTGATTTAGAGTTTTCTTAATTCTCTCTCATTACTAGTGATTCTCCAAACAAGAAGAATGTTTATTTATCACTATAATTCTCGATATTTTCAGCCGCTCAAATTTGAGAATTCAAAAATGCAACAACTTTAACAAATAAAAGAAAAAGATAATATATAATTTGCTGCAAATAGAAAGAGAGTTTGTGCAACAAATTGTGATAAATGACGAAGAAGATGAGAAAAGAAACTTTTTGGATTCAATTGAAATCATTGATGTATCAGACACATTATTGATTTGCCTATTAAGATTATATGTATCTAATTTTTATTAATGTATCTAATCAGTGTGCATGTAAATTAATGCATGTATCCAACACATAATTGATGTATTTTACTCATTATTGAATTAAAGATTATATATATATCTAATTTTTTTATCAATGTATCTGATTAAATGTATATATATCTAAAAAAATAAACGCATACACGTGTCTAAATAATAGTTCATGAATTTGAGTTAAGAAGTCTATTCTTTTGATGCATCACCAAAAAAAAGAACATGTCATATCCTTTAAAGTTGATTCAGACATAATTTTCTTCTTAATTAATGACTTTCAATTATATTTCTTAATTAAACATAATAATTAATATGTATCTCGAATATATGTATTTGAAAAAAAAAATAAATACATATATCTAAAACTCAAAATATGATTAAAAAAATATAATATCGCAAACTAACGTGAATCTAAGTAATTAACATATAAAATAGTGAGACTTGGGTAAATTACCCTAAATGGAATACACAAGTAACTTCTTGACTTAAAGTGGAGAAACATAAAGATGCTATGGCAGAATGTCAGTGAAGCGGAAGAATTTTCGTATATAGCCAAGTACTTTGATTATGTACCATAACTATAATTTGGATAAATACGTTTTGCAACTATAGTCATAACAATGTTTGTATAACTCGCGCAGTATTTGTCTACGTTTATATAATTCACTATACAATTCGCAGTTTTTGTATGACATTTATATATTTCGCTATATAATTCATGCACAACATTTGTATAATTTGCTATACAATTGGCAATGTTTGTATAATTCGCTATACAATTGACAACATTTATATATTTCACGACACAATTTGATTCGCACATAACTTTTGTATAATTACGCTCAACGTTTCGCGAATTACACAAAACTTAAACTGTAACTATAACTACATGTTTGCCACAAGCCATAATCAATTCAAACTATAATTATATTAACTAATTAATTACTATATATTTGTTTATCCATGTAATTTTTCCTTCTTTATATAACAAACTATTGCCAGCACTTACCCATTAGAATCAGTAAAGAGGCTATCAAAGTCAGCAGAGGAAGGTTAGCTGAAGACATGTTAAGAAACGCTCAAGATAATCCAAAACAACACAACAATGAACTACATAAACTAACTCGGAATTTTAAAACTAAGGAGCCGTTTGGTAGGAGGAATTAGGGGAATGATATTAGTTAATATTATATTTGGTAGAAATTTGAATCCATGTATAACTAATTCAAGTATTAGTTAGTACCCCATACATGGTATTAACTAATACCTCCCATTTGGTGGTATTAACTAATATCTTGGATTTAATACTATGGGATTATATATAAACATAAAAATATTCCTCAAATTCTTTTACACTTTTTTTTTTGAAATTTTCTTGATTTTATGTTTTATATTTATAATTTTGTACTAGTAATTATTTAAATAAATTAGCTTACAAATTTTATTTATTTGCGGGTTCATATTTTTATAATATAAAAATAAATAAATTTACCATGTCAAATTTTTAAATTTTATTTATTTGAGGCTTCAAATTTACATAATAAACAAAAAATATTTTGCCATGCCAATTTTTTTTTAATTATCAATTTAGTTGCGTGATCTATTGATACAAAACAAAGTCCAATGATGTTAAATATATTCTTAAATTTAACTAAACTTGTAAGATATAAACACTATATTAAAACTACAACTTCCAAATTTTTATGTGTAAATAATATTGATTGTCTATTTTACAATTGTTCACCATATTTTCTATTTTAATAATTGACAGTCCATCGTTATTAAATTAAAAATTGACATTTTATTGGTGGTGAATTTATTAAGATTACTTTTATTTATTCTTAAACAATTTAAGTGAGAAAATAATAAACATGACGAAGAAATTATTGTTCTCCTAACTAGTTAAAAACCACAAAAAAATAATCTACTTTGATCTAATTAATAGAAATCGAATATTTCATAATAATTCAAGGGTATAATTGAAAAAAACTTTTTGTAGAGTTTCAACCAAACACAAGATTAGATAAGAAGGAATAAACCAAAGATTCTTTAGTCTATCAAAATTCGCATACGAACTGTCATACACTCCTGGCGATTTTAGAACCCAAATAATGAGATGATACTAAAATTTTTGAAGGAAAATTATCCAAGACTTAAATGAATCAACTCTAAGTAGTCATAAGAGCAAATGGAAACTGACTTGAGGATTTTGGAAACAAAAAAGTCAACAAGCTGTTCAAAACACAACAATGGAATCTGTGAATGGAGCAGATAAAGCTATTGAATCAAGAAAACAAGAGATAAAACCACATACTACTATGATATTGATTAATTTCTGAGATCCTGCACCTATTTGAAACGACGTCTACAGTAACAAACCAATAGGAGGAGTTGATGCTTGAAGATAGAACTGAGTTTAGACAAAAGAAGACAGATTCAATAACGTTCAACATAGATTCAGCAACATTCAAGTAAATAGATTCAAGACGAGGAATAACAAAGACACAAAAATAAGCATTAAGCAACTTAACGACATTAACACGTGACAAAATTAGTTAGTTAATTGTGCTAATTAGTTAGTTAGTTAATAGTGGTTAGAGGTAGTTAATAATGTACAAGCACTGTATATATAAGGATGTACAACTTGTGTATACACAATTCAGTTCAATGAAAAAATTACTCTTCCAAATATCTTCTACATCCTCTCAGATAACTTCCTTCTCCATTGTCGAAGCTCACTAGAGCTTGAAATCTGAAGTTCAAGCTCTGTTTTCATATGATATCAGAGCGGGTTGATCTGTGGTGCTGTTAGCTCGAGTGATTAAGGTCGTTGCTGCAGCAGAATCTAAGAAAATGACGGGAGCAAAGATTGATGCGAGTCACCCTCTGTTTTTAGGGCCGACTGATACTCCAGCAGCTGTTCTAGTTCCAGTTAAGCTCACTGGATCTGAGAATTATGGTCTGTGGAGCAGATCGATGTGGATTGCATTAATGGGAAAGAGGAAATTAGGGTTCATAGATGGAACATGCAAGAGAAGCTCATATAATGGAGAATTGCAGGAACAGTGGGAAGCTTGTAATGCGATAGTTTTGTCCTGGATTATGAACACAGTAGCTGAGAATCTTCTAAGTGGTATCGTTTATGCATCTAATGCACATTTAGTTTGGGAAGATTTAAAGGAAAGCTTCAACAAAGTGAACAGGGTGAGAATATGGCAGCTTCATAGGGAAATCACAACCCTAATGCAAGGTACTAATTCTGTATCAACATACTTTACAAAATTGAAAGAATTATGGTATGAGTATGATGTACTAGTTCCTTCACCAAGCTGTGATTGTGAGAAATCAAAGGACTATGTCGAACATATGAGTCAGCAAAGACTAATGCAATTTCTGAGTGGATTAAATGAATCATATGATCAAGCTAGGAGACAGATTCTTATGAAGTCTACAGCACCAACATTAAGTCAGGCATATGCTATGATAATTCAGGATGAAGGTCAACAAGTTGCAACAGCAAATGTCGTGGCAAAAACAGCTAAGAAGGTAGAATCACTGGCAGTACAAGCAAATAATGTGTCAACACAAGGAAGGGGCAGAGGCTTTAAAGGAAGGAAACAATTTGAGCAATGTGATTATTGTAAGATGAAAGGCCACTTGAGAGAAAATTGCCACAAGCTTATTGGATATCCACCTAGGAAGTCATTTGGAAATAATTCAGAAAGCAGAAGGTATGATAACAACACAGAAGGATGGAAAAGAGGTACAGGCAACTCAAACAACTGGAAAAGGGAACAACCATTTGTCAACCACACTGATGCTGGATCACCATCAAAGAATACTGGAGAAGGTCACTATGAAAGACAAGGACAATTTTATAGTCCTTTTACTGATGAACAATACAGACAAATTCTGGGCCTGCTGGACAAAGAATCAGGAGAACATCATGCAAATATGGCAGGTATTATCACTTGTCTGATGTCTGTGTCTCACAACCAATTGAATGATTGGATCATTGATTCTGGAGCTACACATCACTTTACTGTAAATAAGAATTTATTAAAGGAAAGTACCAATGTGAATGTATCTAAGAAGGAAGAGGTACATTTGCCTACAGGAGAAAGGGCAGAAATTACTCACACAGGAAGTGCTAATCTGTTTGGACAGGATTCTATAAAGGGTGTGTAATTCAGATTTAACCTTTTATCAGTGTCAAAGGTGACTAAAGAACTCTCTTGTTTTGTCACCTTTTTCCCTGATTTCTGTGTATTTCAGGACCTCTACAATGGCATGGTGAAGGGGATTGGTAAAGAACAAGGAGGTTTGTATTTGATCAATGCAAGAATAAAGCCAAACCTAGTGGCAGATAAGCTGAATGCAGCACATGTGACAAAAAGAAATGAAGAGCACAGTCTTTGGCACAAGAGATTAGGACATCCTTCAGTTACAGTCATGCAAAGAATTCCAGAGTTGAATGAATACATTAGTTGTGTTGCAGATGATTGCCAAATATGTCCATTGGCAAAACAAACTAGATTGCAATTTCCAACAAGTACTTCTAGAACTGATTTTCCTTTTCATCTTGTACACATGGATCTTTGGGGCCCTTATAAGGTACCAACTTATGATAAAAAATACTATTTCTTGACTATAATAGATGATCATTCCAGGTTTACTTGGGTTTACTTGTTGCAATTGAAGTCTGAAGTGATTGTGGTGCTTAAACAATATCTGTATATGGTGAGAAATCAGTTTGGAAGTATGATCAAAGTGTTAAGGTCTGATAATGGAAGTGAATTTTTCAATTCTTCCTGCAAGGAATTATTAACATCCTTGGGAATAATACATCAGAGTAGTTATCCATATACTCCACAACAGAATGGTACTGTGGAGAGAAAGCATAGACAGATTTTAAATATAGCTAGAGCCTTGAGATTTCAAGCAATGATCCCTCTCAGGTACTGGGGAATGTGCATCAAAGCTGCTGTCTATTTGATGAACAGGTTGCCTTCTACAGCTATAGGAGGAAGCACACCTTATGAACTTCTTCATCATACAAGGCCATCAATTAATCATATAAGAGTAGTAGGTTGCCTCTGTTATGCCACAAATTTACTAAAAGGAGACAAGTTTGGGCCAAGAGCAAAAGCTGCCATACTCCTTGGTTTCTCAGAAGAACAAAAGGGATATATACTTCTTGACTTAAGTTCAAGAAACATATTTGTTAGCAGGGATGTCATTTTCAGAGAAAATATATTTCCTTTTCACTCACTATCTTCAATATCTCCACCAAGGAATAGTGCAAATGATGAAACACTTATCTCCACATACACCAATGATACTACCTTGTTTCAAAATGTGCCTTCTTCACCCTCAGAGTCTACATTACCAAATGAAATTACAATACACCAGAACACACAGGAAACTGAAGGGGATAATAATCTTGTTGATAATTCTATCACAGGATCAAGAGATATAGCAGAGACTAGTAAAGTTGCAAGGACTTCAGGAAGAATATCCAGGCAGCCCATATGGATGAAGGATTATGTTGGGACATCATCTAAGGCAAATTGCAGCACCAGTCTATATCCACTGTCTAATTATCTATCATATTGCAAGACCACTGCTGTATATCAAACTTTTCTCTCAAAATTCTCTTCATTAGTTGAGCCACAAACTTTCAAAGAAGCTGCTAAAGATGTTCGATGGGTTGAAGCCATGAAACTGGAGATTAAAGCTCTAGAGGACAATAAAACATGGGAGATTGTAGATCTACCAGAAGGTAAGAACACAGTAGGCTCTAAATGGGTTTATAAAATCAAATACCAAGCAAATGGAGAGGTAGAGAGATTCAAGGCTAGATTAGTTGCAAAAGGATATAGTCAAAGAGAAGGTCTTGACTATTATGAGACATTTTCCCCAGTTGCAAAAATGGTCACAGTCAGATCTGTGATTGCCATAGCAGCCTCAAAAGGATGGAATCTATTTCACATGGATGTCTCTAACGCTTTCCTGCAAGGTGACTTATGTGAGGAAGTCTACATGGAGATACCTGAGGGTTTCAGAATTCAGGGGGAGACTAAGGTATGCAAGCTACAAAAATTATTATATGGGCTCAAACAAGCCTCAAGACAATGGAATATAAAGCTGACTGAAGCATTGATTGGAGATGGGTTCACTCAAAGCAACCATGATTATTCTTTGTTTACAAAGAAGGAAGATGAAAATATTGTCATAATATTGGTATATGTAGATGATCTATTGATCACAGGAAGTTGCAAAAAGATGATTACCAATGCAAAAGAAGCATTGCACAAACAGTTCAAGGTAAAGGACTTGGGAGATCTCAGATATTTCCTGGGAGTAGAAGTGATGAGATCAGAATCTGGAATATTATTGAATCAGAGGAAATATATTCAGAAATGGGATTAAGTGGTGCAAAACCATCAACCACACCTTTAGAGGCTAATACAAAATTGACAAGTGCAGAAGTTGATGAGGCAATAGGAAGACAAAGTGATATTCTACTGACAGACATTGGTGCATATCAAAGACTAATCGGAAAGTTACTATATCTGACCACAACAAGACCAGATATTAGTTATACTGTGCAAACTTTGAGTCAATTCATGCAGAGGCCAAAACAGTCTCATTGGGAAGCTGCTATTAGGGTGGTAAAGTACTTAAAACTGGCACCAGGACAAGGTTTACTTATGAGTTCATCACATGATCAAGAACTAAAATGTTGGTGTGATTCAGATTGGGCAGCATGTCCAAACACAAGAAGATCTGTAATAGGATATTTGGTCAAGTTTGGAAGTTCACTAATATCATGGAAATCAAAAAAGCAACAGACTGTTTCAAGAAGTTCTGCAGAAGCAGAATACAGAAGCATGGCTTCAGCAGTGGCTGAAGTAATATGGTTACAAGGATTGTTTCAAGAACTAGGAATAAAGATGTCACAACCAGTGAAGATCAGAAGTGATAGTAAAGCTGCTTTGCAGATTGCATCAAATCCAATTTTTCATGAACGAACAAAACATATCGAGATAGATTGTCATTTTATTCGAGACAAAATTAAGGAAGGAGTCATAGAAACAATCTATGAGAGAACTGAAGAACAATTAGCAGACTTATTGACCAAAGGACTGGGCAAGGCACAACACAACTACTTGATGGACAAGCTGGGAGTGCTCAACATTTTTGCACCTTCCAGCTTGAGGGGGAGTATTAACACGTGACAAAATTAGTTAGTTAATTGTGCTAATTAGTTAGTTAGTTAATAGTGGTTAGAGGTAGTTAATAATGTACAAGCACTGTATATATAAGGATGTACAACTTGTATATACACAATTCAGTTCAATGAAAAAATTACTCTTCCAAATATCTTCTACATCCTCTCAAATAACTTCCTTCTCCATTGTCGAAGCTTACTAGAGCTTGAAATCTGAAGTTCAAGCTCTGTTTTCACAAACGAGAAGCAAGAAAACTTAGATTTGACAGTTTATGGACCAATTTCTTGTCTCAGATCCTAATCACCAATGCAAATTCATAACAAATAGGGACAATAATAAGACGAGAGAATAAACCATAACAACATTTAGCCACAAAATATTTTTGAAATCTAACTAGAACAGAATATAAAAACAACCCTGAACGATAAACTTAAGGCCACAGATCTTATACAAAGTTATAGAAGATTTTGGATAATTTAGTGAAAGGTAGCGGTGAAAAGAAAAATGCATAAAAATTCATTCAGTGTAGCAACTACATAACATGACAATGCATAAAAATGATCTTACCTCAAAAAGATACGCTAGAGAAGGGTTTCCAATAGCCCCTCGATTCAAGAAAAATAATTTTTCAAAAGAATGTATCAATTTTGCTTGAACGAAAACCATAGAACTCCATATAACTTGTTGGAAGTAAACTAGCAGCATCAAATCATAATAGTACTAAACACAATGGCAATGATGCAAGCATACATTGGTACAAATTTAATTATTCCAAAGAGAGATAGTCTACCTAGATGCAACAAAAAAGATAATCTACCTAGAAGCATGAGACCTCATACTACTCCAAGGGAACTTTGTCGCTGCAGCGCCAACATCACGATGTTCTCCACCAGAGACGCGGCCAACACCTGAACGTTCTCCACCACGGTGCTCACTACCACGACCGAATCTCATCTCCGATCTATTCCTTCCATCTTTCTTCTCATCAAGCCAGTGCATCTTATTAGGCTCATCATCTTCAACAATGCTAGACTTAGATTTCTTGCTCATATTCTTCTTTTCCTCTTGGATCATTCGGATAGGGAAAAGGTCGGGCGATATAGACAATGGATTCTTAAGAGTAACATAAGCTTTTTTGTAGTCTGGTTTAGCAATTAACAACCCACCTCTCTTCTTCTTCTTTCCATCCATGTTAAGGGTTTGGACCTTTTCAACTTCAAAACCGTAGAGAGACTCCAAAACCCTTTTTATCTCAATCTATACATGAAAAAAATAAATATTTGAATCTAAAATTTGTATCCCAAATTATTGAATAGATGATTTTATTATCAAACTATGTTACCTTGGAAGCAGAGGGGATTGTTTTGAGGGAGATCTCAGTGATGTTGGAGAAAGAGGAAGGCATAAGAAGTTTAATAGGAAGATTGGCGAAGTTTACAACTCTTCTTCCCAATCTACTCCCCATAACAGTGATAACAAACTACCTAAAATAGAAATCTTTTAGCAACAAAAAAACAAAACATACAAAAGATAGAGAGAGATACAAAAGCAGTAATTGAACCACACCAGAACATATTGAAAGAAAAGGTTCAAAGTGGACAAAACCAAATGTCTGTTATATACTCAACTAGTCGATAACAAAAAAAGAACATGTTACTAAATGGATAAAATTAATTAAGAGAAATGAAAAAACACTTGGTTCTGTATGGGAGACGAAGGAGGCGGCGTCATTTATAGGAGAGCTCACTGGTTTGCAAAAACACTTAAAATAAATAAAGACACTTAAAGAAAAACACTTGGAAAAGAAATGAAATAAAACGTTTAAAACAAGTGAAGACAAAGGAGGATTTGATGCTTGAAGACAGAACATAGTATGATAAAAGAAGATAGATTCAACAACATTCTAACACAAGGAATCACAAAGACCCAAAAATAACCATTAAGCAACTTAACAAGAAGCAAGAGAACTTAGATTAGTCAGTTTATGGACCCATTTCTTGAATCAGATCCTTATCAGCACTGCTAATTCATAACAAATAGGAATAATACCAAGACGATAACAAACCATAACAACATTTAGCCACAAAATATATCAGAAATCCAACAAGAACAGAATGTAAAAATGACCCCGAACAATAAGTTAAGGCCTCAGATTTTATACAAACTTATAAACAAACACTCTTGTTTCACTGAGATACGAGTAAATCAACAAAGAGACAACAACAACATAACCAGTGAAATCCCACAAGTGGGGTTTGGGGAGGGTAGAACGTAAGCATACCTTACCACTACCCCATAGAGGTAGAGAGGCTGTTTCCTGGAACCCTCGTCTCAAAAACCCAAAAACAGAATAAACTAGATATAGAAAAAAAAAAGGCCAGAAAAAGCACATGATAGTATGCAAATACGATAAATTTAACATAACAAAACGGAAAATGACAACACAAGATATAAAGACAATGTAAATACGCTAAAAGTGAACAAATATAATGACAACATACGATGTAAAGACATCACAACTCCTACTATCACCAAGTCATATATTGACCCGAGTGTGGATACGGGTGCGGGGATTCAGCTAAAAAAATTCAACATTATAAACATTGAGTTATAAAGATATTCTGAATTTGAGAGATATTTCGTAAAAAGTTGTTTATTAAATATATATATATAAATTTTTTATATCTAGAACATTACATTTGTTTATGCTATGAATATAATTTTTGGCAATGCCAATTTATTTTTATGTTTTTGGTATGTTTATGGGATAAATATTCATTATATACATTTATTATATAGAAAGGTATTTTATAATACAAAATATTGTTGAATATAGTAGATATAAATACAATTTGTAGGGTGTATAAGGAATTCCACCCAAAAATAAAAACAAAATGAAGTAATTCTTATAAGTTTGGGCCCAAATATTGAAATAATTTAAATTGCAACATGCGGCCCGTAAAGGGTGAACAAGACATTTCCTACAAACCTGAATTTTATATTATTTCATCTTATTCGTATTCCATCTCTGACAAAATGTTAAGAGCCATAGTCCCTCTCCTTTCTTCTCTTTTCTCCTCCAAGAATGTTAAGAGCCGCAGCCCCTCTCCTCTCCTCTTGCCTCTCTTCTCTTTTCTCCTCCAAACGATGAAGGAACAAGAACACCAAAACCCTAGAACCTCCAAAAATGATGTTGTTTGAGTTCTTGACTCTGGTCAAAGTATCCATATGGGATTGACCGAATCGGAGATGCACCCCGTGACCGCACCTAAACCCGTACCGTGTCGGGACAGGTTCGGCAGCAAAAACGAAGAGCCCCCACACATAGGAAATAAGCATTACCTTTTAGAGGGTAAAGAATTAAGACAAGTAACTTCTAGCGCATGAAACAAGATTGAAAGAAAACTCAACTAAGCTTTAGGTTCCAGAAATTTCGAGATCCAACAAAGCACAGTGAAGGAGGTAGGGTTAATATAAGAAAGGATTTTGGGGGCTTGAAACGGTGTGGTTTAAAGAGATAAGAAAGGTACAAATTTAACAAATTCCCGAACGGATTCTCACAAGAATTTCAAAATGGATCGACTGATTTAAGGCAAGGAAACCAAAATGACTTCACTTGGCTAGAGTCTAGAACATTTTTCGTACAAATCCCATGCTCTACACTTGGTTCTGTATGGGAGACAATGGAGGCAACGTCGTCTATGGGAGAGCTCACTAGTTTGCCGAATTGAGAAGACGCATATAAGGGCGTTTGATTTGTACATATGTTGCTCTTCTTTTTTCTTCCATCCGGCATTCGGTGCACGTGTTGGAGCTCGACTAATTTGGATTTGCATCGCGTAGGGCCCATCCAGGGAAAGCGGCGCTCCCTATCAAGGATTTTTCCATACCCAAGGCCCGAACCCGAGACCTCTGGTTAAAGGAGGAGCAACCCCATCCATCGCACCACTTCTGGTGGTACCTATGTTGCTCTATGTATCTATATAGTCTCTATGCAATGTTTGTAACTTGGTTTTGCTGGATTGTTGTTGTAAGAAGGTTAAACTACCTTATTAGACATACATCACTATCATATATACTTATCTTATCTATACTTTTAACAATTACATATATTATCGTCTGAGTGTGTGTCGGATCCGCCCGATCCCATCTGGGTGCTTTGACCAGAGTCAAGAACTCAGACGACAACATTTTGGAGGTTCTAGAATTTTGGTGTTCTTTTTCCTTCATTGTTTGGAGGAGAAAAGAGGAGAGAGGTTTGCGGTCAACATTTTGATATAAAGGAAGTAGGAATTAATTGAAATAACATAAAATTAGGATTTGTAGAGTTTTTCTTAAATTCTTGTTTACCCTTTATGTGTTGCATGTTGCAATTAAAATTATTTCAATATTTGGGCCTAAACACTTATAATGGCATTTTGGGGATATCCATCAAATTTAGAATATCTTTATCAATCTATTTTTATAATGTTGAAATTTTTTTAGCCGAATCCCCGCACTTGTATCCACACTCAAATTCGCTCCCCCGAATCTTAAAATTTAGAATTTGCCGAATCCAACTCTTGAGTTCGCACCCATCTCAGATACCCGCACCCCAGACCGAGCAATTAGGGTAACAAATCTGTAATTCTTAGGTAAACAAATAAGCTGGATCCCTTTTTTATGACATTAAATAAGAAAATACAACTTACTACATGCAAATAGAGCAATAACTCAGTCATTGAACATAAAAAAACAGAGGAAAAAAAGTAGAGACAGAACAGAGCAAGCAAAACTTAAAAAAAACAAAGGATAGGCAATTACAAACAGAGCATACCCAGTAAATGTTCTTAAACTAAGTTGCTCAGATTCTTCGCTGTTGATGCCGCATCCAGGTCGAATTCTCCAAAAACACACTATTTTTGGAGAATTCGACACGCACCCATTGACATTTTTGAAGAGTCCAAGAAACATAGCTCTTAAATAACATTACAAACAGAAACTGAAAAAAAAACACCTAGCGACAGCATACACAGTAGAGAAACAAAAAGAAAAGAAGGAAGAGAACAGAAGAACTAACTTTTGCAGTGGTAGCAATCTCAACAGTCGCAAGACACTTTAATCTTGAGAGACACAGTCCAGCAGCTGCTGAACTGTGAGACATGCTCTATTGGGCACCAACCATACAAAACACAAAGAAGGTGAAGTAACCCTTCAGATGCTCTCTCCACCCATGCCGAATACCCCCCCGGAAGAAGGAAGAGAACAGAAGAACTAACTTTTGCAGAGGTAGCAATCTCAACAGTCGCAACAATCAACAAAGGAGGGGAAAAATTTGGAACACTTACGTAAGTATTATACAATTTTTTTTTAAAAAACTAGTGCTTAAGCGAGCTTTTTCTCGCTCCAAATAAAAGCATGCTTCACGCTTAAATTTTAGAAGCACACGCTTCTTCTTTGTCACATTGCTTCAAGGCATTAAAGCGACAAGCCATTGCTTTGCGCTTCTGCGCGTTTAACAACACTGGGGCAAAAGGCTAGTAGGAGTAGAAAATTGTCTTGCCTTGTGACGGTTTAAGGTTGTCATAAGTTATTGCTTTTCGATTATCACATTGTTTTGCTATTGTTATTCAACTCTTTGTTTTAGCCGCTATGCTATACTTGTTTTTTTCTTCTTTTACTTGGACTCACATATTTAAGCTGAGAAACTTTCGAAAACAATCACTCTATCTCCAAGAGGTAGTGGTAAGGTTTGCATACGCTTAACCTTCCTAGGCCCCACTTTGTAAAATTTCACTAGGTATGTTGTTGTTATTGATTATATGTACCTAATTTTTATCAATGTATCTAATTAAGTGTATATCTATTTGAATAAATATACGCATATACTAGAGGTTTACACATTATTGGAGATCTACGCATGTATCTGGCACATTATTGATGTATCTGACATATATGAAGTTAAGATTATGTATCTAGTCTTTTATTAGTATATTTGATTAAGTATATATGCATCTGACAAAATATTCTCATAATGCATGTGTTAATGGTTCATGAATCTGAGTTAAAAAGTCTAGTCTTAGATGCATCACCAAAAAGAGAAGGATTTTGAATATTCTTTTAGGAGTTGTGATATGTCATATCCTTTAAAGTTGTTACAAACCTGATTTTCTCCTTAATTAATGACTTTTAATTATATTCCCCAGTCAGACACCCCTAAATGAATGACTTTCAGTTATATCTCTTAATTAGACACAATAATTGATGTGTGTATATTGGATTCATGTATCTAAATAGGCAAATACATGTATTCGAGACTCAAAATATGGTAAGGAACATAATATTACAAACTAGCATGAATCTAAGTAATTAACTCCTAAAATAATGTCATTTGTGTAAGTTTCCCTAAAATAAATAGCTAATTACAAACAAAATAAAGGAATAAACTAGAGATGGACTAGAAGAACCCAAATTTGGAGACTCGATTTTTGGGCCTTCGATCCATTTATTTCAAGTTGCGATTTTTCCGGTCTTTGGCCAACGATATTAGGTTACGAGGTTGACAGAATAAAAGAAATAAGTTGGGCCTTGGAGGAGGCCCCGTCTCAAAATGCAAAGGGAGAATAGGGAGTCCAGTAGACTCATCAAGCAGGTTGTACCAAACAAACAAGAAAATAAAATTAGCATCTGAACAACACAATCTAAAACAAAAAAAAGTCAGGCGACTTAAATCAATCCAAACTATCTATTTGGCAAGACCCTTGAAAATAAGAGAAAGCACAACATCACAGGGACAAAATCACGAATAAAAAATAGGTTAATGTCAAGTAATGGCCAACCATATAGATTACATTTTCAATTAGATATGACTTAAAAGAGATCATTGATATTCTAATAAGACTTGAATGAAAGCTATGACTTCAAACAACTAATTTAATTTTTTACAGAAAAGAAGATAATATGAAATCTGGAGAAGCAGCAAATCAGTATGCATTTACGACTAATCATAAGAAACTGATCCTAGGCAAATTGAACGTGAATACAAAGATGAAATCTGAACGGCCAGAAGCAATTCTCTAATAAACTATTCAAACAACGGCAAAGAGGGATCGAAATACTCAAAATAAGAGATGCAATCCAACCAAACATTCATACTGAAAATTCTAAACAGAAACTTAAGCAAAAAGATTAACAAACTTTATCGAACTATTAAAACAATCAACTTCAACACTCCTATGCCTATTGAGGACAAAGCTAACAATAACAAACAAATGAAGGAACTGATGCTGAAAACAGAACAGGGCGTAGACATGACAAAGGCAACAGCTATTCAACCAAGCAAATTTAAAATGAAGAACTGAATACATTTTTCACTCGCCAAAGGCACAAAAATAGTTAAAAAAAAATATATAATTGATCAGATTACAGGATTTATTAGTGAGAACTCAGAGAGAATAACAAGATATGAGGTCATCTTTAACAACAGGGAAAACAAGAATAACTTTAGACTACATCAAACATCATAGCAGCTATATCTTGGGCGAGATAAAGGAACTTTCTAACATTTAATCTAATGAATCCTAATACATGATAACTGAAACAAGATAAAGAACATCTTAAGTAAAAATTTAAACAGACAAACGAAGAAAAGGATATACCTCTGAACTGAAGACGACGAAAGAGAAAGATCTCCGCCACCCGAAAACGAATGCCGACGGACGAAAGGAAGTGAAATAAACCTCTGGCTCAAACGTTCATGGGTGGTTCTAGAAGCTTCGCTGGCATGCAAGCTCGTGCTAGGCACACTGAATCGTACGGATTCGAGGCGAACGAAGTGATGCCGCGGTGTTTGGATGAGCTACGGAGTATGAGGTGCGTGAGGGTGAGAAATAGAAGAAGTGGGCCTGTTTTGAAAGGCTTGGGCCTGGAATTGGACCCAAATTGGGTAGGCCCATTTAGAATAGAGTTGAAGGGACCAGTTCCCTTAGGCCATTTTAATTGATTAGAAAAAATTACGCGGATAAACAAACATATACTAGTTAATTAACAAACATAGTTATAGTTTGAATTAATTACGACTTACAACAAACATCTAGCTGTAATTACATTTTTGATTTTGTATAATTCGCACGATTATACAATAGATGTGCGCGAATCAAATTGTATATCGAAATATACAAACATTGCGAATTGTATAGCAAATTATACAAATGTTGTGCACGGACTGTATAGCGAAATATACAAAAGTTATATAAAAATTACGAATTGTATAGCGAATTATACTAATGTTGTTATGATTATAATTACGAAATGTAATTATTCAGACTATAACTATACAGTATAATTAGGCTTTATATGTTTGTTATTTATGAAATTCGCTCATATATCAAATATGATAAGTATGATATGAGACAAACTTAAATTAATTACGACCTTCTTAATTTTAATAAAATAAATAATTAACAACTACTTCAAATAATAGATTAATTACATCACTAATTATGAATTACCTAATTTAGATACACTAAAAGCATATTAAGTCAAACAATATTTTTCGAGACGATTTTCTAAATATTTATAGAACATGAAAGCCATATATAAATATGTATAAATAGAGAAATATATGAATACATAATTCATTTTTGAAAAATAACAAAACTACTTAAAAAGTAATGAAAATATTTTTGAATTTTCCAAAGACGATTATTTCAATTTTTTCAATAACTGAAGAAGTTTGATAATCTAGTTAAATTTTGGAGGGTTAAAATTGGGTGTCAACGCATAGGACACCTTATGTGAATCTCACAATGAAATGAAAGAAATATAGAAAATTTTTACGATGTTTCAAAACTAACCTTAAAAATAAATGAGTTTTTAAATAGATGAGTGGCACTTCCATGAACTTTTTGAATAAGTAGATCATATTGGAGCTCAATTCAATTTTATAACATGAGTTTTAACCTGCTCTAATTTGAAACATTATTATCCACAGGTCCATTTCACACCATGAATGGTTGATTTTACAAATTATAATGAACTACGTTTTATATTTCAATTTATGTTAACCTATTTAATTGAGTTTGGAGTTCAAAATTATTATTTATTTATTTGGGGGGGGGGGGGGGGGGGTTACAATGGAATTCAAACCTCTATCTCTAGATGAAGGTGTGAGCAACTCGCCAATTAAATATTGTATTACTCACTTTTAAATATGTGCAATCACAAATATTTTTAACTCAACAACATTAATGCCACATAAGTTCGGTCAATGGCATTAAGGTTTTCAATGTTGTGTTCTACTGGATTTAGGAGTTCAATTGACAAATAGTAAAATTCAATTAACAAACGAAGTCAAGTACAAGGATTTATTAGGTTGTTTTACCTGAGATACACGCAAACTTAACTATATCATTATGGGTTTTTGATAGAGAAAATACCTCGAGCCAATGTTCAAATACCAGACGCTACGGTGCTGAAGTAACCCATGTCATACTCCCAGGAAAAGCTCGAACGACTTGAAGCAAGAGGGTACCTGTACCCGAAACCAACACAGGTGGGTAGGTAGAGACTAAGGGGGGCACCGGGTCCGGTACCGGCACCATCGGACCGATAATTACCGGTATCGGGCCGGCACCGGTAAAGGGGAGAGGGGTTATTTTTCCAAAATCGGTATCGGCGGTTCTGAGAAAATTCCCCGTTACCTTATCGGTCCAGTACCAACCGGTATGGGACCGGTAATTCATTTTTTTTAAAAAAATTAATTATTAATTAATATATTACAATTTGAAGTGTAATTTTTATATGTTAAATTAAGATTAATATTTAAAATTTAAATTGAAGTTTAAAATGTCAAATGTTAAACTAAAATTTTAAAATAGTATTAATATTCATTATATAATTTTTAATAATTTAAAATGAAGTTTAATTAAAGTTGTCATAAAATATAAATATAAAAATTTTAAATCTATAAGTAGTTATATTTATATAAAACATTTAAAGTGTAAAATCAAAAGTTTTTAACTTTCTACTTTAAAAGTTTATATTTCTAATTTTTTAAATATAAAATTATAAAGTTTGATTTTTAAGGTTTAAATTTTGAATGTTTCTTTTTATATTTTAAACTTTAAACTTTAAAGTTAATAAAGATTTGAGAAATAAGGGGACAAATATATTAAGAAACAGTCAAAACTTAAATTAAAATTTAAATCAAGATAATAACATAAAAAAAAAGGCGAATAGCCTATAATTTTATTATGTTATTTTAAAATTTAAATTGTACAATGTAGTGATGTAAGGTATAAAAAATCAATCTAATTTACCCAACCACCTTCTAGGAAGGGTTCTGTTCAACTATGTCTTATTTATTGCAAATTTGTAATACAATAAAATTTAATCACTAATATCTTAATCCATTTTGAAATTCTTGCCTAAGTGTTTCTAACATTTATGGTGTTACATTTTCTGAAATCGACTCTTAAGCTTGTTCCTCCAGAAAGTCCATGCCATCTTCACTTGATTCCGATAATATATTATCGATACCGGCTTCAAACTAAGAAGGCAATGTCGGGCGCCTAAATTCCTGCGATCCGCATTTATCCAATCTCGAAATAAGACTAAAACTTCTAAGCTATTAGCGTCTAATGAATGTCTATGATCTCCAAATTGGAATTTAGCAGCACTAAAAGAGCCTTCCGAAGCCACCGACGATGCTTGAATTACGAGGACATCACGAACCACCCGCTGAAGTCTTGGAAACGCTTTTCCACAATTCTTCCACCACGCCAAAAGCTGCTGCTTCCCCTCTGTATCCTTGATGCTTTCTGTAGCCTGGTTAAGATATACATTCATCAAAATCATTATTTTCGTTAGCGGTTTGTCCAAGCTGAAATTCTAACATGACATCAATATCCTCCTCGTATCTAGGCCTACATGGTTGTGGTTCTTGGTATTGTACATTTTCTACTAAATTATACTCTTCTAAATCACACAGTTTTCTAGCTTCTGTTCTAATGTTATTTTTAACTACGTCTAAATTATGTGATTGATTTTCTTCATCGTAATCGATTTCTAAATTTGTATATAATCTACCATTCTAGATACCTCGACTTCTTTGTAAGTCAGATTAAATAAACAAGCAGTTAAATAAATCTGAGGAATTAGGAAAAAATATTTCCTAAATTTTTCTATCATTTTTTTAACAGGTACTTTAAATTTTGAATTATTTCTAAACAAAGCAAATTTAGTACAAATAGCACAAATATTAGGCAAAACAGAACAAATCGTAGGATAATAAAGACCAAATATTTGTTTAGTGACTAAATAAAAAACTCTTAAAAATTCAATTAAATCCCTAATATCAATCCAATCATTTTCATCTAGCCGGTTGATCATACCTGCATTATGTGCATTCCAAATCATTGTAACCAGTCTCCTATATTCATAAGCTACTTTTAGCATTTCATATAATGAATTTCACCTAGTAGCTACGATTTTAGGAATTTTTCTATCAGACAAATTACATTCAATGCACCGACTTTCAAATTCTTTACGCCTAGCCTTTACTTGACATTTAAAAATAAAATGGAATGATATTTTATTACAACCGTTTTCAAATAATGAGACACCATCTCTAACAATTAAATTGTAAATATGAGCAACACATTTTATATGAAAACTATCTTCGTAAATTGGACTAAGAACAGGTCTTAAATAATCTACAACACGTTTATTACCAGAAGCGTTGTCTAAAGTTATACTAATTATTTACTAGATATACCAAAAAATTGTAAAACATCAAGAATAGTTTGCGCAATATAAGAACATGTTTTGCGCATTTTACAACTTTTATATCCTAAAATTCTTTTCTGCATATTCCAATTTTTATCTATCCAGTGACCGATAATTATAAAATAATCATTACCGGTTATACTACGTCCCATATCAGAAGTAATTGCTAGCCTACAAGTATTAAAAGCAAATAAACATCTAAGATACTATACATGTCGTGCCTGATTATCAAAAACAATTTTTTTAATTGTATTTCTAAAAAAACCATGAAAAGACGGGTTATAAACAATTTGAATATAATGGATAAAACCAGAATTTTCGGCAAAACTAAAAGGCAAATCAGTAACAACAATCATTTTAGCAAAGCTCGTCTAAGTCACCTTGTCTATTATAAAGTCGATGTGTACCAGAATATAATGAAATGGTTAGATGAACAACCCCCTTCATCTGTAGTTTTCCTCTGTTTTGGTAGCGGAGGAAGTTTTACGATAGAGCAAGTTAAGGAAATAACATATGCTCTCGAGAATATTGGGTGTCAGTTTTTGCGGACATTGAGGAAACCGCCACAGGAAGATGCAAGGCTTCCAGGTGACTATGAAAATTTTGAAGAAGTATTGCCAGAAGGGTTCTTGCAAAGAACACAAGGGATTGGCAAGGTAATGTTGTTGTTCATCTTTCCTTTTTTTTTTTCATATCGTCGAGTCTTGATCCTTATTCAAACTCGAATCTGAAACCTCTCGTAAGGATTGGAGGGTACTCATCTTGCCACCACATATTTGGTGGAGGTTGATTTTATTTTGATTTATTTAAAACCTAGTGTGCGAAAAAGAACAATATTTTTTATTTTTAAGAAAATACATAATTCTATCTTTTGGCTCCTCATTTTCCCACCCTATTCAAAAATCATTTTCTTTCTTTTTCACTCCAAATTCCTACAAAACCAGTTGCGAGATTAAAGAGTTTTCCCAACCTTCTATTCAAGTATACATTACAAGATTCCGGGATGATGCATTGTATTTTGGGAGTACACTGTCACTCGTTATCTAAATATAAAATCTACTCTAAAGATAGTGCCTCTCATAGCATACCATTATCTTTTCACATCCTAACTTCATTTCATCTTTTACTACTTATCATTACAAATTATTATTTCCCTCTCTACTATTTTTCAACAGGTCATAAGATGGCAACCCAGCTGGCAATTTTGTCTCACAAAGCAGTGGGAGGTTTTGTGTCGCACTGTGGATGGAATTCGACTTTGGAAAGCATCTATTTTGGAGTGCCAATGGCTACTTGGCCAATGTACGCAGAGCAGCAAGCAAATGCATTTCAACTGGTTAAGGATTTGGAAATGGCAATCGAGATTAAAATGGATTACAGAAAGCATCCAAAAATAACAACAGGCCAAGAATTTATAGTGAAGGCAGATCATATTGAGAAAGCAATAAGGGAACTTATGGACCCAGAAAATAAAATCCGGATGAAAGTAAAGGAGATGGAGGAGAAGAACAGAGCAGCAACCATGGAAGGTGGCTCTTCTTACACTTTTATTGGAAGTTTCATCCAGAGTATCATGGAGAATGCTCAATGATTAACTACTTCGATATGTTTTTTCTTGAGCCAAGGGGTTTATCAAGAACAAGGTAAGGGATAAAGTCTGCATACACTTTACCCTTTCTAGGCCCCACCGAGTACGTTGTTTTTGTTGTTGTAATTTGATTGATATAGTTGGTTATGTACCATCATTTCCAAAGATACTAGTAGAGGTTGCCCATGCTGAGCATGACCCAAGATTGTATTGATTGTTATAATATCTTTTATTAGCTCAATTTGTTTCACGTGACATACAAATATTTCAAATATTCTTTTAGCTCACACATCCAAGCACATATAAATCAGCATTCCCATCCAAAACAACAAAAAATGCTTTAAAAAAGAGGAAGAAGAACCCACCAGAAAAAGAGAGTTACAGAAACTAAAAAGAAAACAAAAGACTCAAGAAAAAAAGAGTGGACAAAAATGAAAGAGAGAAGAAGAACCCAACAGAGAGAGAAAGTGAAATGTCTTTTGTAACAAATGTTAAGCTGTAATTGTCACGGAATCGACTTATCAAAGTGAAAGCAGCACCTCAACCTATGTTCCTGAAGAGTAGTTATTATCAAGCTGATATTACTTCCAAGTCTAACTGAAAGAAAAAGTTGTTGCTTTTTTAATTGTTGTGTATAACTTCTAATTCATTGATCTTGATGAGATGTTTATGTTGTACCTATATATAAGATCTTCTCAAGCCTTTTATATTTCAATCAAGAAGTATCAGCAAAGGCATGCAACTCAGAAAAAGTTAAGAGAGGGGTCTGGTTAAGCCATATGAATGATTTGATAAGTCAACACTTCCAATTTCCATGGAAATACAAAATGAAGATAAAGATGAGGTAGAATTCTTACTACATTATTTAATTTCGAGACTTAATACAATCCAATAACTATACATACATCATAATATATGCCTTGGGTTTGATCTTCTTTCGTGGAAGGCGTAATGGCAGGCTACTACCAAAAGTAAGTCACAACTTAATCAATAATCACTAATGACCAACAATGGATATAATGAGTTAAATGGCAGATTTTGTGCTTACATAAGTTGGTCAATGCTTTGGACATGTGCAAAGAAGAAGCACCGATGCTCCGGTTAGGAGGTGCGAGGGTTGGATTTAGGGGTTACTCGGCGGGGTAGAGGTAGACCGAAGAAGTATTGGGGGAGGAGATTAGACATGATATAGCGAAGCTAGATCTCACCGAGAACATGACCTTAGATAGAAAGGAGTGGAGGTCGCGAATTAGAGTAAGACTGGTAGGGTAGTAGGGTTGATGTCTAGTCTTGGAATATAGAAGGGTAGTAGGATTAGTAGTGTCTTTATATCCTGTGTTGTCATTATCCGTCTTACATTGTCATTTGCTTTTCGTTATTAATTGTTCTCCTTTGTTTTTCCTTTCCTTTTCCTTTTTTCCGTATCTAGTTTATTCTGCTTATGGGTTTTTGAAACGAGGGTTTCCCGGAAATAGACTTTCTACCTCTATGAGGTAGTGGTAAAATCTGCGTACATTTTTACCCTCCCCAGACCCCACTTGTGGGATTCCACTGGGTATGTTGTTGTTTGTTATAAGCTGGTCAAAGCAGCCAAAGATGGCTAGCTACAAGTGCTGATAGGAGAATTGCATCTGCCTGTCAAAACAGGTAAATGTGTTCAGTTCAATGTGGGGTTCAATCTAATCTTTTGGCCCTTTAGAATTGGTTCCATTTCTATCTGATATGACCAAGAATATGCTTAGGGTGCATTAGGGTGTTGAACCTTGCTATTACACTCGAAGATACACTCTGTTAGCACTTATGGGCCGTCTTTATCATATGCCGGTAGAAATCAAGGTATATCATCATTTTCAAGAGGGAGAAGAGCTCTTTTGTTCCATAAGAGGGACAGATATGCCATGAATATCATCTCATAAATGGATACCTCTATTGTAAGGCCATATCTGGGGGGGAAAAAAATTGACAAGAACTTTTCTTTCATTTTACTGCAGAACTTTTTATGAGTTAGATATGTTGTTTGTGCTTTCATTGTTCATTAGGTAACAAATAAATTAATCTTAGTAAGCATACCAAAAAAGCTAAGTGAGCCAGTAGTCTTATTAGTGTTTTAAAACACTTGAGAACAAAAGGGTAAAATTGATTGCAGAACCACAATCATAGAATTGATGATACTATTGTGGCCAGGACTCGTGTAGTCGGGACTCCGGAGATTATATTTTCCTTCTATAACGAGTTTGCTATCAATCTATGTTTATATAAGACTTGCAAATTATCTTTCTTATGGGTCTATGTTATGCGGTGATACTCCAAATATGCATCAAAGAATGAAAAACTTTGATTGTCTTTATCATAATAAGATTATTTTTTCTAGGTGAATTGATATTCATGGATGTATTCTCTTTTGCTATTGGACAGAGTCTTTGCCTATGCATCCTTTAGTATCAACAATATTATATCTTTGCTCTTTTTCTCTATTTCCTTGCAAGTGTAGTAATGGGGGTTGAGAGTAGCGTACGATAAGGAGAAACTGCAACAAAAAGCCTTAGCTACAAGTTGCTTATGGTTATTGACTTCTGAAAAGAATAACAAAGTTTCAACTGGTTAATTTTAGTTCTCAGTGCAGGATTTTCTTTTTTTTTGTATAAGAATATTAAGCATATGCACGTGCTATGCACAGGCACGAGCCATCTAGTATACTTATGTAAGTGTTTCTTTACTAGAATGGTCATCCCAGCCCTCCATAACCAAGTTTCCTTTCCCAGTCCTTGTGTATTTATTTTCCCTTCATCGGTTCATCCACACTTTTATACTTTTTTCTTTGTCTAGGTATGAGAACTTTACCTAAGTACAAGCTCTTTTTACATCAGTTTATACATTGAAGCAGAGAAGCTGATAATAATCAAACAACCACACACAAGATGAGTTTCAGGTCAATCCAACTAGGAAAAAAGAGGCATTACTTTCTACAAATCGCAGGAACCAATCCCCACAACATAAGTATACTGCATCATAAAACCCTTCAAATAATCTGAACTGAATAGATTAACATACATTCGAATCATATTAAATGAAACGATGAAACAGGTCCTACTTTGGTGTTAATCACAGCCATACTAGTTTGAGCTGCTCTTTTTGCTCAAGTTAGGAAAAATGCAACCATCCAGGAAGAGAGTTTAAAGGAAAGTACCTGTCTGATATAGGATTGTCCAATACTCAACGCGTTGGTGGAAACAATGATGAAAACTCAGAAGTAGATGCTGGAATATATATCTTAGGATTCTTGGGATCAGGGACCCAATGTATCTCACTCATGTTTGGTTTCTCCACGAATGCCATAGTAAATTCTCCCACTTTTTCTGCCTTGCCTCGCTTACCTGCCCGTAGCACATGGTTGTTGCGGTTATTTCGGATATAAGAAAAGATGCCATTTTCTAACCTGATGATATCCCCAGCCTCAAAAGCATCACATTCATCCCCCCACATTTGAAAGTGAACTGCAGCTGTCTCATCTGCAACTAGCGCCAAACACGTATTTTGTTGCCCTTCTAAAGCTATCCTCCCTTTCTCCAAAACAATAAATTTTGTGTTTATATTGTTTGATGCAGCTGGTACGATGTCTTTTAGAGGCTGCATCGATACAATATCTGCAACCAAACTGTCTAATTACCAAACAATTTAAACTTTTCCGCACTCATTTCCCAATCATACCACATTCTCCTGTGTAATCTCTTGAAAAGGTACATTTTGTTTATAAAATTTGTTTGCATTTCACTATAGTTTTCTTAAAGAAGATAATACAATCATCACTTAACAGCCATATATGTCTAAATTTCCTGCATGAAGTGTAATACATAAGCATATATTTCTTGAAAACTGAGTCTAGTAATTATACAAAAAAATACAAGGCGCATCAAACAAACATGCTTGTTAAATGGTTTCGTACATTCTAAGAGGTCATTTGATAGCTAGTACAGAAGCAACTTATTCATGCGTAAGGTATATAACGTTTGGTAGCTAGCTAAGAAAAAAGTTATTGTTTGATAAGCAAGACAAAAAACCGCATAACTAATACATGTACTCCCTCCATTTCAAAAAAGAACAACCTATTATGACTTGGCATGGAGTTTAAGAGAACAGATAAGGCTTTTCAATCTTGTGATCTTACATTAAAGTTATGTCAAATCTATCAAAATACCCTTTAATCTTGTGATCGTATATCACGTGGGAAAGTTGAGATTAAAATTTTACCAAAAAAAATTATCCTTTTTATAAATCGAATAAAAAAGAAAGCATATCATTCTTTTTCAAACGGAGACAGAGAAAATATAAGATATGGGGAAATTTGTGTATTATCTTAGATAGAGAATGAAATAACTAATACTAGCATAACTAATACCTACATAATTCCGGTTAGTTTTCGTGGGCATTCAATCAAACACATGGAGTGCATAGAGCTCTATTATAATCTAAATATATTCTAACATGTATTAGCAATCATATCCAAAAATAAAATTGCTAATTTAAGATTCAATTATACCATGTATATGGTAGTGTTGGAATTGCAACAATAAAATTACTCCTTGCTATAGAGGTTTGGGCCTTTTACAATTACCAAACATCTTTAAATTTCTTTTATAAAATCCATATCTTTATATTATTATATAAAAAAGAAAGTATTAAAAATAACTCTAAACTTGACATAGATTATTAGTTTGATCCCCAAATTATTGATAGTATTAAAACACCTCTTTCCAAATCCATCCCCCTTGTATCCACCTCTCTTCTTCTTCTTTCCATCCATGTTAAGGGTTTGGACCTTTTCAACTTCAAAACCATAGAGAGACTCCAAAACCCTTTTTATCTCAATCTATACATGAAAAAAGTTCAATAATATTTGAATCTAAATTTTGTATCCCAAATTATTGAATAGATGATTTTATTATCAAACTATGTTACCTTGGAAGCAGAGGGGATTGTTTTGAGGGAGATCTTAGTGATGTTGGAGAAAGAGGAAGGCATAAGAAATTTAATAGGAAGATTGGCAAAGTTTACAACTCTTCTTCCCAATCTACTCCCCATAACAGTGATAACAAACTACCTAAAATTGAAATCTTTTAGCAACAAAAAAAGGAAACATACAAAAGATAGAGAGAGATACAAAAGCAGTAATTGAACCATACCAGAACATATTGAAAGAAAAGGTTCAAAGTGAACAAAACCAAATGTCTGTTATATACTCAATTAGTCCATAATAAACAAAAGAACAAGTAACTAAATGGATAAAATTAATTAAGAGAATTGAAAAAACACTTGGTTCTGTATGGGAGACGAAGGAGGCGGCGGCGTTTATGGGAGAGCTCACTGGTTTGCGAAAACACTTAAAATAAATAAAGACACTCAAAGAAAAACACTTGGAAAAGAAATGAAATAAAACATTTAAAACAAGTGAAGACAAAGGAGGATTTGATGCTTGAAGACGGACCAGAGTATGATAAAAGAAGATAGATTCAACAACATTCTAACACAAGGAATAACAAAGACCCACAAATAACCATTAAGCAACTTAACAAGAAGCAAGAGAACTTAGATTAGTCAGTTTATGGACCCATTTCTTGAATCAGATCCTTATCAGCACTACTAATTCATAACAAATAGGAATAATACCAAGACAAGAGAACAAACCATAACAACATTTAGCCACAAAAATATATCAGAAATCCAACAAGAACAGAATGTAAAAATGACCCCGAACGATAAGTTAAGGCCTCAGATTTTATACAAACATATAAACAAACACTCTTGTTTCACTGAGATACGAGTAAATCAACAAAGAGACAAGAACAACAACAATATACCTAGTGGAATCCCACAAGTGGGGTCTGGGGAGGGTAGAATGTAAGCATACCTTACCACTACCTCATAGAGGTAGAGAGGCTGTTTCCTGGGAACCCTCGTCTCAAAAACCCAAAAGCAGAATAAACTACATATAGAAAAAGGAAAGGACAGGAAAAAGCACATGATAGTATGCAAATACGATAAATTTAACATAACAAAACGGAAAATGACAACACAAGATATAAAGGCAATGTAAATGCGCTAAAAGTAAATAAATATAATGGCAACATATGATGTGAAGACATCACTACTCCTGCTATCACCAAGTCATATATCGACCTACCCCTACTAACCTATTAGCCGTCTACTCTAATACGCAACCTCCACTCTTTTCTATCTAAGCCCATGTCCTCGGCGAGGTGAAGTTTCGCCATATCTTGTCTAATCACCTCCCCCCAATACTTCTTCGGCCTACCTCTACCCCTTCGTGTATCCCCTAAATCAACAAAGAGACATGCTTCGAAATTAGAATGAGGGGTGCTCAACTGCATAGATCAGCTAACATGTCCACTATAAAAGGGAAAACTATGCAGCTGGCTACCCAATATACAGTAACCAAAATAATCTGACAGCCTTCATATATCATATTTTATAGTACAAACCCTAATTTTATATTATTTCATCTTATTCCTACTCCATCTCTGACAAAATGTTAAGAGCTGCAGCCCCTCTCCTCTCTTCTCTCGTCTCTTTTCTCCTCCAAGAATGTTAAGAGTCACAATCCCTCTCCTCTCGCCTCTCTTCTCTTTTCACTTCCAAACGATGAAGGAACAAGAACAACAAAACCCTAGAAAAATTCAAGATTGTTGTTGTTTGAGTTCTTGACTCTGGTCAAAGTATCGGGATGGGATTGACCGAATCATAGATGCACCCCGCGTCCGCACCCACACCTGTACCGTGTCGAGACAGGTTCAGTGGCAAAAACGAAGAGCCCCCACAACATAGGAAATAAGCATTACCTTTTAGAGGGTAAAGAATTGAGACAAGTAACTTCTAGCGCACGAAGCAAGATTGAAAGAAAACTCAACTAAGCTTTAGGTTCCGGAAATTTCGAGATCCAACAAAGCATAGTGAAGGAGGTAGGGTTAATATAAGAAAGGATTTAAGGGGCTTGAAACAATGTGGTTTGAAGAGATAACGATTGTACGAATTTAATAAATTCTCGAACAGATTCTCACAAGAATTTCAAAATGGATCGCCTGATTTTAGGCAAGGAAACCAAAATGACTTCACTTGGCTAGAGTCTGGAACATTGGAACATTTTTCGTAGAAGTCCCATGCTCTACAATTGGTTCTGTATGGAAGACGACGGAGGCGGCGTCGTTTATGGGAGAGCTCGCTGGTTTGCAGAATTGAGAAGAAGACGCGTATAAGGGCGTTTGATTTGTACCTATGTTGCTCTTCTTTTTTCTTCCATCCGAGATTCAGCGCATGTATTGGAGCCCGACTAATTTGTATTCACACCGCATAGGGCCCATCCAGGGGAAGCGAAGCTCCCTATCAAGGATTTTTTCATACCAAGGACTCAAACCCGAGACCTCTGGTTAAAGGAGGAGAACCTATGTTGCTCTATGTATCTGTATAGTCTCTATGCAATGTTTGTGACTTGGTTTTGCTGGATTGCTATTGTAAGAAAGTTAAACTACCTTATTAGACATACATTACTATCATATATACTTTTCTTATCTATACTTTTTAACAATTACATATATTACCACTAGTGAAAATTTTTGCATCACATATTGAGAAAAGATATATTTATATACACATATACCTAAGAATTAGCCTCCATTAATTATCTGCACAATTAAACCATCCCCAATTCAAACTTTCTTCTTAATCAACACACTCTCTCTCATCAACCTCCATCTCCAACAACCACTTTCTCTCTTCCTTTCTTCTCTCCACCATGATTTCCACCATTAAATGCTTAAAAGTATATTTCGGAACAGTAAAATAGTAATTTGAGGTTTATGTCAATTCAATCATTAAAAGTCATGTATTTTGTGACAAATTTCAATTTGTTGTCTCGTAATTTTTAAAAGTTAAGATAAAACTCCATTGATTTAGAATTTTCTTAGTTTTCTTTCATGGCTAGTGATTTTCCAAACGAGAAAATGTTAATTTACTATTGCTCAAAAAATGCCGTGAAAATTATCACTATGATTCTTGATATTTTCAGCTACTCAAATTTTTTTTTGATAACGATAATGACCACTCAAATTTGAGAATCCAAAATTGCAACAACTTTGATGAACAAAAGAAAAGGCTAATATGTAATTTGCTACAAATAAAAAGGTTTATGCAATAATTGTGATAAGCATTGATGAAGAAGAAGATGAGAAAGGACTTTTTGGATTGGTTGGAAGTATTGATGTGTCTGACATATTATTGAGTTAATGATAAGTTGGAAGTTTGGAGATAAACTTTGACGTCCAAAGGATTCAAATTGAGCAGAAATACAACAGAATACTTGAGTGCAAATTCAATGTTGCATCGGATGAAGCGGACATGGTAGTGAGGCTAGCCACTCGGCCTATTCCTAAGAGAGTTTTAAATATCTTGGGTTCATTATCTAGAGTAGTGAGGACATAGATGATGATGATGTCACACATCACATTGGGTCAATACGTATGAAATGGAGGCTTGCCCTCCGAAATACTGTCTGATAAGATACCACCTAAATTTAAAGGTAAGTTCTACAGAGTGGTGATTAGACCATCCTTATTGTTATGGGTGGAGTGTTGGCCAGTTGCGAACTCACATGTTCAAAAGATGTATGTTGCATAGATGAGGATGTTGAGATGGATGTGTAGGCATACTAGGAGTGACAAGATTAGAAATAAGGTTATTCAAGAGAAGGTGAGAGTGACTTCTATGCCAATCAAGATGAGGAAAGAGAGACTAAGATGGTTTGGACACGTGTAGAGAAGGTGTGTTGACGTTCCAATTAGGAGGTGTTAGAGTTTAGACTTACAGCTTGTTTGGATGGTGGTTTTTCATTGTATGGTTAGTAAGAGAACCACATTCGTTTTGTTTGTTTCATTAATTCTATGGTATGGTATGGTTTGATTTCATGGTTCTGTAACCATGAAAACCCTCACTTTTTGAAACCACCAACTTGGTGGTATCCCATGTTCTCTTATACTGAAAATTCTAAACAGAAACTTAAGCAAAAAGATTAACAAACTTTATCGAACTATTATAACAATCAACTTCAAGGCTCCTATGCCTATTGAGGACAAAGCTAACAATAACAAACAAATGAAGTAACTGATGCTGAAAACAGAACAGGGCGTAGACATGACAAAGGCAACAGTTATTCAACCAAGCCAATTTAAAATGAAGAACTGAACATATTTTTCAATGGCCAAAGGCACAAAAATAGTAAAAAAAAAATTGATCAGATTACAGGATTTATTAGTGAGAACTCAGAGAGAATAACAAGATATGAGATCATCTTTAACAACAGGGAAAACAAGAATAACTTTAAGCTACATCAAACATCATAGCAGCTAGATCTTGGGCGAGACAAAGGAACTTTCTACCATTTAATCTAATGAATCCTAATACATGATAACTGAAACAAGATAAAGAACATCTTAAATAAGAATTTAAACCGGCAAACGAAGAAAAGAATATACCTCTGAACTGAAGACGACGAAAGAGAAAGCTTTCCGCCACCCAAAAACGAATGCCGACGGACGAAAGGAATTGAAAGAAACCTCTGGCTCAAACCTTCATGGGTGTTTCCAGAAGCTTCGCTGGCATGCAAGCTCGTGCCAGGCACACTGAATCGTACGGATTCGAGGCGAACGATGTGATGCCGCGGTGTTTGGATGAGCTACGGAGTATGAGGTGCGTAACAGCTTGTTTGGATGATTGGTTTCCATATTATGATATGGTATGGTTATCAAAAGAAAAGAAGAGTTTGTTTTGGTTGTTTCATTCACGCTTAACTTTAGACACCTAAGATAAGTTCCTAATAGACACCTCAATTGTTCAGACTTGATTCCATTAAACACTTTTATTTTCCACTATTTTTTTTTAATTTTTCACTAAAAATAAATAATTGCGATCCAAAAAAATTTTTATTTTTCACAAGTAGATTCTCAAAATTTTCAGTTATCCAAAAATTTTTGGGCCTGTTTTGAAAGGCTTGGGCCTGGAATTGGACCCAAATTGGGTAGGCCCATTTAGAATAGAGTTGAAGGGACCAGTTCCCTTAGGCCATTTTAATTGATTAGAAAAAATTATGCGGATAAACAAACATATACTAGTTAATTAACAAATATAGTTATAGTTTAAATTAATTACGACTTTCAACAAACATCTAGCTGTAATTATATTTTTGGTTTTGTATAATTCGCACGATTATACAATAGATGTGCGCGAATCAAATTGTATATCGAAATATACAAACATCGCGAATTGTATAGCAAATTATACAAATGTTGTGCACGGTGTATAGCGAAATATACAAAAGTTATATAAAAATTACGAATTGTATAGCGAATTTTACAAATGTTGTTATGACTATAATTACGAAATGTAATTATCCAGACTATAACTATAGAGTATAATTAGGCTTTATATGTTTGCCATTTATGAAATTCGCTCGTATATCAAATATGATAAGTATGATATGAGACAAACTTAAATTAATTACGTCCTTCTTAATTTTAATAAAATAAAATAATTAACAACTACCTGAAATAATAGATTAATTACATCACTAACTATGAATTACCTAATTTAAAAGAACTAAAAGCATATTAAGTTAAACAATATTTTTCGAGACGATTTTCTAAATATTTATAGAACATGAAAGCCATATATAAATCTGTATAAATAGAGAAATATATAAATACATAATTTATTTCTGAAAAATAACAAAACTACTTAAAAAGTAATGAAAATATTTTTGAATTTTCCAACGACGATCATTTCAAATTGTTCAATAACTAAAGAAGTTTGATAATCAATTTATATTTTGGAGGGTTAAAATTGGATGTCAATGTTACGTCGGAAAATGACTTTCGGTTCCAAAAATTCGATTAAGACTTAATTAATTTAAGTAAAACCGAATCTTTTAAAAATTAGAGTCGCCACTTAATTTTTAAGGAAAAATCAAGAAAACCGATTAAATTATTTTAAAAAGACTTAACAGAGAAAATCCTTTTAAAATCCAAAAAAAAATGGGTTCGGGTTCATATTTCTATTTCGGGAAGGTTTTACGCACCCGAAACATCCGCTAACATGCGGTTATCCGACGATTAAATATTTTGACTAACTTTGAAATAATATAATTTTTTTGTTTTATTAATCTCGAAAAAATTTAAATAATATATTTTAAGAGTAAGAAAATAGAATATTTAAGTTGCTATTTATATTTTAATCAATTAAAATTAATTAAGTAAACTAAATAAAGGAAGTTTAATATTAAAATCTAACTAATTTTATTTAATTAAACGGAGTTGAATGGATTTAATCAACTAATTAGAATTTTGAAATCTATTAAATTCTAAGTATTTTAAAGAAAGAGACGTACATATATTTTTTCAAAAATATTTTAAAGAAAAAGGTGTTTGAAATATTTTAAGAAGTATTTTAAAAGAATTTAATTTCCTAAAGGCGATTTTTATAGTCAAGATCATAAAACGACGTAGATGGCTAACTCGGGGAAACTTAATTAGATTAAAACACAACAAAACAACATAAATTAAAGTTAATGATAAAGATAATAAAATAATTATTTCAAGCAAAATAATATAAACAAAGTAAACAAGATAAATTAAATAGAATTGGGCTTTGACAGGCCCAATTTTCAAAAGCCTTCAATAAATTTTTATATTGGGCCTGCCAAGCCCTTTATTATTTTTTTGCTTCCTTGGGCTGTTGGCCCAATTCATTTCAGCTGCAAAAGATTAATATGACAAGTGGGCCGGACTGCCCCTGCTGACCATTTGGGCTTCTGGCCCATATTCCTGTGTAAGCAATTTTCGTATACAGAAAGTGTATACCAGTGTATAAAGATACGTTGCCACCCTGAAAAATAAAATCCGACAGTTCCGAGCAGCTGGACATAGGACGAGATTGACCCGATACTCAACGAAATGCAAGGAGGAGTCAAAAATAGACTCGGTACAACATTACATGCAAAGAAAATAAAGATAAGGAATGAGTAATAAGAAATATTATATTTCACAAGTGATATGCAACTCACAACTGGCATGACAACACAAAATGATATCAAATACTAATAAAAGACCTTAAGACTTATGAGAAAAAGAAATTGTACGAATTAGGACAAACACATATAATATAAATATTCACTATATATATAGGTGTATATAGGTGCATAGACACATGGATATAACAATACATAATATATATATAGATATAAGCCACTACGAAACGACAATACGACCAAACAATTTTCGAGTTTCATAAATACATTCATGTACATGCATTATGTATATATGTATATAGGTGTATAGGAAACTTGGCATTGTGATATCATTATATAATCAAACAAACTAATAAACTTTCAACTTAAAAATCCTTATATACATGTAGAAATACACATTATATGTATATATATTCATAGATATGGCAGCCCAACAAACCGGACAACATTTAAATATAGATACATGTTCATATATGTATATGTATATGTAGATATTCATGTATATGTGCGTGTATACGGCTGTATATACACCGTGATACGACTACACTTGCCATATAACCAAACAACTCTCCAAGTTATACATACATATACATGCGTATGCTGATATATACATGATATACAGCAGCTAAACTAACGAACAATACATATATTCAAACATTCTTCAAGTTTTATACATGCATAATCATATATATATCTTCATATACATAGATATACAACAAATAACCGCTAAAACAAACAATATTTAAACATTCTTCAAGTTTTGTGCATGTATACGCAGATATACAGCAATATACAACCATTCAAACTCATATATACTCAAACATTCTTCAAGTTTTATATATATACACAGGTATACGTCATCTAAACTAACATATACCTAACCATCTTCGAGCTTTGGACATATATACACAGGTATACAGTCTCTAAACTAACATGTACTCAACCATATTCAAGTTTTGGACATATATACACAGATATACAGAGATATACAGCATCTAAACTAACATATACTCAACTATCTTCCAGTTTTGGACATATATACACGGATATACAGAGATATACAGCATCTAAACTAACATACACTCAACTATCTTCATGTTTTGGACATACATACATAGATATACAGAGATATACAGCATCTAAACTAACATATACTCAACTATCTTCATGTTTTGGACATACATACACAGATATACAGAGATATACAGCTTCTAAACTAACATATATTCAACTATCTTCAAGTTTTGGACATATATACGCAGATATACAGAGATATACAGATCCAAACTAATGTATACTCAACCGTTCTTCAAGTTTATACATGTATACGTAGATATACAGCAGTATACAGCCATCCAAATCAACATATATTCAACTATTCTTCAAGTTTTATACATATATACGCATATACGTCCTCATATACATAGATATACAGCAAAAATCAGCCATCAAAATCAACATATATTCAACTATTCTTCAAGTTTTATACATACATACGCATATACGCATACCCACAATATCGACATTCACAATCAGAACAAACTAAACACGATACAACTCGAGATGAAGAGTAACGGACATTACCTTTCCCGGGGCAGCGAGCTAGGACGTTGAACGAGAATCAACTTCGACCTTAGACCCTTGACCTCACGATTTCAGAACCGGGAAACTATTGCAAGAATCCGAGAAGATGTAATACTAAAAAAAATCCAGAGCCAAAAATCCAAAAAAAAAAAATCCCTAAGTAATTTTTAGAACCCGAAAATCCAAGAAAAAAAAAAGTCCCTTATATCAGTGTTGAACACTGATTATATAGTCGAAAACAGGGGCAAAAGGGGAAAATCTCCATTCGAATTCAAAAATCGAGACCCCTTTTTCAAGTCTCACATCTCAACCATCGATTTAAATCGATGGTTGAGATATGAGACACGTAAAGGGGGTCTCTTTAACGTGCAAGGACAATGAAAAAGAGGAGATGGAGATTGGTTGACCAAACAATGGCCAAAAACCGGCCACTGCCGCGGCGGCTTCTCTTTGCTTTTTTTTTTTTGCTTTTGGTTCAGGGTTTATGGGGAGAGGGGACGCGTGGGATGAGAGTAATGATGGTTTCTTGGCATTTTTGCCAAGAAGAAAGCTGCCATGGTTGCCATTTTTGCTTTCTTTTTCTGGTTTTGGCGTTTTGGGGAAGGGGAAGAAGACAAGGGGGGCGACTGGGTCTTGGGGGAAGAGGAAAAGGGTTTTAATTTAATTGTTTGGGTCGGGTCGGGTTAGGTTGTTGGGTAGGGTTAGGGATTTTCTTTTCTTTTTTTAAAAAAAAAACGAAGTGGGCTGGTCTGGGGGGCTTTAAAAGGGAAATTGGGCCTGGAATAGATTGGGCCAAAGGGAAGACTGGGCTGAAAATGGGGGAATTGGGCTGGCAGAAAAAGGAATGGAATTGGGCCAAAAATTGGCCCAAAATGGGTCTGAAAAAGAAAGAGAGAATGGGTTTTAAGGAAGATTTTAAAAATTAGCCACTTTAGTCAAAATGTGACCAATTTGAATCGACTCGGAATCAATTGATTAATTTGACCACAAGATAAATTAATATAAATTAATCAAAGAGCTTTTAATATTAACAACTTAAAAACAAAGTAAAGTATTTAAAGATAGAGTCTATTTATATTTTAAACATGACTAAAATTAAAGGATTTATATAATATACGCAATATATAAACATAGAATATATATAATACGAAAAAGTAAAGTAAAGTATTTTAAGATAAATACATATAATACGCAATATATGAACCTAATAAAATTGAAAATTCAAAGATTCGATCATAAAATTATTTGAAAAAATATTTCTTGCATTTTTGAAAGCTAATTAATTCAAGTCGTTAAAATTAATAGCTCGATGATCAATTTATATTGTGGAGGGTAAAAATTGGGTGTCAACAGCTGTCCCTTTCTTTGGGCATGATCGATGAAAGCGATCGTGGACAAAGAAACTTGACCAATCCAATTTTGAGCCGACCACATATTCATCTCGTGGAAGGGTCTTGGCACGGGCTATAGGAAATTGTGGCTGGACCCCGATTTCGGATTTCCTACATATCTCAGGTTACATGAGAATTCAGGCCACTTGTAGTTCAAAACGCTTGATTCTACGCACGATTTTGAAAAAATTCAAAAGCTATCCAACATCGAATTATGGAGAAATTGGAATGCTTGGGATGAGATTTTACGAGTAAATGTTAGAATACAGCCGAGTTTCAAAATTGAATCCGCCTACATATCCTTGGACTAAGGAATCAGGCTGCTTGTAGTTCGACTATATCGGTTGAAAAGGGAATCTCTTATTCAAGACAATCTCTGGTTCAGGAGGAGTGACAAACAAAACGAATCATGAAAAAGAGGCTTGCAACCTCTTAACCATAAATGTGGCGCGCTTCACACCTATAATTAAGAACTTGCACAGGCATAATTTCCAAAATTCTTGATACGTTGTCACTCAAATTGAGAACGTGGCATCTGGTGAGAATTGAGATCACCTGGATGTGAAACTGAAGACTACAGACTCAAGGAAAATACCCACATGCCTTCTGATAGGGGTGTGGTTAGATTATGGTAGTCGTTTCTCAGCTCACGTCCGAAGAGTTTGACGCCCCTCTTCAGACTATGTCCCAGTTCGCTGCTAAGAAAAAGTTCCACGTTGTGCCGCCTCCTATTTGATGACGTCCACACCTGTGGTTTGTTCTGAGAATTCACCCTTTCGGATGCTCTCGATATAACTAAGACAAAAACCATTAGTATAAACCATAACTTAAATATAGGGATGATATCTTTTACCATATTCGACCTATATTCTTCTTTTCGATGTGATGCACAATGAGTTGACATGATGCAACGTGATGATGACCCTTTTGGCAATGAATGATGATATCTTTCTTGAGGATGTGATGAATGTGGTGGCCCTTTCGGCAACGAACATGTAATGGCCCTCTTGGCGATTTGAAGATGTGATGGTCCTCTCGGCAACTTGAAAATGCAGTGGCCCTCTCGGCAGCTTGAATGATGAAATGACCCTCTCGGCATCTTGAATAATAAAATGGCCCTCTCGGCGATGAAAATGCGATGGCCCTCGCGGCGATGACTGATGAAATGGCCCTTTCGGCGAATTGAACATGCGATGGCCCTCTCGGCAACTTGAAAAATCTAAACGTGTTCTCGGCAATTGAAAATGTAATGGCCCTCTCGGCGATGAATGATGGAATGGCCCTCTCGGCAGCTTGAACATGCAATGGCCCTCTCGACAGCTTGAGAAAATGTAAATGTATTCTCGGCAATGCAATAGCCCTCTCGGCAACTTGAAGATAGAACGGCCCTCTCGGCAGCTTGAAAATGTAAGTGCCTTCTCGGCAGATTGAAGATGAAATGGCCCTCTCGGCAACTTGTGCGTGCAATGGCCCTCTCGGCAACTTGAACATGTAAGTGTCTTCTCGGCAATGCAATGGCCCTCTCGGCAACTTGAAGATAAAATGACCCTCTCGGCGGCTTGAAAATGTAAGTGCCTTCTCGGCGGATTGAAGATGACATGGCCCTCCCGGCAAATTGAACATGCAGTGGCCCTTTTGGCTATGAGTGATGAAATGGCCCTCTCGGCAACTTGTGCATGCAATGGCCCTCTCGACCACTTGAACATGCAATGGCCTTCTTGGCAGCTTGAAGATGTAGACGTCTTCTTGGCAACTTGATAATGGAAACGTGATGAACGGCTGGAGATTTGAGTGAGACAAACTGTTTACGCCTCGGTAGTTTCCTCACAGACAAGTCCTGTAAATACTTCCCTGCATTCACAAAAAATTTCTTAGTTTCAAAGTGAATTGTTCTGTGTTGATTCTTCGGTCGTCTGCTCCTTATCCCGCCTTTGGTGGACTGCTCCGATCTCTCACCTCTTGATAGACAGAATATAAAATATACGTTTGACAAAAAAGTTGACGTGCAAAACTTTGAAAAATAGGTAAATTTAGAAAGGAATTTTTGAATAAAAAGTCACTGCCAACTATCATGTCACGAAAAGCTTTAGATGAACACATTCGGTTTCTGACATGGCTTCTTTGGCACATCACAATTGTCTTTGAATTTTCTGATCAGGCTGAGGATCTTCAGGGCTTTTGACGACACTTGATGAAATTTTTGAAAGTGATCTCAAAAATTTCTGTCCCAGTTAAATATCGTAATGAATCAATAACTTGGTAGAACTCTGAGAATTTTTGAGACCTTCTCAAAAAATTCTGTCCCGGTTGAAATGTCACACTGAATCACTAGCCTCTTTTTTTTTTTTTTTTTTTTTTTTTTTTTTTTTTAGAAAATCCTGAGAATTTTTTAGATCCCCTCAAAAATTCTGTCCCAGTTGAAATTCCTAATGCTTAAAATTCTGACTTGTTGGAGGTGTCTTCTTGTTCAGAATTTTTGAGTTCCTCTAAAAAATTTTGTCCCGGTTTCCTTTATGGGGATATGACCGAGCCGTTGTGGCGCCTACATATCCCGTTGAGGCAGGAATCAGGTCAAACGTAGTTCCCCTTTCGGGAGATAGAGAAAAATATGAATTTAAACAAGAAAATGACCGAGGCCGACATAGGCCGCCTACGTATCTCATGCTTGAGAATTCAGGTCAAACGTAGTTCATAATACAAAAAGGGATAAGGGGATGACCGAGGCCGACATAGGCCGCCTACGTATCTCATTCTCGAGAATTCAGGTCAAACGTAGTTCATTACAATGGCAGATAATCTGATAACAAACAATAGAAATGATTACAAGGAATTGATGCGATTACAGGAAAAGAGATTAAAAGGAAATCTTGAATCTCTAGACGTAGTGTCTCTTGATAGTATATAAGTCGGTCATCAAGTTGTAGTAGGTGATGTTTGTGCTGAATCTCTACACATTGTGGCATGACCAGATGAATATATTAACATATTCTTCAATAGGTTGATGAGCTCTCTCCTCTGAGTTTCCATCAAATGGATATTGATTCTGACTTCTCTGGTGCTTTGTCTTCTTTCAGATTCACAGTTTAAACTGGCTTGAGTTGTTCTGATTTTGACAAATGACTCGGATATCACGGTCTCTTCATCATACCCTTTGAACACTTCATCGGTATTCACCTCATTTTGTTCATTAAGCTCGTGACATGACATAATATGACAGGTTTTAAAGTTCTTTTACTAAAATCATAAACAAACATCATCAGATAGGAAAAACGAAGCGAGTAAAGTAAACTTCCGTGGTAAAGAAGACTTTCATTTAAAAGAAAGAAAACAATAGAAGCTTTGGCATAGTCACAAGACAGTTTGACCCACTTTTTTTTTTTTTTCAAAATATGGCTAGAGAATTAAAGCATAACAAAGTAAAACAATATAAGAGGTGGGCCTCGAGCCTATATGGACTACCACAATTTCAGGAATAATATAAAAATCGACTTTGTCTATCAAGATGAGTAGAGAATCAGGAGCAGAGTAGATGTCCAATTATCATTTTCTTCTCTGACTCGATGTCTCATGCTTAGCTTCATGGTCACCGCAGCATCATCTCCTTCAAACAAATTCTAGATTCCTTTCCCTAGACCATTGTCCTCGTCGTGATTTTGCACTGGCAAAGACTGGGGCAAGTGAGGCAACGATTTTGATAACATGCGATCGACCTTATTCCTCTTCTCAGTCATCAAAGCGAAGTTGGTGAGGTATCATGACCACAAATCCAGATGTCACCTGCTGACGAAGGGGCAGGGGATTACTATTGACACTAGGAGTAACAGCCTGAAGAGTGACCACCTTTTGATCAATTAAGTCCTGAATCTTGTGCTTCAAGTTGATGCAATTTTCAGTGGTATGCCCAATGGCTCCGGAATGATAAGCACATTTCTGGTCTGTTCTATAAAATTTTTCCAAAGAATTGGCTGGTCTTCCTTCTACAGGATGGAGCATACCTGCGGCTTTCAATCTCTCAAAAAGTTGGGTTCGACTTTCAACCAAAGGAGTAAAGACTCGGGGAGTTCTCTTCACGAGATTTGGACGAGAAATGTTGCAATTATTTCTCGAGGACAAAGGCATTTGACAGTGGTTTGGAGGATTTTGGAAAGTAGGTGTTGGCATTTGGAATTTTGGATATTGTGGAGCTTGGTAGCTTGGAGGGATATTCTGGTAATTTAGTAATGGAGCTGGGACATTTGGAGAGATACTTTGGTAATTTGGCAATGGAGCTTGGACATTTGGAGAGATACTTTGATAATTTGGCAATGGAGCTTGCACACTTGAGTGGACGGGAAAGACTGGGTAGGGATTTTGTGGAGCTTTGGGGTAGGCATTGGATAGTGAGTGCGAAGGATTGTCGAATTTGACATGTTTTGATTTTAGTTCGGATGAAATAGAAGGAACGTCTTTCCTCTTCCTCCTCAATGGAACTGAAGGCTTTGTTCGAGTAGCTATTCGGGTGATTTTTCCTGTCTCAAGACCATATTCGATAGCCTCGCCGACTTTAACTATCTCGATAAATTTTGCTCCAATGAGAGGTAACATCTTATCAAAGTAATCCGGCTCTTGAATGCGCAAGAAGGCTTCGCTAATCTCTTGCTCGGTCATAGGAGGTCTAACCTTTGCGGCCTCTTTCCTCCAACGGTAGGCATATTCTCGATAGCTTTCAGTAGACTTCTGTTTGATTTTCTCCAATGAATATTGATCAGGAACAATTTCGATGTTGTAACAAAATCTTTCAGTAAAGGCATTGGCCAAAGCATTCCAACTGGACCACCGTTTCAATCCTTGAGAAGCAAACCAATCTAAAGCTTCTCCACTTAGACTTAGGCTGAAAAGCCGTATCAACATAGCTTCATTTTTCTTAACCCCCACGAGTTGGTCACGATAGACTCTTAAGTGAACTAGGGGATTGCCGTCTCCACTAAAAGTGTCAAATTCCGGTACTTTGAACCCTTCTGGGATGTCCAAATCCAAGCGAGTGTTCAGATCTTCATAATCCAACCCTGCAGTGCTCGACACGTGGTACAACCCCAGGATTGCATCTGTAGTCTCTTTTCTCATGCCTGACTCAATTACCTCCTTTTGGGCCCTCCACTCTTTTTCCTTCTCCTTGTAAAGGTCGGGTTCGGAATATGTGATGAAGGGAAGATATGTTTCTTCTGGTACTGTCGAGGTATAAAGAGTGGCTTTTAGGGGTGTAGGTTGAGTAGTTGGTGGACTTAGAATGTTTGGATCAGGGTTTTGATATGCGAATGAATATATTTGAGGGTTGTGAGAATTTAGACTTTGGAGAGGAGGCGGTGTTTGGCGTGATGTGCAAGCATGATGGAAGTTAGGAGGGGTTAAGCCGATGATGGGAGTTTTTGGTGGAGGAATATTTTGGTCGGTGGTTGAATTCGGAGGAGGAAAATGAAGTGGAGGCCTTTCATCGTCCAGAGCATGAGTATTAGTGGCGATGGCTAGATTCGCCGGACCTTGAGCCCTTTGTATCTCAGCCCTCATTTCAACAATCTGTTGTAGTAGTTGTGCAATCAACTTGTTCTGTTCAGTAATTGCAGGGTCCGTCACGGTAACTTCAATTAAACCATTGTCCTCACTGTTCTCAGTCATTGTTTCTTTCCCTTTTGACAGACTTTGGTCAGGGAAGGAATCTTTAGAATTCTTAGACCTCGTAAAGTAGGAATGTCCAGTCATTTTCTCAACACAGATCAATTCTAAGTACCTGTCGAATGAAAAATAACTCAAAAGATAAACATGTTAGTCCTTGTTCATAACAAACAATGCAAAATATCACACAGAAACGTAAACACATAATAGTTGTATTGTTCGAAGACATACTAACCCATAAATATAGGAAAATGACTAAATAGGCCGAATGTTTGCCTATTTGATATGAGATTTGTGAATTAGGAAGACGTTTTGTCAAAATTTTCTCGAAAATTATGATTCTTTTGTGGGAATGAAGGAGGAAAAATAAGTTTTTCTATAACGAGGGACAGGGCCTTGGGAGGCTGTCTACGTATCTCGCAAATGAGAAATCAGGTCCGACGTAGTTCGACCAGCTTGAATATTCGAATGGAAAATTTTCTTCTTGTTAGATAAAAGAGCAAAAATTTGGAAGTGAAATTCGAATTTTGTTGGGAAACTCAAGACTCGAAGAAGCAAAAAATTTAGAATTTTGGAAGTAAAGTTCGAATTTTGTTGAGAAACTCAAGACTCAAAGAGTATTTTCGAACGAACTTTTGATAGTGACTGGGATTTTATGCTTAGGAGGCTCTAGCAGATAATTTTTTTTTTTTTTTAAGGAATGGGCTAGATTGTCTCCGAACAAATCAAGGTAATCACATAACACTTATAGCAAGTAGCACCGAAACAGTTATTGCGCGTCCTAGGAAAAATAAGTGACCCTTTTGTGCCAAAGGGTTGGCCTATCGATTTGAAGGATGTATCTTGTTCTTTTAAATATTTCATCGTTCCCCGAAAAGCAAATTTTATAAATAAGTAAAATATATTACAAAGCATCAATAATAAGGGATACATTTTAGTGAAAGGGGAAAATGTAAATACAATGAAAAATATTCCCACGCAGGGGATAAATTAACTAGACGAAGATCCTACTTCATTCTCGGCTTTCTCCATCTCTTCTCCGGATGTGGTGTCGATACTGTTAACCAGGTTGGACCGAGTAATGATGTTTGTTGAACCAAGTGAGCTCATCGATTACCCCCCTACAAAACAAAATGTGTTAGAAAGCCCCCCGAACCCCTGAACGATGATTTATTTAAAAGACATATACATCCTTCAAATTAAACAAACAATATGATCGTCCAGTTGGGCCGGAGGCCACTTTGGACTCAAGGTGGGCTACTAATGGGCCCGATACCCCTTGGATATCGGGTCGACCTAGGCCAATGCACCTACAGGGTTTTTGGTTTCGTTCTACACTAGGCGTCTAAGAGTGGGTTTATTTTTTGACTGTGGAGAGGTGACCCGAGCGGACAACATGGGCTGGGGAAGTTAACGATCGTCGACCCTGCAAGATTGACTCACTTCGTCAGGGTACCCCGATGGAAAATTTTGGACTAAACGGCTGCGACCCGCATAACCGTCGTTTTAGTGGAAAATAAAAATAAAGTTGCCGGGTGGTGGAATATACTATGCATGAATGACATTTAAATAATTAAAAACTTAAACCATAACATTTAAATATATAAGACTTAAACAAATAAAGCACCAACAAACAAACAATCATCTAAACAATTAATAAAGTTAGTCAAAATATCTAATCTAATGGTTAGAACCTAATTAAAGTCCCCAGCGGAGTCGCCATTTCTGTTACGTCGGAAAATGACTTTCGGTTCCAAAAATTCGATTAAGACTTAATTAATTTAAGTAAAATCGAATCTTTTAAAAATTAGAGTCGCCACTTAATTTTTAAGGAAAAATCAAGAAAACCGGTTAAATTATTTTAAAAAGACTTAACAGAGAAAATCCTTTTAAAATTCAAAAAAATGGGTTCGGGTTCATATTTCTATTTCGGGAAGGTTTTACGCACCCGAAACATCCGCTAACATGCGGTTATCCGACGATTAAATATTTTGACTAACTTTGAAATAATATAATTTTTTTTTTGTTTTTATTAATCTCGAAAAAATTTAAGTAATATATTTTAAGTGTAGGAAATAGAATATTTTAATTCCTATTTATATTTTAATCAATTAGAATTAATCAAGTAAACTAGTTAAAGAAAATCTAATATTGAACCTAACTAATTTTATTTGATTAAGCGGAGTTGATGGATTTAAACAACTAATTAGAATTTTGAAATCTATTAAATTCTAAGTATTTTAAAGAAAGAGATGCACATATATTTTTTTTTAAAAAAATATTTTAAAGAAAAAGGCGTTTGAAATATTTTAAGAAGTATTTTAAAAGAATTTAATTTCCTAAAGGCGATTTTTATAGTCAAGATCATAAAACGACGTAGATGGCTAACTCGGGGAAACTTAATTAGATTAAAACACAACAAAACAACATAAATTAAAGTTAATGATAAAGATAATAAGATAATTATTTCAAGCAAAATAATATAAACAAAGTAAACAAGATAAATTAAATAGAATTGGGCTTTGACAGGCCCAATTTTCAAAAGCCTTCAATAAATTTTTATATTGGGCCTGCCAAGCCCTTTATTATTTTTGCTTCCTTGGGCTGTTGGCCCAATTCATTTCAGCTGCAAAAGATTAATATGACAAGTGGGCCGGACTGCCCCTGCTGACCATTTGGGCTTCTGGCCCATATTCCTGTGTAAGCAATTTTTGTATACAGAAAGTGTATACCGGTGTATAAAGGTACGTTGCCACCCCGAAAAATAAAATCCGACAGTTCCGAGCAGCTGGACATAGGCCGAGATTGACCCGATACTCAACGAAATGCAAGGAGGAGTCAAAAATAGACTTGGTACAACATTACATGCAAAGAAAATAAAGATAAGGAATGAGTAATAAGAAATATTATATTTCACAAGTGATATGCAACTCACAACTTGCATGACAACACAAAATGATATCAAATACTAATAAAAAGACCTTAAGACTTATGAGAAAAAGAAATTGTACGAATTAGGACAAACACATATAGTGTAAGTATTCACTATATATATAGGTGTATATAGGTGCGTAGACACATGGATATAACAATACATAATATATGTATAGATATAAGACACTACGAAACGACAATACGGCCAAACAATTTTCGAGTTTCATAAATACATTCATGTATATACATTATGTATATATGTATATAGGTGTATATATAAATACATAGGCATTGTAATACCACTATATGACCAAATAAACTAACAAACTTTCAACTTATATACATTTGTATACATACATGTAGAAATGCACATTATTTGTATATGTATTCATAGATATGGCAGCCCAACAAGCAAATGGATAACATTTAAAGGTAAATTCGAGCTTATATGGATATATATATGTAGATATTCATATATATGTGCATGTATACAGCTGTATATACACCGTGATACGACTACACTTGCCATATAACCAAACAACTCTCCAAGTTATACATACATATACATGCGCATGCTAATATATATATGATATACAGACGATAACCAACGAACAATACATATATTCAAACATTCTTCAAGTTTTATACATACATATACATATATATGTCTTCATATACATAGATATACAACAAATAACCGTCAAAACAAACATATATTTAAACATTCTTCAAGTTTTGTACATGTATATGTAGATATTCAGCAATATACAGCCATTCAAACTCATTTATACTCAAACACTCTTCAAGTTTTATATATATACGCAGGTATACGTCACCTAAACTAACATATACCTAACCATCTTCGAGCTTTGGACATATATACACAGGTATACAGCCTCTAAACTAACATGCACTCAACCATCTTCAAGTTTTGACGTATATACACAGATATACAGAGATATACAACATCTCAACTAACATATACTCAACTATCTTCAAGTTTTGGACATATATGCACAGATATACAGAGATATACAACATCTAAACTAACATATACTCAACCATCTTCATGTTTTGGACATATATACACAGATATACAGAGATATATAGCATCTAAACTAACATATACTCAACCATCTTCATGTTTTAGACATATATACACAGATATACAAAGATATGCAGATCCAAACTAATGTATACCCAACCGTTCTTCAAGTTTTATACATGTATACGCAGATATACAGCAGTATACATAGATATACTGCCAAAATCAGCCATCAAAATCAACATATATTTAACATTCTTCAAGTCTTATACATGTATACGTAGATATACAACAAAACCAGCCATTGGAGTCAACATATATTTAACATTCTTCAAGTTTTATACATGTATACGCAGATATACATCAGTATACATAGATATACAGCCAAAACCAACCATCAAAATCAACATATATTTAACATTCTTCAAGTTTTATACTTTCATATGCATATATATTTGTATATACATATACATATACAAATATGTATACCAACAATGTCATACTAACAACATACTTTAAATGGTTCAACATTCGGATTCAAACATGTATATTAATTCGAGTTCGAAGAGTGGCGAATATTACCTTTTCCGGGGCAGCGAAGACTGGAACCACGAGCCGAACGATACCACTTCACTGCTATAGGTCTCTTTACGAATTTTCAGACTCCAAAACTAAATCACGAAGAACGTAAGTATTGGATTGTTAAAGTTTTTCACAAATCTTAGAAAAAAGGAAGAAGGCTATCCTGAAACTTTGAAGGCTAAGTTGTTCAAAATTTTCCCCAAAACAAAAAATCTCTCTCAATCAGTGTTGGACACTGATTATATAGTCGAAAACAGGGGCAAAAAGGGGAAAATCTCCAATCAAACTTCAAAAATCGAGACCACTTTTTCAAGTCTCACATCTCAACCATCGATTTAAATCGATGGTTGAGATATGAGACACGTAAAGGGGGTCTCTTTGACGTGCAAGAAAAGAGGAGATGGAGATTGGTTGACCAAACAATGGCCAAAATTCGGCCACTGCCGCGACAGCCTCTCTTTGTTTTTTTTTTTTTTTTGGTTCAGGGTTTATGGGGAGAGGGGACGCGTGGGATGAGAGTAATGATGGTTTCTTGGCATTTTTGCCAAGAAGAAAGCTGCCATGGTTGCCATTTTTGCTTTCTTTTTCTGGTTTTGGCGTTTTGGGGAAGGGGAAGAAGACAAGGGGGGCGGCTGGGTCTTGGGGGAAGAGGAAAAGGGTTTTAATTTAATTGCTTGGGTCGGGTCGGGTTAGGTTGTTGGGTAGGGTTAGGGATTTTCTTTTTTTTTAAAAAAAAAAACGAAGTGGGCTGGTCTGGGGGGTTTTAAAAGGGAAATTGGGCCTGGAATAGATTGGGCCAAAGGGAAGACTGGGCTGAAAATGGGGGAATTGGGCTGGCAAAAAAAGGAATGGAATTGGGCCAAAAATTGGCCCAAAATGGGTCTGAAAAGAAAGAGAGAATGGGTTTTAAGGAAGATTTTAAAAATTAGCCACTTTAGTCAAGATGCGACCAATTTGAATCGACTCGGAATCAATTGATTAATTTGGCCACAAGATAAATTAATATAAATTAATCAAAGAGCTTTTAATATTAACAACTTAAAAACAAAGTAAAGTATTTAAAGATAGAGTCTATTTATATTTTAAACATGACTAAAATTAAAGGATTTATATAATACGCAATATATAAACATAGAATATATATAATACGAAAAAGTAAAGTAAAGTATTTTAAGATAAATACATATAATACGCAATATACGAACCTAATAAAAATTAAGATTAAAAGATTCAAACCTAAAAGTTACTTAAAAATATTTTTTGCATTTCGAAAGCTAATTAATTCAAATCGTTAAAATTAAAGCTCGATGATTAATTTATACGGTGGAGGGTAAAAATTGGGTGTCAACAGTCAACACATAGAACACCTTATGTGAATCTCACAATGAAATGAAAGAAACATAGAAAAACTTTACGATGTTTCAAAACTAACCTAAAAAATAAATGAATTTTTAAATAGATGAGTGACATTTTTATGAACTTTTTGAATAAGTAGATCATATTGGAGCTCAATTCGATTTTATAACATGAATTTTAACCTACTCTAATTCGAAACATTATTATCCATAGGTCCATTTCACACCATGAATGTTTGATTTTACAAATCATAATGAACTACATTTTATTTCAATTTATGTTAACCAAAATTGAGTTTGCAGTTCAAAATTATTATTTATTTATTTGTTTGGAAGAAGGGGGGGGGGGGGGGGGGGGGGAGTATACTGGAATTCAAACCTCCATCTCTAGATGAAGGTGTGAGCAAGTCGCCAATTAAATATCGTATTACTCACTTTTAAATGTGTGCAATCACAAACATTTTCAACTTAACAACATTAATGCCACATAGGTTCGATCAATGGCATTAAGGTTTTAAATATTGTGTTCTGCTGGATTTAGGAGTTCAATTGACAAAGTGACGAATAGTAAAATTCAACTAACAAATGAAGCCAAGTACAAGGATCTATTATGTTATTCTACCTGAGATACACGCAAACTTTACTATATCATTATGGGTTTTTTATAGAGAAAATACCTCGCGTCAATGTTCGAATACCAGACGCTACGGTGCTGAACCCATGTCATACTCCCAGGAAAAGCTCGAACGACTTGAAGCAAGAGGGTGCCTATACCTGAAACCAACACAGGTGGGTAGGTAGAGAATATCTAGGGGCGCGAGACAACTTTCTCTAAGGAACTCGGCAAAATAGCCCCGTAACTTTGAGAGAAGGGGTGCCTCCTCACAAAGGGGGTCACAGTGAACAGGCCCCGGCGACTGTCTACCAAAAATACAAGTCTCCGCAAAGTCGTAAGACCATGTATGGGGAGATCCTCAAGCTCAAGAAAGCTTGTGTTTCTAGCATTTAAATTATACACATTGCACAAATTGGACAAAAAGAGGTCTTCATTTTTTGTTTTAATTTTCTATTCAATATTTAGTATCCGCATTGAAGCATCACTAGTCTCAACTCACATCGCATAGAGTCCATTCGAGAGAAGCATAGCATAGAGTCCATTCGAGAGAAGCATAGCATAGAGTCCATTCAAGAGAAGCATTCCCTCCTAAGGAATTTTTTCACACCAATACTCAAAATTAAGATCTCTGTTCAAGGGGGGAGCAGACATTTTCACACCAATACTCAAAATTAAGATCTCTGTTCAAGGGAGGAGCAGCTCTATCTGCTTCACAACCTTTGGTGGTGACGGAGATCATTACTTGCTGATATTAAAATTGGTAAATGACCCCAATAGAAACAGGAATATTTCTATATTCTGACTGCAGGCAAAACATGTATTTTTTTCTAAACTGGAAAATCACACAAAAGTAAAAACTTGAGCTGCACATCAATTAACACCTCTAGAATGTGTTCCTCTACAGTCTACACAAAGGAAAAGTGAATTTACTTAGCACAGTGAATATTCACAGTCAAGAAGTCGAGAGTAGATTTCCTCACAAGTAGGTCTTTCGTTTGGCTCTGCCCAGCAATCTGCGAAAATAAGTTTATGATCAAACTCATCACAAAAAGAAAAATCATGGAAAATTTTTTTATACAATCACGTCACTTAGGTATAGTAAGCTAAATAAAAGTATTGTATAGAGGTAACTACAGAAGACATTATAAACCTACACCTTAGAAAGGATATCATACTAGATAGAAAAGATATGGAGGTCGAGGATGAGGATAGAAGCTTCGTAAGTAGTCAAGCTTTGTGTAGTTTTCCTTATCAATATTATTATTATTACTTGTTTCTTTTGCTTCGATTATTCTATAATTATGTTATTGTAACTGTTCTTTTCTTCATTACTTGAGCCGAGAGTCTATGGGAAATAACCCCCTCTACCTTCACAAGGTAGAAGTTTGAAAGTAGAGGTAAGATCTATGTACACACCACCTTCCCAAATCCCGCTTGTGGGATTATCTCCATTATCTGAGCTGAGGTTCTATCGTAAACAACCTTTACATTAAGAAGGTAGGGTTGCCTACACAGATTAGGTCACTTATAAGGTAATTATAAGTTTTGTTGTTTAGGTTCTTCAAAAAATATTAACAGTGCGTGCCGAATCCTCCAAAAGTAGTGTATTTTTTGGAGGATCAGAAATGGTGTGGCAACATCTTTAGAGTGTCTGAGCAACACTGATAAATAAATAATCTCTACTTTAAACATTAATTGATAACCTGATAAGAGTGGTACCTAACTTGTTATCAGCTAAAATATATTGATAGTGTAAAAATCTATACATTGTGTATATAACTTACATCCAACTGTTATTACCTGCTATTAGTCTGCCGAGGGGTCCTTCAGGTATCTCTAACCTTGATCCTTCATTGGCAACAGCATAAACTACCTAAAAAAGCACAATGCATTACTAGATGCAGCCAAGTAGAAATATACCAATGTCAATTTCTAGAGCTAATTAACCCGTATCAAGTTACAAGGTCAAATTAACATACCCGATCGGGTGGTATACCCTCCCATGGTCTATTTAGGGTACAAAGCTCCCACATTATCACGCCAAAGCTAAAAATGTCACATTTTTCTGTGAAAGGTTCATTACGAATGAGTTCTGGAGCCATCCATTCAGGAGTGCCAGCGGATGTTGAGTCTCTCATTGATGCATCTGTCATTATTCTTGAGAGGCCAAAATCACAAATTTTGACAGTCCAGCGCTTATTCACTAGGCAGTTTGCACTTTTTAGATCACGATGGACAATCTTCATCCGATGCAAGCACATGAGCCCTCTTTAGCTCCAACAGAAACATGAATCAGTTGGTATTATCATAAATCCTGTCAGGATATAAATAACAACATCTCTGCTGTATTTGTTTCAGAGCATTGAGTAAACCAACCTGCATATATCACGAAGTATATTGAGCTTCTTCTGCCAGCTAAGCCTGTTCTTTTGACCACTTACATGAATCAAATGATATAGAGATCCCATCTCCATGTATTCAGTAACCATTGATAAATGTGGGGGTTTTGCACAGGCACCCAGGAACAATATAACTGTGAAGAATGGCATTAGTTAAATCATACTAGCCTGATCACAAATATCATATTTCCAGGCGATATTCGAACTAAAAACCAAACTTGAAAGAAAAAAGAAAAGGGATGTACCATTTGGATGTCGAAGTCGGCTGGGAAAAAGTGACAAGAAAAGAACACTTCAAATTAGAACTGTATAAAGCTCAAAGTAACAAAATCTGTAAAGCAGATACAACACCTAAGGATAGAGATCTCATTGCAGAAGTCCTCCATATTTTCAGCAGTAAGATCTTGCTCCAGAAAAACTTTAATAGCAACCTCAGTCCCATTCCACTTGCCACGAAAAACTTCTCCAAAAAACCCTAGAAATGTAACCAGAGTGTACAACTCAAATTCCATACAGCATAGGGTGGTGGAACCATATCTTTCATTAAAAAAATACAAGTTAGCATCATATTCTAAAGCTCACATTGATCCTACAGGTCACTGTACAATCATTTCTTTGTAGCAGATGAGGTGAATTGACAAAATGGAAAAGAAATACATATCTGGTCTTTGGATCATCGAAGAGACAAGTAAATGACTTTACTTCCTCAACAGCTAATGCACAAAATTTTTTCCTATATGTCCAACACAAATCCTTCTAGCTCTATCTGTGTCCATATCTAGTGTACCTTTCCTCTTAAGTGACATACAACATTTGCATCTTATTTGGGAAGGTAGACACTGTAAGGACCTCTTCCTAGTACAAGAGGACTGGATGGGACACAACATCTAGTGAACATGCCATCTGCAAGATCCACAACCAAGCATTCATAGCTTTTAGTTAGGCATCCCTGTCCAAACAATTGTTTGCAGTCCATGCCACAAGGATCATCTGATCAGTAGCAATACTTTCATCACAGAGGCTCATGTATGGAAGAACAGAAAGTAGTATTAGGGATGGAAGAATTTTTATCACCAAAAGAAAAGAGAGCGGGTGGGGTAGGGGGATGGAAGATTTCCATAGGAATCACAACATTCTGTTTGCTATAAAATCTTTTTGAAGTCGCAACGACTGAATACTTTTAAGAAGCTTTTAATGGAAATGGGATATAGATCTGATAGTCGCAAGGGATAGACATTAAGGAAACCAAATAGCCGCATCTCCACTTCTAGGGCCACTTCTAGTATGTCAGGACCAATAGAACCTGTTTCACCCCAAAGTCCACACACTTGCGTTCTTCTCTGCCACAGAAGCCACAAAATGTTGTCCTTCGGTACGTGAGATTCGGGAGAAAGAAAAATGAAAACAGACATTTCAGGGTCAGTACTAAACTCATCTTTCGCATAGAGGTGCAGACGCATATTGGAGAATCACTGATCAATGTAGCAAAACCCAACAGGACACATCAGCAGATCATAAGAAACCATCACTGTGTTCCTAATCTTAAATATTGTCCACTTTCTTGTCTTCAGCTTTTCAAAGATGTTCTAAACTCAATATATACCTAGGTTAAATGGGAATTTCGATGTGATCTCCTTTCCTTCCTTCCTCCCTCACACGACACATATAAACCCGCATTTGCCTAGTTTTACTTGAATACGGTCCCCAGGTATCCATCCCTCTGTGGAGTCCTCCACGGTCTGAAGTGAAGCAAATAAATCCAAGTTTAATTTACTATCATAGTTTTAGCATAAAAGAATCAAGATTTCATGAATTGTGATGACAAAAAGGATGAGCCTAGCTGCCTGGGTTGCTCCTACTTTAAAGCTGGCAGAGCATGATCCACCAGCAATAGCATTCTAGTTTACAAAGCATGAGACCAAAGAGCAAAGGAGCAACTTAGCCAGCTCATTGCAGTAACTATAAATGGCACCAAAAAAATATACAATTGAGGAACTTAACAAAGAAAGGAAGAAAAGAAAAGAAGCTGAAATACATCAGCACTACCACAAAAATGTTTACAAAAAATGCTTACCTATCCCAACTCGAGTGCCGACAGTCAACTCAGAGAAGTCTATATTCCATTCTTCAAAAGGTAGAAGAGGCTTATTGAGATACATATGTGATTCTAGAATCCTGTTCCAGGTTGAGATCAATTCATCATTCATCCTGTCTGGCCCACTTCTTTCTGGAACCTGCCTCCTCAACTCGTGGGGAGATGAGGGTAATGACATTGCTCTCTGTGAACTCATCTGCTTTCTTGAAAAAGCAAAAAGGTTAGAATGCAGCTCTGACATTTCATCATGGTCATGAAGGAGAAAATCAGGGACCTAAAAGGGACTCTAGTTAGTAATGACTGAAACAAGTAAAGATTAAAAACCATCAAACTACTGTTGGGCTAAAATCTGTGAGGTGAGGATAGAAGTATTTGTTGACAATCAGACTTCCCATAATTCAGCATATACACCTGGTACATGTCCAGCAATCTAGAGAAAGTAATTATGAATTCAAACAAGATCTTAACTTTCTCAAATTGATGAATTTTGGGTTCTAGACTTATTTTGGACGGGTAAGCGACAACCTCTTGATTTAAACCTGAATTAAAAACAAAAAGATAATGCTTTTTCATTCATTTTCCACAATTAGAGGCCCACAAAACAGAGTTAAGAAGAAATTTCCTCTAAAATTCAAACTTCAATAGTGTTACATAGGGAAAAAGTTAGTGTTCTTAACAGAGAGAAACTACTTTGATTAAAAAAAAAAAGGGGCAAGCCCAGTGCTCCAAAGCTCCCGCTATGCGCAGGGTCCGGGGAAGGGGCCAGACCACAACCTATTTTGATACAACCTAAATATTCATCCTCCTTCAACTCGTTTGCAACAGTTCTCTTCCCTTAAGTTCACCAGACTACCCACAACCTCTGACATTTGGTCACAAAGAAAGGCAGAAAGAAAGTAAATAGAATATTTGACTATGGAAGTATGAGTATCATGTGTGAATATATACAACTGAATTAAAAGTGTTGCAACTTGTTCCCTCCAACAATTTGTTTAACTCTATCGTTTTTCTTTACAAATAAAAGTAACTCTGTCTCAGAGATGGCACTAAGTTGGTGAAATTATACATGGGCGAAAATTTAGAACTTCCCCATTTCAAACATCTAGGGTCTGAGGAACTCATATACATCTGTTATCTTACACCAGAAAGCCAAAATGCAAGGATCTGTATCTAATTTTATGTATAGGGATTAGGTAAGCCTTCAAATGATCTTTTGTTCCACTCCAGCCAAATTGTCCAAAAAAATGCATGGAGGGATGGACCCAACGTGCATGTTTCTTACTCTATACAACTTAAAAGATCAACTCTATCAACATCAAAGCTAATATATTACTCTATGTCAAAAGAGGGAATAGAGAAGAGCTTGGGGTCACGAGGCTACTTTGGGATTTACAAAATTTTGGGCTCAATTAAATTTTCTCCTGGCCACTTTTATATGGCAGCTTCATACTATGTTTTAGCTTTTCGATTGATTGCCACATGAGGTCTTGAAAAAAGGTCCTGATTGATTTGCTTTCAATTATCACAATTTATTGAGTTGGAAATTTTGCTCATTTGGTTGTGCACCCCCGGGATTAGTCGGGGCTCAAAGAGACTCGGACACCCGGTGCAAATCAAAAAAAAAAAAATTTGCTCATTTGGTGCAGGATTTTATTACACTTATTTTATTTTATTTTACTTGATTCTTATATCAACAACAAACATTTCATTTATTTGAAAGTTTAAATTTGACTATTACTCCTTTCTATTTATTTTAGTTGTTATGTTGTGCTTTTCGAAAGTTAATTTGACTAATATTTATGCTTTTAGAGAGTCAATATGACTAACTTCTAAATTGGATTGTATTAATTTGATATTTAAAATTAAAAATTTTGATATTCAAAATACTATACAAAGGTACTATAAATTGCAAAAATTTTCATATCAATATGATGAAAAATACATTTTAAACTTTAGTCAACATCCATACTCTTTGATTCTCAATAAGAAAATTGTGACAAGTAACAATAAACAAAGAGATTATTCCTTACATAGTTATCCAATACTAGGGAAAAAAATTATAAAATTCCCTTGATTTAAATATAGAGGAAATAATATATATTATATAAAAATAATATTAAAAATATTATAAATTACAATAATTAATAAATTAAAATATTTTAAAAACATATTAAAAATTTGATTGACTCTCTAAATTTCACATATGCTACACATGGAGTAATATATATTATTTGAAAATTACTTTAAAAGTACTATAAATCACAATAATTAACAACTTAAAATATTTAAAAGTCATAAAATTCGGTTGACTCTCCTAATTCTACTTGTGCCATATAAATTGAGACAAATAAAATAACATATATTAGGCTCGTGCTTGCACGGGTCCTTGTATCTTGTAAACTTAGAAGTTAGAACTAACAAAGTAGAACAACTATTAATGTTTGAGATCCAAGTTATTGTTAGACTTTAGAAAAGATAGTCTCGTATCTATGGTGAACACTGGGGGTGTGTTTGTATGCACGAAACTTCCAACGTCCCCCATATTTGGTAGGTCAAAATATTTCGGAAAATAACTTTCTTCCTTGTGGGATTAGGGAAAACAAAGTCTCATAAATGACATTCCATTTGATAATCTCCCTCTTGCCCCTTAACCCACTCACCCACCACCACCACCACCACCTTTGTTGTGGTTAGTATACGCGCTATTATGCTTATGAGAGAGATTCTATTAATGATTGAGAGAATTGTGGAAGCTGAATAACAGAATGAGAGGAAATTAGCGAATTAAAATCTAATTTAATAATTAATCATACAATTGTTTTGTTTTGTTTTATGAATTACTGTTCCCCCCACCCCCCAAACCCCCACCCCCCCTTTTTTTTTTCCTTTACTTACCCACATCCACTCTCATAGTGTTCGCCTAAATTATATATAAAAGCTCATGAGATAATAATAATTATTTACTTACCAAACACCAGAAAATAAGTATAAAGACCACTTATTTTCTAGGAAAAATATTTTCTTTCATACCAAACACACCCTAGAATAAGTGTTTTTCAATGAAAACCACTTATTTTTCAGGAAAATATTTTCTCTCATACCAAACACACCCTAGAATAAGTGTTTTTCAAGTCCTCATGTGAATATGAGGCCTTTCAAGTCCTATGATCTTGGTCGAAGTGGTGCTCACCTGCTGGATTGATTTGGTAGTGACAGGGGCATTCACCATAGCAAATGACATGACTAATGAACTTGGTGTGGTGGTCAATTAGATAACTGCAGACTTTAGCTATGTGGAGCTTTATCAGAGAAAAAACAGAAGTACTTCACAACATTCCATATATCATTTAGTTCAACTTTCAAGTAACAAAGGAATGGACTGATTCCCTCTGTAGTTAAACGAATAGTATTATTCGAGGAAAAGAATATAAAAAAGTCACAATCTTAAAAATGGTATGTGTCACGGGGGAAAAGGTGGGAAGAGAACCAAATTCCATTCTCCTGCACCAAACAGGCCCTGAATGCTCTTTGCTTCCAGGCAACTTACCCACACCACCAAAACAAAGGACACTATTAACAGCATAAAACTCTTCAGTTTGATTTTGAAACTGATTCTGAAATAGACTTGATAAAATTTAAGATAAATAAAATAAGGAAAAAGTTAAATCAAAAATGAAATAACTACTAAAAACAAACACAAGTTCATAATAAATATGAAGAAAACACAAGGTGGAGTGCTCAATGCTATCATGGTAAGCATCACCCATAAAAAATCCTACTCATGAAGAAGAAACATGACTCCAAAAAATGAGCACATGAAATTTCATCTAGCTAGAAGAGCAGAATACTGATCCAGCCTCAATGGAAACATGTTTATCCACAACAATTCAGTAGAAGTACCAGTCAAAGTCAAAAAAATTTGAGAAGCTTCTTTTCCCTTCAATTATACTCCCCTTGCGTCAATTTGTTTGTATTACTTTCCCTTTAGACTGTTTTAGAAAGAATGCTTCTTTCCTTTTTTGACATATTCTTTGGTTCTAACTTTCCACATGGTATGTATAAGACTACAAGATTAAAGAACATTTTGGCACATTCTACATATCTTTAATTTATTTATTTTTTATAATGTTCTACATATCTTTAATTTAAGGCCACAAGGTTCAAAAGTCCTCGTTATATTCTTAAACACCGTTTCACATCAAAACCAGACAAACCAAATAAATTGCAAAAGAGTGAGTATCCCTTTTCATTCTAAAAGGGGGAAAATTGAAAAAACATAATTTTGCTGATCACTAGTACCACAAATAAAACCTAACTGTTACCAGGAAAAAGATATCAAAACTATTAGTGGTCCTCAAACCAGAGAGAAAAGGTAACATACATCTTTTTTCAGATCTAAAGCATCAACTCTCTTGTTTGAGGCATGATTATATGAACTATTTTCTTCTTGTTCTTTCAAGAGTCGATTCTGCTTGAGTGCTTCATTCATTGCTCTGACAGCCCTGGTATGGTTATGACCGAAAGATGAAATAAGTACAAGAAAGTGGCAAATAAAAAGTCTTCAAACAATCTTCAGGTCAACACCATATTATGATAAAGAACTTCTGGGAACCCTTTCTAGATACAATATTCTTTTTATTTATTTTTTTGGCCATAAGTGGCCCTATGTGTTGTTGGATAATTCTCTAGAAATGTTTATTGTTATTCATAATTTTATTTGATTTTCACCAAGCCACCGACATTCTTACTTTTACCACCATCATCTAAACGTAATATTTTCAATAATGTAATATACATTAGACAGATGATTTATAAAATAGCAACATTTAAAAGAAAGAAGAGTATATTGAAAAAGTTGAAAGCTCCACAACAAAAATATAGTTATTGAAAGCTTTTGAAAACATTAAGCAAAATATGGAAGATAAATACCAATAGAATAAGAAAAAGAATTATTGCAAAAAAGTTACAGTAAAATGACTGGGAGGAACGAAAATTAAAATTTCTTTAAATTTCAGAAATAAGGATCAAAGTGGAGTCCCCGAGCTCTTGGATTTTTGGGAGAAAGTTTTCCTTCTAATCCAATTACCTAAGTGAGTGAAAACAAAATACTTTATCAAACAAAATGGTGCTGAGAAACTTCTTGAAATCTGCCAGGAAAATAGATATAATGACACAATGGGAGTCAAGCAGGTTCAACTTTGTACAAAACTAATACAGGAAAATATGAGCCAATGTATAGAAGAGCTGTAGTAAGATTGTTTTGATATGACCATTATAGTAGAAATATTGACCTTACGATATCATCACCAATTTCTGGAGTTATACTAATGCTTCTTCGTCGTAATCTCCGTGTTTCTGATGTCGGTGCACCTTCTGACCTGTGAAACAATTGGAAATTCAGCAAACATTTGCAAAACTTTTCTTCATAATTTTAAAGTTTGAAGTTAATTCAGTAATTAACAGAAAACAGAGTACACGTAAATAATTCTGTAATTAACAGAAAACAGAGTACACCTCAATAGTATAGAAGTAACCTGCACATAGTTTAACTTACTTGCGTGCCAGCGTTTTTGGTATTACCTTACCACATAAAAATATGGAAGGGTAATGCAGTTCTTTTCAGAACAACCAAAGATGAACAAACAGCACATTTTCCATTTCAAAGTAAAATTTTATTCTGAGATGCTCTGCTAAATGGGGAAGATACACCGAAGAAGTGGAGCATCCCATTGCAAGAAAACCAGCTGCTGTTTCATATTGACAGCAGCAAATGGCTCGTGTTGTTTTCCGTTATATAGTTCTCCTTTGCTATTAAAAGTACAGAACCCTGAATTATAACAGCATGTTGCAATTTTATTGAGTTAATCGTACAAGGCATGCATAGGTGGGAAAATTTACTGTGAGCCCGATATGAATTTAAGTGGCTAGATTTAGCTGCAGACTATCTGACAAATTAATTTTTCCTGTAAAGATATTACATGATTTGCATTAATCAAGGATCTGACTGGGGATATAATTAGGAGTTTATTTCACAAGTATACTCTTGTGAAATGTATTAACTGTAATCTCCATAAATTTCCAATCAAGCTTGAGGGAATAATCAAGCTTTTCCAATTTTTTTCATGATATAGGGAGAACCCCTGCTTTCTAAAAATATCTGTGAGTCTCTAAAAAGCTACAGTGTGGCTGGAGGGATCTCTTCACTGCTGGGGTTGGATCTCCCCTTATAAGGACTCTTCAAGTCTCACCTTCGACCTAGAAAGGTTCACAGGCTCCTGGATCCTTCCCTAAAAATCTACTGCCAGAAGACCAGCCATTAACTCATATGTGCCAACCCATCTCTCTACCTGACCCACACGTCCCTGCATACCACAATTTCCGACGAACTTTTCATCGAATCTTCTAGCTACAGAATTACCAGAGAAAGGACACCCAAGCCCAGAATATACCACTATACGAATCACTTCCATTCACCATCAGAATCCAACTCCTTTACTATCCACCAGTCGAACCTACTGATCCAGAATTCTTTCCACCCATATCTGGTACAAGTAGGCACCTGAAGTCGGTAAGCCATCTAGGCTCAGGTTACTGTCGCAAGTTGTATCTTAATTTTGGGTTCTAGTATTACCTCTTTCCGTCTTAGAACAACAACAACATACCCAGTGGAATCTTACAAGTGAGTCTGGGTAGTGTACAATGTACGCATACCTTACCACTACCTCATATAGATAGAGAAGTTGTTTCTAAAAGACCCTCATCTCAAAAAATCATCCCCAAAAGCATTTATACTAGATATGAAATAAAACAACTAGAGTGGAAAGCAAATGATAGTTTATAAAGACAATAAAAATAACAAAAATAAATGAACAAAACAACAACACGATATATAGAAACATGACTACCTCTATTAACCTACTATATCCCAAAGCCAGATATCATCCTACCCTTACTAGCCGTCTAACCTTCTACTCTAATACACGACCTCCACTCCTTTCTATCTAAGGTCATGTCCTCAGTGATAGCTGCGTCATATCCTGTCTAATCACCTCCCCCCAATACTTTTTCGGTCTATCTCTACCCCTCCACGTAACCCCTAAATCTAACCTCTCGCACCTCCTAACAGGACCGTCAGCACCTCTTCTCTTCACATGCCCAAACCATCGCAGTCTCGCTTCTCTCATTTTGTCTGCCACAAAGTTCATCCCTAACATCCCCCGAATAATCTCATTCCTAATCTTATCCCCCTGATATGTGCACACATCCATCTCAACATCCTCATCTCCCCAATCTGCATCTTCTGAATATGTGAGTTTTTGATTGGCCAGCACTCCACCCTATATAGCAAAGACGGTCTAGCCGCCACTCTGTAGAACATACCTTTAAGTTTAGGTGGTATCTTTTTATCACACAATACTCCAGAGGCAAGCCTCTATTTCATCCATGCTGCCCCAAAACAATGTGTGACATCATCGCCGATATCACCACTACTCTGGATGATGGAGCCCAGATACTTAAAGTTTTCCCTCTTGGGGATAGGTTGAGTGGCAAACCTCACACCAATGTCTGCTTCATCCCTCGCAACACTGAATTTGCACTCCAAGTATTCTGTTTTGGTCCTGCTCAGTTTGAATCCTTTGGACTCCAAGGCGTGTCTCCAAGCCTCCAACCTATCATTAACTTTAGTCCGAGTCTCATCAATCAGTACTATGTCATTTGCAAATAGCATACAACATAGAAGCTCCTCCTGGATAGATCGCGTTAGCTCATCCATCATTAAGGCAAACAGGAAAAGGCTCAACACAGATCCTTAATGGAGTCCCATCTCAACAGGAAAATACTCTGAGTCTCCTCCCAATGTTCTTACCCGAGTTTTGGCTCTGTCATACATGTCCTTAATCGCCCTGATATATGCCATTGGGACACCTTTCACCTCTAGACACCTCCATAGGACATCCCTTGAAACTTTGTCATAGGCCTTCTCGAGATCAATGAACCGTATGAAGATCCTTTTTTCTTTCCCTATATTTCTCCACTAATCTCCGAACAAGATGAATTGCTTCAGTAGTTGACCGCCCCGGCATGAATTCAAACTGATTCTCCGAAATAGACACTACTCTTCTCACCCTTATCGCCACCACTCTCTCCCAGACCTTCATAGTGTTACTTAACAACTTGATACCCCTGTAATTGTTATAGTTTTGAATATTCCCTTTGTTCTTGTACAATGGAACCATTGTACTCCTCCATTCATCAGGCATCTTGGCAGTCTTCATAATAGCATTGAACAATCTAGTCTAATCAACCACTCTTCCCATCATAGATCATACAAAAGTATCAAATATGACAGAAAAAGGTGATACTTCAAACATAAGTGATATCAAACCTCTTTTCATCCATTTCAAACTCTTCCACTATGACCTCTATTTAATTGGAAGGTGGTCATAAAATTACATGTCATGGTCTGCTTCAATTGAACTCTGGTTTATTGATCAAGGGTGTGATGACCACTTAATAAGAATGCTAGAGTGACATCTATGCTTCAATTGAACTATGGTTTATTGATCAAGGGTGTGATGACCACTTAGTTAAGAATGCTAGAGTGACATCTATGAGACTCTACCTTGCTCGCTTAGGGCTGGACATCAGAAGCAGAATATTGAGCTTTGCTTCTTGATACCTCTAAACTTATCTGGTTAAACAACTTCTCCAAGAGTGAAGGTATGTAGAAGTCAAGCAAATAAAACTAATATGTGACAATCATGACATTACCTCAAATCTTGGTTTTCATTAGAAGACAACATATATAGGTGGATTGTCATTTCATTAGACAGAAGATTGAGTTTGGATGCATCGTTACTAGGGGTGTCATATGGGCGGGTTGGGTTAAATATGGGCTGGTTAGAATGAGTTGGTGCAACAAATGGATCATGACCCAACCCACCCAAAGGATATTTAGGTCAAGATGAGTTGATCAATGAATTATAACCCAACCAGCCCAATTCCACCCAATGTTTCGATTACTTTTCCTCCACCTCTTTTATTTTATTATAGGTTTATAACAACATCTGAGATGAGGGTTCCCAAGAAACAGCCTCTCTACCTCTATGAGGTAGTGGTAAGGTCTGCGTACATTCTACTCTTCCTAGACCCCACTTGTGGGATTCCACTGGGTATGTTTTTTTTTTATACAATACCACCTGAAGTGGCTAGTGAGAATCAAGGATGCTCTGATGAGTCATACCTGTTTGGCCATAAACTTTACTTAAATATCAATATTTACAACAGCAACCACAACAACATACCCATATCCCCACAAGTAGGGTCTAGATAGGGTGGGGTATACGCAGACCTTACCCCTACCTTTGTGGTGTAGAGATGTTGTTTCCAACATACGTTCGGCTTAGAAAAACCTTTTCCAAAATAGTTTTTAAAAATCAGCGTTTGGACATGAAATTCCAACTTCAACTCGAAGTTAGTCCAAATTATAACTTGTTTTCAAATTCACTTTTCAATTTTGAAGTTGTATTTAAATATATTCAAGCATGAATGTTATTCCAAATATTCATTGCAAAAAATATAACCAAACACAACCCCATCTTCAACTCCAACTCCATAAATTCAAAAAACAAAAAAAAAGTAAAAAAAAAAAAACATTGGAATCTACAGCCAAATGCCTTCTAAGGTTCAGAACTTACATGCAAGCATCATTGACCACTTTTATTACTTTTAACGTAAGTGAATGAACCAAAGGGTGTAAACAGAGAGCCACTAAACATGAATGAGAAAATACCTGATATAGATGAAATCATGGGAAGACCCAAAGTAACAATGTCATTGATTCACATATGTGAATCATTAGCAGTCATACTCTCAAAGGAAACAAAAAACAGGACTATATCAGGTACCTTGAAGTAGAAACATCATCTGAATAATCTCTGAAAGTTTTGTTATCACCACTAAGCATGGACCGGCCATGTGCTCTAAATGAAGGATGCTCAGGACTGAAAGGATACAAAGCAATTGAAAAATGAGTAAAAATAACATAACTACACATTAAGATATTGAACAGCTCATTTCAAGTGAAAGTAGATAAAAGAGTCCCTTTGATGTTTGCTAAACACAGATAAACATCTAAGTCCCAATTAATTCCTTACATGTGTTAAGAGAGATTCTTCTAAAAAGTGTCAAGGTTAGAAATAAAATCCATGACAAGCCCTCAAAAATATATATACATCCTTATTTCCGTCTATGGATGAATGAGCTATATCCAAATCTCACATATTCAGTTAAAGTAGAAACTAGTCATTCAGGAGGTACCCTGAATGTAAGCTCCACCATGAGCATGTCAAACACAAATAGCGACTTAATGTATTGTAACTTGTAACCATCATTTGTCCAAATAAAGCCTGGAAATTCCTTTCTCAGAGTCTCCTTTTAAACTAATCAGGGGGTAGGTGCTTTTAGCTTAGCACTTCCACATAAAGGAACAATCGCATTCTTTCATGTATGTTTATCTAAAATTTCAGAATAATTCCAGAGAACCAGAAAATGTGTCACCTAATAAGATTCGGCTTTTTTTAAACTTGGAAAAACTTAGCAACAGCACCAAGGATCACAACTTAGGAGGACTGTCCTCATCTTGTCCGAGGATCTATGATATAGAGTAAGACAATAATATAATACTGTCTAATATTAAAATAGAATAAGCCAGATAAAAGCCGACCAATCGTATTTGGAAACCTGACAATATGCAATGTGCAATACACAAAGTACCTTAATCTCAGAACATAGACCTCATTCTGTTTCAAAGCATCTTGTCCTTTGCACTAAAGCTACCCAACATGGTAAATTTGTGTTCATCCTATGCGTACATGGGCTGCTTGGCAGCATTGTTCTGATTATCCAATCAAGAATATTCTCACGAAAACAAGGTTTGGTAACACTGAGTTCCATTAACATTGAGAAGCGATGAAACCAGAAAACCTTACAAACTGAATGCGTATGCATGTGTCTGTTCCTTAACCATTTCTAATATTCACAGACAAATGCATGCAGCATACTGAGACGTGTGCAAGCATGAATAGACCCTAACATCAGAACTTTGAATAAGCGCATTATTAGAAGTCCAAACGACTGAAAAACTTGTAAACAAAACGAAAAACATGCCCAGAAAACATCAGAACGGGAGTCTGGGCCATCAAAAAAGAAAACCTTGAACTTGCAGTCCTCGGTTCTGTTATAACTTTCCTGCGACCTCTTCTCCAAACTGTTGTAGCAGTATTAGGTTCACCATGCGACAAACTGGCACAAAAATGATTTAATTAAAAACAAGCAAAATAAACCTTAGTTTTCAAAAATAATCTCACAGATGGAACATCAGAATGTCTTGCATTCAAAGATGGTCTTTTGAATATCTTTCAAAAGTTAAATCATGGCTTTCAGTATGAGTAAAATAATACCTCAGTTTTCTGTCAATTGAAGTGTTAGAGCGCAACATCATATTCCTCAATGAAGGTCCTGCAGCACTTGAAGATGCTTCAAATCTCCTCTGATACTGGAGGATGTCATCTTTCTCAGAACTGTAGAAATGGAAGATCAATTAAAACAAAAAACAAATATGTAAGAAGTAGGCAACAAGCTGTTTCTCCACCAAAGAAAAATAAATTTCTAGGGGAAGATATAATATGTCTATGAAGATTCTCATCACAGAACAGAAGAAGAGTGCTTTTTTATATCCAGAAGAAGAGTATAGAAACTGTGAGAAATATATGAGAAAAACATTATTGAGATGTGTAATTATTATAATAGACCCTATTTATTGACACTACAATACAATCCTTTTCCAAGTGGGATACTATATACTATTCCTGTTCCTATTCTAATGCTCCCCCTCAAGCTAGCGCATACAAATCATATGCACCTAGCTTGTTACAAATGTAATTAATAAAAGAATTGGTAAGGAACTTAGAGAAGATATCTGCAAGCTGATCATTTGACTTCACAAATTTTATGACAATATCTCCTGAGAGTATTCTTCTCTTTCTTGCCTGTTTATCATATCTAGCTTATTCTGCTGATGGGTTTCTGTGACGAGGGTTTTCAGGAAACAGCCTCTCTACCTGTGTGGTAGTGGTAAGGTCTGCGTACATCTTACCCTCCCCAGACCCCACTTGTGGGGTTTCACTGGATATGTTGTTGTTGTTGTTGTATCTCCTGAGAGTATTTACAATCAAGCTCAATGTGCTTGGTCCTTTCATGAAACACTAGACTTGATATGACATGAAGGGCTGCTTGATTATCACACACAAGTTCCATTTGACCGGTTTCGCCAAATTCAAGCTCTCTCAGCAATTGTTTGATCCAAACTAGCTTACAAGTTGTTGCAGTCATTGCTCGATATACTGCCTCTGCACTAGATCGAGCAACCACACTCTGTCCGATTAAAACACAATATCCGGAAGTAGAACATCTATTAGAGGGTGATCCCGCCCAATTAGTGTCTGTGCATCTAATGATATGCTCATGGCCTTGATCCTTGAAGAGCAATCCTTTACAAAAGCTAACTTTATATATCGTAGAACACAAACAACTGCATCCCAATGACTATCACAAGAGGAAGTCAGTTTACAACACTCACAAGGTAAGAAATGTCAAGTCTAGTCACTGTGAGATACTTCAACTTTCTAACCAATCGTCTATATCTTTCAAGATTACTAAGAAGCTCCCCTAATCCTTAAAGGAGTTTAACATTCGGATCCACAAAAGTGTCAATGGATCTACATCCTATCGTTCCTGTCTCCTCAAGAATGTCTAAGGCATACTTTCGCTGAGAAACAACAATACCTAATCCATACTGCGCCACCTCAATACCTGGAAAATTCTTCAATTTGCCAAGATCTTTAGTCCGGAAATGCTTAAAGAAATGTTGCTTCAAATTAGTGATACCATCTTGATCATTGCCAATGTTAACATTATTCTCTAACTTAAACAACCAAATAAATACACAGATTTGGTACCAAATGCCGATTAAACACGAATAGATCGGCTCCACTATGGGTCATGCAAAACTCCTGCTAAACTTTCCAAACCAAGCTAGAGGAGACTATTTCAAACCATAGAGTGATTCACGCAATCAATGTACAAGGCTACTAGACTCCCTTTGAGTAACAAAACTAGGTGGTCGCTCCACATAGGCTTCTTTCGCAATATGAAGCAACCACCTGATTTTCCGGCCTTGTGATGGTGTTGGTTTTCACACAACACCCACGGAACAACAAATGACACAAATCAACCCCAACCGTCACCGAAAATTGACACGAGTTGAAGTTTCTCACCAACGCGCTGTTACCATATGAGAAAAACAAACAACAACAACATACCCAGTGGAATCCCACAAGTGGGGTCTGGGAAGGGTAGAATGTACACAGACCCTACCACTACCTCATAGAAGTAGAGAGACTGTTTCCTAGATTCCTCATCTCAAAAACCCATAAGCAGAATAAACTAGATATGACAAAAAGGAAAGAAAAGGGAACCAGAAAGAGCGACTAGTAACGAAAAGCGCATGACAGTATGTAAATATGATAAAATTAACACATATATAACAGATAATGACGATACCATATGAGAAATATAGGAGAAAAATATTATTGAAGTGTGAATCTATATTATTACACAAAGACCTTATTTATAAACACTACAATACGATCCTTCACCAAATAGGATACTATATACTACTTATTACTTTCTAATAGAAACCAAATGTAAAATACTTGTCACACAACAGAAGAATGAGTACAGACACTAAATCAAAGTTGACTATATTAAAAAAAAAAAATTCTTCTAACCTATCAGTATCATTTCTCTCTGAAAACCCATAGAGAGGGCTATTAGGCTCTAGAGGCGAATCACAGGAATCATTTTCTGCAGAATCACTCTCCCCAGCAGCCATGTGGGTTAGGAAAATAGCCTTGGTTGTTCGTGGAATAAGTTGACCAGGAAAACGCGTAAGGTCAACAAGTAGCTCCACAGAATTTAGCACAACTAGTATAGACATGTGCTTATAAGATTCTGCACACTCGGACGCCCCTTCAGCGGGCAAACCCTGCGAACCACAAAATTATATAAGTAAAATATAAGTAAATCTGGAATTGAATGCAATGGTAGCAACAATTCATAGTAACAAGTAGCAAGACGGTGATTAGTCCTAATATTTTTAGAAATAAATAGAAATCTCAAGCAAAAATAAGCGTTGAGCTCACCACAACCAGACGGCTTTCAAGACCTACAGTATCTGCAAGCAATTTGAATAATATTGCTCGAGGACGGGATGAACTATGTTTTATTTGACCCAACATCTGGACACCTTGGTTGTCAGAAATCTGAGAGGCTTCCTCAAGTGTAGCTTTAGCATGACTTAATTCCGAGTTGGGTCGTTTGTAAACATCAGACACCTGTTTAGGAAGGCATACAAACAACGGGAAAAGTCAAAGATGTCCATAGATTAAACTTCAACTTCTTTTCCTTTTATAAGTGTACAGTTCAAAGTGTAACAATACAGACATATCATGTTCCACCATTTTAGCACCAAAAACATTTCAGTTTGAATGCTGATGCTCCCCCATTTACTAGGTAATGCACTAAGTTGAGTGACCATACGAAGAATTATCTCTTAAAAATTGAATAATTTCCTCTTTGCTACAACAACAATATACCCAGTGAAATCCCACAAATGGGATTTGGGGAGGGTAAAATGTACGTAGACCTTACCGCTACTTCATAGAGATAGAGAGGTGGTTTCCGGAAAACAATAATTTCCTCTTTGCTGATTTTTGAAAATCCACAAGATGGAAATTCAGCATCACAGACAAAAAAAGAAATTCAGGATGTCAGCAGAATAACATACAAGTTACAAGAGAATTTGGCCATTTGCATAACAAGACATTTTTGATAAAATATTAGGGATGTCAACATAGTGTCAGGAACTTTCTTTTTAGTAGGTAACACAACCTTAGGAATTAGACAGGGGAAGGTAACTGTTCATTTATAGGACACATAAATATCACATACAAAGGGTTATGAAGCATAAACCTGACATAGATGAACTCAAAGGAAAGAAGAAAATTTGGAATGAACTGCAAGAAAACAAGGGGCAAACTAAGAAGTACTAATCATTCCTATGCAAAATCAAAATCAGAGATCAATTCACAAAGCCACCAATTGATATGTAAGGGACAAAAAAAACAAAAAAAAAAGGGCAAGACCGGTGCATTAAAGCTCCCGCTATGCGTAAGGTCCAAGGAAGGGCCCAACCACAAGGATCTTTTGTACGCAGACATCAGGAATTGGTACGAAGACATCAGGAAAAGCAAAGGTCAATATGCATGTCAACTACAAGTCACTTCCAAATTAGTTGGGATCAGCTACATGACTTTATTGTATCCACATTGCTCCACAGTCCTAATCATTTCCAACTGTAAAGAACTTTACTGTAATGGCCTGTTTGGACGGAAGTACGTGAGAGGGGGACCCGTGGACATTCTTCTGAAAGACTAAGATTGGATATCTGAACTGACTGCATTTTAGGCACCATAATCCCGTCTAAATTTCACTTTTATCTTTTCTTGTTATACGGGCTAAATGTCATCCTTATACCATTAATTAACTTATTAAAAACTAGGACAAACAAGAACGGATTCCAAGAACAATTGACATGCATATAAGGGAAGGGTATATAATTACCCACCAATCCAGCTATCTTTTTTATCATGGCTGCAGGACTTGAGTTCAAACCTTTCACCAGTGTAACAATCAGTTGCTTTAGCATTGTAAGCTTCTTGTCTTTCTTGGCATCCACAAGTATAACATCTGCTCCTAAACCCTCAATCTCTAAAGCATGAAGCTCATCCAACGTAGGAATGTCATCAAAGCGTTCCTTTAGCCTTTTCTCCTGAGCGAAAATAGGAGAAGCAAAAGAGTGCACACATCAAAATTTAGCAACACAATTTTCTATAATAATTTTGTAGCAGCACCACATTAGAAGATCTAAAAAGTAGGAAGGGCATTGGAAAGAATGTGCCCCTGACAGAAATGTAAAGGTGGATTTTAGGTATATTCCTTGGGAAATAAATATAAAGGGCCAGATTATTCAATTAAGTTACAATTGAGGCAATTCATGTACCTTGAGAAGACTGTAAACATATGGAAATATATAGTTTAGATTAGTAGTTACAATAGTGAAGGTAAACAAATATTCGCCATTCATGCAACTAGCCAGTACAGTAACTTCCTCCAAAAGAGGAAACATAAGTTAATAACAGCTTAAGAGGGTGTTTGGATAGGCTTATTTTTAGGTGCTTTTGACTTTTAATTACTTTTTAATTTTTCGAGGTGTTGGGTAACACAAAGTGCTTTTAAGCACTTTACTTTAGGCTTAAAAAGTACAAAAGAAGAAAAAGCTAAAAGTAAGTAGTTAACGACTTTTGGCTTTTAGCTTTTAGCTTTTAAGTCATTTAACAACAACATACCCGGTGGAATCCCACAAGTGGGGTCTAAGATTTTTAAGTCACTTAAATAAAGCTTATCCAAACACCCACAAAGAGTAGAGGTTTTTCTAATAGACGTACCAGTGTAAGAGTTTTTTGGATCGAGTCAAAAGTTTCATTGACAATAACAAGGCCAACATGGACATATACAAGTGGCATACCAAAACGAAAGACCTACAAAATATGGTTCTCTCCAAAAGCCACCCAATCCTCTATGCAAACACGAACTACATGGATGCAACAAAAGAAATTAAGAAATGGAGAATACTCCTCAATTGAGTAAAGCTCGTCTCCAACTCTTCAAAAGTTCTCATATTTCTTCTTTCAAAATGACCCACGTTAAAGCGAGAGGAGTAAAACTCCACACCTTCTGCCTTCTTCTCATAGCCCCCTCTTCCAACTAAACATCAACTCCTTCATGGATCATGGGATAGCTCAAGAAACGCCAAACCATCCAAAGATATCCCACCATAATCTCGTGGCTGGATTGCAAGGTAATAAAATTAGATCCATGTCCTCATCATCCTCTTAACACATGAACCATTGGCTTTACCAGACAACCTTCCATTTCCTAAGATTCTCCATCATCAAATAAACCCTCAAGTAGCTAACCACATGAAGAAACACACATTTCTCGGCACCACAGGAATCCAGACCAACTCATGTGGAAAACTATCCTCCACGCGAATTAGAAGTTTTTCATAGAAGGCTTGAGAGAGAATACTTTGTTAATTCCTTAGCTACCAACTCAAAGCATCAAGTATGTAGACTGGCTCGCCTTGATATTGAAGTAAAGCTAGCAATTTTTGTAGCTCAATCACCTCTCAATCCTGAAAATTCTTTCTAAACCTCAAATCCCAAAAAGTTCATCCCCCTTGTATCCACCTTGTAGAAATCCTCTTTGAGAAGAAACCCCTTACAACGCCAAAAAATAATCCTGAAGCAGCAAACTGCCGCATCATTTCCCCCCCTAAAAACTAACTCTACTCCCATCCCCAACCTTTTTTTTTTGGGTAAGAGCAAATAATTTTATTAACAATTGGGGGTAAAACCCCATGTACAAGTTATATACAAAAGATACTAAAAGAGAGAACCTACATTGAAACATGATTCTCAAGAAAGGAGAATCAATCTTCTAAATAAAATCGAGGTCTCATGGGAACACAAAAAGCAAACTAGAAAAAAAATACTATTTCGCAGCTATACAAAATCTTGCTCGACCCCTTCAAATGCTCTCCTATTTCTCTCTCCAATGACCTTCAACAATGCTAGCAGGATAACCCACCATGCCCTAGGACTTCTTTTTTCCCTCCTATAACCCCCATTATGTAATGCCGCCTTCATTGTTCTTGGCATGACCCATTGCACCCCAAACTGATCAAGAACTACTCTCCGAAGTCGCCTAGCCACATGACAATGTAACCATCCACATCTTCAACCAAGCTCTTGCACATGAAACACCAACTGACATAGTTGATCTTCTTTCTCAAGTTTTTGGATGTCAATATCACACCCCTTGCTACCAACCATGCAAAGAAACACACCTTCCTTAGAACCCTAGGTACCCAAATAGCACAATGAGGGAACTTGCATCCATCTCTCTTTAATAACATCTCATAAATTTACTTAAAGATGAATAAGCTAACACTATTTCGCCCTCTCCATGCATCCAATCTATTGATAAGCAAATCCTGCCCATACAATAACTCAACCAAACAATAAAATTCTACCAACTCCCAGTCCTATAGATTCTTATTCCACCTGAACCTTAGTTCCCAATGAAGTTCCCCCTCGTGAGACCTAAAATTTGTTGGATTGTCATTTTTATTTAGCAAGACACCCTATATAAGTTAAAGAAAGCTTCCTTTTGGCACATTCATCCCACACCACTTATGTTTCCAAAAACCAACCCCCTTCTACCATCACAGCTTTGAAAGAAATATGTCCAATAAAGTCTCACCATCCCTTCATTATACTACTCCATAAACCACATCCAATGGTGTTGTAACAACCGCCTTTTTCAAAATGCCATACTTTTTTGTTGCCACCATCATTCAAAGCGTGTCATCCTCCTCCTCTAACATCCATAACCGTTTCAATAGCAAGGATTTGTTGAAAATCCTGAGATCATTCACAACAAGTCCTACCCACCCCTCCAATTTAGTGAGACTTTTTGCCTTCCATCATTGAATCCCATAGAAAATTATGCAAAAGTCTTTCCTTTTTTGTCACTTTACAAATAGCCTATAGAGGCGACATAAAATATGTAGGGATGGTTGATCAATACTTCCCTCCTTTTGAGAAGTATTTTTTTTTGCCACCTTACTAGCCCCTTCCCAACTCTCTCAAAAACCAGATTCCACAATGCTAGATCTTTGTTCGAAGCACCCAAAGGTACAACCAAATATGTAGTAAGTACAGATCCCACCTTACAATTCAACATTTGCGCACTCTGATCAATGTAAACCACATCTTCTACCAGAGTGGTTCCACATTTTCAATTGATCTTGAAACCTGACACAACCTAGAACCAAATAAGTATCTATCTCAAAAATCTAGCTGGGAATTATGTTGCATGGACTCTTCGTTTTTGCCGCCGAACGCATCTCAAAACACGACGCAAATGCAGGGTAAGTGTCATATTTGGTCAACCTCATCCGGATACTTTGACTAGAGTCAAGAACAAATTCGAGGGAAAGGCCGCTAAAAGTTGACGACATTTAGTCGGATGAAGTTGATAAATGAATAGCTTATAAGACCATGGAGGAGTGAAAGAGGTTTATTGGAAGAACAAAGAGATAAAAGATTTCTTGGAAGAAAAAATAGACAAACAAATTACTTTAATTATAAATTGTCTTTGGAAAAGTAGTGACCACAAAAGAGTGAAATAAATTTCTTGGAAGAAGAAAAAACAAACAAATAACTTTAATTATAAATTGTATCGTGTTCACTATATATGGCCCTTTTATTTTTATGAGTTATTACGCTGACACGTAAATAATCAAATTCTATAAAATATCTAGGTATGCTATTTATAACTATTTTTTTCTTATAAAAAGAGTTATAATGTTTAAATTAATTAGTAGTATGTCAATTCTTTGATAATTTAGAATATTTTTATAATATTGAATTTATTTAGCCGAATCCCTACACCCATATCCATACTCGGATCCGTACCCCCAAATCTTAAAATTTAGATTTTGCTGAATCCGACTCTCGAATTTGCACTCATCTAGGATACTCGCATCCGAGTCCGAGCAACTTAGGCTGGGAAGACACTGCATTGCAAAGAACTAAGTTATCATCCGTAAATAAGAGATGAGTAATTGTCACATTACTATGACCTCTAAATGAAGCATCAAACCTCTTCACTCAATCCTTCCGTTACCAGAATGAATAACATCGAGGATAATGGATCCTCCAGTCTGAACTCCCTCAAGCCCCCAAAGATACCACAAGGATTTATATTCAACAAAATAGGGAATTGGGTAAGGTCTGCGTACATCTTACTCTCCCCAGACCCCACTTGTGGGATTTCACTGGGTATGTTGTTGTAAAATAGGGAATTGGGCCGTTGAGATAGAAACTTTAATCCATTTCCTCCACTTGACCCCCAATCCCTATCTTTTGCATATAAAGTCTAGAAATTCCCATTTCACATGATCATGAACTTTGTCAAGATCTAACTTACATAAAATGCTCGACTCTCTTTTCTTCTTTCCGGAGTCAACCACTTCATTCTCCACTAAAGCTGCATGAAGAATCTGCCTTCCTTCCATAAAAGCTGCTGAGATGAAGAAATTATTGCATCCAATTCTGTTAGGTAACACCTTAGAGATGATCTTATAATAGATGCTTCCACTAGACTAATAGGTGCATTATCTCTGATGCTCGTGGCTCCTTATTTCTTTGGCACAATGATAATGAAAGATGCATTAAGACTTTTTTTCAAACTTTCCAGTTTCTTGAAATTCTGCAATGGTCTCCATCAACTCGCCCGTAACTATCTCCAACTGTGTTTGCAAAAAGCTAGAGTGAAGCCAACTGGACCCAGGGCCTTGTCTCCTGCCTCTCCTTCTAAAATGTCCTTTTCCAACCATTCCATCATCCCCTCCCCTATTTGACTTATCACTATTTCCCCAAGCTTCGATCTCCACCTAACATCTTCTTTAAATAGCCATTCATAGTACCCCACAATAACCCCTTAATTTCCTCCTCCCCATATTCCCCTACACCCCACACCTCACCCATAAAGCAAAGTAATCACATTTGTTCTCCATCCCCCATCCATTACTCCATATTTATCAGTTATCACCCCTTCCATAAAGCTTCATTCTCCACGCGAATCTTCACAACCATTTACCCAAAAGTGCCTTGTTAAAAACCTTTCTAGTCTTTAACCCCAAGTCCTCACCAAACAACGTAACAGTAGATTTACAGTATTGTTTATCAGGGGAAAACAAAGGAGTAACAACGTTAGTTACTGGAGATGTAACATTCAAAATAAAATGAAGCTACACCCATACTTTATAAGAAGTAAAAATAAAAGAACCCGGCAAAGTTTATGACATTATATTTAGGAAGAGTCATATTCACGATATCACTTATTGCTTGCTTTTTCTTAAAAGTGGAGAAATTTGTGTCCTACCCTTCTAATATCCCTGTCCAAGAGAAATGGATATGGTCTATCTTGATAAAAGAACCTCTTTCACCTAGATCAAGTACTTGATAAGAGCACCTCTTTCAGCTACTCACAAGAAAATAAGGTAGATAACTTGAAGATCTCCTACACCTCAAACAAATTTAAAAACTAAAACAGGGAAACGGTTAAGATGAATATACCTTTTCATCAATGGATAAAATAATATAGATGTGGAAGCACAACTGAGCAATCTGCCAATATTTATTTCTCTCATCCTATCATTCATGGCATGTAAGTTACTGATTTTAAGAAAAATCATATCAGAAGTGCATCTATTATTAGAAGTGCATCAGTTGTATGTGGTTAATATTCAATTCATTCAGATCTTAAAGGGAAAAAATAGTTTTTAATAGTCGCGATACAAGCAACAATACAAAGAAATCATTAGTTTCAGCACTCACAGGAACGACACAGTAGAAACCATTTGGTATTGGTTCAGAAAGCGTTCCAGTTTTCCAGAAAATCTGGGAAGCAGTCTGAGAGGACAACCTATCATACTCTCTTTCAGTTAGTTCCTGATTCCTCATAATATCTTCTTTGCCATCAAGTGAAATGGATCCAAACTTTTTAGCGAATTCTGAAGGCCACCAGGCAGTATTGGGGTATCTATGCTCTAGAAGCCCAACTTCATTTGGAATCTCTTCCATGTCCAGAGATAGTTGAATTGCAATACATCTCATACCACTCCTACCCCATATATTTCAAGACAAAATATCATAATCTAATATCTTCTTCTACTCTGATCTGTGCAAAGCTGATGCCATGAGCCTGCAAAGTAAGAATTGGTTAGCTCAATTCTTCAACCAAAGACTATCCATAAGTCCTTTTACGGTATTGCATGCACTCAAAAGAAGCAGGGCTGTAGTCAGCAAAGCTGCAGAAGAACTCACCAAAGCCTTGGACACACCCTTCACCTCCAATATAAAAATAAAAAATAGGAAAATGAAAATAAAAGAGAAATAAGGGGCCATAATATAAGTACAGAATTAGCACTATTTCAAGTATCAGATTACTAAAACAGACACTATTACTTATGAAGAATAGTCCTTATAAGAGTAAAAAAGATCAGGTGCCAGCAATCAATAGCTCATAACCTGCATAATTAAACACACTTTCCTGACCAGTACTATGAAAGCAATCAAAAACTCATAAACTTACACTCTCAATGTGATTTTCAGGACAACAGGAATGTTGGAAGAAAGGAAGTGGAATATAACGATTCCATTGCACAAGAACAAGGCGAAATCCAAAATTGCAACTCTATAGGGATATCAAGCTACTACGACACACTGTGAAAGTTTGGGAGAGGGTCATAGAGATGAGGATGAGGAGGGGTATGGTCATCTCCAAGTACCAATTTGGATTCATGTCGGGGTGGTCATCTTCAGAAGCCATTCATTCACCTTGTAAGGAGATTGTTGGAGTAGCGCAGGGATAGGAGGAAAGATTTACATATGATATTTATTGCTCTAGAAAAAGCATATGACAAAGTCCCTTGGGAGGTTCTATGGAGATGTTGGAGTGTACGGTGTACCGATGGCTTATATTGCGCCAATTAGGATATGTATTATGGCGGCAAGACTTGGATAAGAACACTGGGAGGCAACTTGAAATACTTTTCGATTGTGGTGGAGTTACACCAAGGTTCAGCCCTTAGACCCTTTTTGTTTGCCTGGTGATGGATGAATTAACGCAGCATATCCAAGGGAAGGGGTCATGGTATATGTTATTCACATATGACATAATATTGAATGACAAGACATACTGGGAGTTAATGAGATGCTGGAAATTGAAGACAGATCTTAGAGTCTGAAGGTTTTGGTTAAGCAGGACCAAGACTGAGCGCCTAAAATACAAGTTCAGTGACATAGCGCATGAGGTGGAGGAGGGGGAGGAAGTGAAGATCGATATACAAGATATAAGTAGAAGTAGTTTAAAGTGTCTTGTGTCCATAATATAAGGTAACAAAGAGATTAACGAGGATGTCTCACATGGTTAGACCTATTTGTTGAATAGGTGTCATGACCCCAAAAGAAAGCGGATCACAACTAAAAGACCCCAACTCCCAAATAAACAATAATATCCAACACAAGTAATAGATAGATAGGGAAAATGCATTACAAAACCCAATATCCAAGACCTGGTGTCACGAGTGCAAAAAAGCATCTTAAGTATCACTAAATCAAGGTACATACATCATACTCATGGTCCCAAAAAATATAATAAAGACTACTAACTAGAAGATAATATCTAACGGGAATTTGAAACCCTGAGTCTCACCACTACATATGGGTAGTATCAACTACACGAACTGGACTCAACCACCATGAGAAAGTCCCTGATTGGAAGCTCCAAGGAAGAAGTAGGGGTGACCACACGTAATATGTACCCAGTAAGTTTAACTGACTGGGAATAAAGAATTGAACAGACTATGAAATAAACTAGGAACGCTTCCACCTGCGCCAGGAAAACCAGTCCGGCAAAGTGACGCCGATATAATTAAGATAGTCATCAAATAGTATAGAAACGAGTAAACACTAATCACAACACAATATCTCATTCAAATACAATAGTGCGATGATATCAATGATAATGCAATGCAAGGTGGGATCAAGATTGTCGCACAGTATACACCCCCTATCGAACGAAGGCTCTATAAACCAAGGGTGACCCACGGGGACCTCACAGACCATATACCTCAATCACAATCACAGCATATCATATCTCCTTGCCACCTCTTCGTGGTCAAGGATTTTGAAAGGTGTCACATTTTGTTACAAAAGGTGGTGCCACAATTCTCAAGTTCCAAGTGTTACAATATATAATATGAGGATGCATGCAATGAAACAGAAAACACAAAGAATGTTCAACACCACAAGCATAATAGATATCACAGTATTTCCCAAATCTCGATCATTTCATGATAAATTCACCTCTTTTATTCCCAATAGACCATAAATTTTATTTAGAGTATCCAATCACAATTCCACATCTCTATATGTATGAATATCTCAATCATAGCCATGATTCTCAATCGTAATTCACATGGATACCCTCTTCCATAAGACACAATCACAAGATGATATACATCCATGTTTCCACAACAATCACAATCAAATAAGAACCCGCACAGGGGCATCACATCAATATTTTCAGCACATACACACTATATCACCACATCTCATCGAAAATACCATAGAAATATCCAATTACTCTACCCCAATCCCAAAGAAGGGTTAGTTAAACCTACAGCAAATTCAATGATATGATGCATAAGGTAGGCATGAAAGTGAGGCTTGATACACAAAATATCTCTAAGAGAGACAATTTTAAGTATCTTAGGTCCATAATCTAAGGAAGTGGAGACATTAATGATGATATCACACATCATATTGGAGCGGCATGGATGAAGTGGAGGCTTGCCTCTGGAGTCTTGGTACACCAAAACTCAAAAGGTAAGTCTTATAATGGTGGTTAGATCGACATTGTTGTATGGGGCACAATGTTAGCCAGTTAAAAACTCTCATGTCCAAAAGATGCATGTTGCGGAGATGGAAATGTTGAGGTGGATATGTGGTCAAACTGGGAACGCTAAAATAAGAAATGATGATATTCAGGATAAGATGGGAGTGGCCTCTGAGGTCATTTGATATATATATATATATATAATTCCTTAATTATTAATAAAAATATATGTATACACATGCACGCACACACATATATATATTGACATGTGAAGTGAAACTGAAATGGTTTGAACATGGGAAGAGGAGATGTGTAGATGCACCAGTGAGCAGGTACGGGAGGTTGGTTATAAAAAGTAGAGAAAAGGCAGAGATAGGCCAAAAAAGTATTGAGAAGAGGTAATAGGACAGGATATGACATAGCTTCAAGTTATCGAGGACATGACCTAGATAGGAGGTGTGGAAGACACATATTAGGTAAAAGGTTAGTAGGCAGTGTAGTGTTGTCTTGCTTAGGGTGATAACGTTTTCCATGATACTAGTTGTATTACTGTAGTTTGTATTATTTATGTTTAACATTGTTTATATCATTTTTCAATAGTCCATCCCAGTATGTTGTTTACTGTGTTTTGATTATCACGTTATTTTATTGTTGTTTTCGAATCCTTTACGGTAGACTTTGCATTGTTACCTTGTTACTTGCTATATTATCTTCACTATCTCCTTTTTTGTACCTGAATTTTTTCCACTTAAACCGAGGATCTTTAAGAAACCGCTTGTCTACCTCCATGAGGTAGTGGTAAGGTCTGTGTATCTACCTCCTCAAACCTCACTTGTGAAATTTCACTAGCTATATTCATATTGTTACAGCAGATTACTTTTACACTACTTTTGTAATTTATGGACCCTAGCAAGAACACCAATTTCCTAATTCAAGATGTATCTCCATCACCAAACTTAACATCATAGGTTCTAACTTCGAATGTTGCTCACAAGCTGACAGCTTGATCACCAATTCATTTTCCACAAACTGGCGCACGGTAAATTTCAACACAAATATAGCTATAATCTAGACACTAATTATATACACTAAGGGATCATTTGGTATAAAAAATAATACGACATTCGATTTGCAATTTAGAAATCCGCACACCTAACACATGTATAAATTATTAGGGAATCGGGGTATGCAGGAACAAAGATGGAACAGATAATACATCCATAAGTCATATAAATGCATAAATCTAACCAGATACCAAATGACCCCTAATATTACTCCCCTGTGAAGTTTTTCGCTTTCTGAAAGCCAATTTGACTAATATTTGAAGCTAAATTGGATTAGATCAACTTAAAATTTTGGATATTCAAAAACCATATGGAAAGTAGTATAAGTTGCAATTTTCTAATGTCAAAAAAAAGTGTAGTATACATAGGGACGAAGTAGAGAGAGTAGCATTTAACACTGCAATTTGATTTATTTATTTTTTTGAAAAAAAAAAAACGAGTATAAAGTTGAACAAAACACGAGCTATAATATGCATAAATGCGTGCATATATATAAATATCTATTCACAGAAGTGTGATCGGAGAGTTTACCGAAAGCCAGAAGATCTAACGAAGTGAATCTAAAGCTAATACAGTAGCAGTTGGGACCGAGCAAAGGGAGTAGCATTTAGCACCGCAATATGATTATTTTTTTTTTCAGAAAGAAAAAAACACAAAAGAGTATAAAACTGAACAAAAAATGAGCTGTAATATGCAGAAATGCGTGCACATATGTAACTATTTACGAAGAAATCGAAGTAAAGGCAATTAACAAAAGTATGATCGGAAAGTTTACCGGAAAGCCAGCAGATCTTAACGAAGTGAAATCTGAAGCTAATAGAGTAGCAATGGGCAAATAGCATTTGAATTGTTACATCTTCCGGAGATTCAGAATCGAAAATTACGGCTCAAAAGCGGAAAGATTCATTCAGAACTCTATAAAACGGAGTGAGAAGGAGAAGATGTGAGGGAAGAGAGAGAGATTGATGCAAACGATGCAACAAAAAGAAACGCACTTGTACATGTGATTTCATAGATAAATTATTTGAAATTTTGAATATGTGATTTTGAAATACCTCATTTTATGTGTCAAGATATTAACAAAATTGAATTAAATTTATGGTATAAAATAATTTTTAGATATCTATATTATGATAAATTATTTTATTAAGAATAAAATAATTTTAAAATTAAATTATTTCTAATTATAGTATGGTGATATTTTATGAGACACTAAAAGAGTAAATTATTTTCTGAGGGAATACCAAAAGTGTGACGAGACATTCCCAGAAAATGAATGTGAGATGATATGGTTACCGATAATATTAATCAACAAAAAACTCAATGAATATAGTACATTATAACTCATGTTTAATTTTACTTGTTTTTATTAAACTAAATTCGATCAATAAATGTTACTATATTTTTTAGAATAACTTTGTGATAATGTGTTATATTTTTATTTTATATGGTAAAATCGTATAAAGAATTGAAGAAATTTTAATTGTTTTCGCAACTCATGAGAGTTATATGTCTATGAGCAATACAATATAAAAATTCAAAACTTTATGTCCAAACAAAACTTCAATATTATCTCATATGATTTCATATCAGGATTTTAAATCGTGATTTTATCTATCGTTGTGAAACCGGAACTAATTGCAAGAGGAATAAAGAAGGGTGTGGTGGAGATACTTTGTACTTGATAAATCCCTTTTGGCGAAAAATTATACTATTTATATATAGTAAATATATATATAACAAATGTCGAATCTCCTTCGATTAGTTCATTTGTCACTTCTTAAATTTTGACCCCCCTTGAATATAATCTTAGCTCCGCAACTAATTATATTTTAAAAAATCATATTAATTCACATGAAATTTTTTAAAATGCTCTATTTTGAAAGCGTTGATCCAAAGTAAAATGTAATTTGTCACAAGTTTTGACAAGAGAAAATCGAAGGGTGAAAAACATAAGTATCACGATCTTTTTAAATTTTATATTTAAATTATTAAGCGTACAAATTTGTATTTAAACTATCACTAGTATTTAATAAATATATGTAAAAGCTGACTAAATCACGCGTTTGAGAATAATAGAAAAAAAAAAGTGTGTCTATTATGAAATGAAAGCCAAATACTGAAATTGGTATTATCAAAATAGAGCTAAAATAAGAACAGTAAAAGAGATAAGAATATAGAAAAAATTTCCTTCACTTGTTCATCTGATCATTCTCATATGTTTTACATACAACCGTATGCCCTTTTATAGGCATAAGGAAAAGGGGAAGAAAAATGTGAAAACAGAATTTAGTGAAAGGTTATCACTAAATGAGAAAAGGAAAAAGAAAAAGTGAAAACACAATTTAGTGAAAGGTTACTAAATATTATTAAATAAAAAGGTTATCACCAAATGAACATTCACTTAACTATTTTCTAACCGTGCCAACTTTGTTTATTAGGAAAAAAGTACCTTTTTGAATTTATAGTAAAATTATCGATACGCGTCTTTAATATCTGAATGGATTTGATTTTAGTGATTAAACATACTTGTTAAAGAAATAAACCAAACTAAATAAGCAAATATCACTGGCTTCAAACCACGGATCACTTCCTTAAATTCAAACATTATAAAGTACATACTTAGTATGGAAAAAAATATTTTTAAATTTTTTATTTTTGGTTGATCAAAAATATTTTGAAAAGTATTGTTTCTAAGAAAATAAGTTCACTAGAATGAGGAAAATTACCTCCCTGGCAAAAAAAATAATAATAATAATAAATGACATCCCAAATTAATTGTCTCCTTCCCACGTATGCAATACCTCCGACCCCGACCCTTAAACTATACACCCTCCACCACCACCCGAACTCTCATTCCTCGCATCATCCCACCCTTGTATTATTTTGATAGATATGAACGTTTTCAAAATAGTAACTTTTTTTGTTTATATGCCGAATACTAAAATAAGTAAGAATCTCATTTATTTTTCAAAAAAATATTTTTTTAAAAAAGATACTATTTATTAAGAATATTTTTCTTCATACCAAACACACCCGGGGAATATATAGATGCTTGGAACACAAGAACAGGAATATGTTGCTTTTTATATTACTTAGTATTAATGTCTTACCATTGTGTTAAAATTACTATTTATAGATTATAAAAATAACACATCAACCAATAAGAAAACTTCACTTGAGCTCTAAAGTACTATGACTAATAGTTGTCGTCCATGTGAAAATATCATTAGTACTGTTAGTTAATATTCCTTTATTATGGTGAACACATTGTATGATCATATTTGACTTTGTTTATTCTTTTTGTCATTTTTTCCGCGTCGAACATAAGTCTTTTCTTATCTTTGAATCATAAGTTTTCATTTTTTTGTGACAATCATTTAATAACCTATTAATTAATTAAGACCGATCTTTTCTAAGACTATCCTTGGAATTAGTCTACTTCACTCGATTGATTTTCTTGAACATCTTATATTGATTGTTTGAAATTTGAAATAGAATTTTAAAATTTTTACTAAGTATTGCTCAAAAAAATAAACCCCGAATACAATTAACGAACTCGAAATATAAAAAAGAAGTTAGAAATCACATTAAGTTTGGACAATATAATCATCATAAACAATAGATATGATTTGACATGTCAATAAACTTTTAACATTGGCTTGTGAAAGCAATTTAATTTTTATTTTTTCTTGGTGATTAATTAAAAATTCATTAAGGAGATTTATCTTTTATCTATTTATTATACACATGTAGTTTAACATTTTGCCAATGATGCACCTGCTTCTGATTCTTTAATTTTTAGATTAATCAAAAAAATTAAGGCATGATAATTCAATAATCTGTGATTTCAAATCCAATAATAAAAACTAAACATGAGATCATTTTCATATAAATGAATCACACTAAAAACTAGATGTAATTACTAGTATATCATTAAATTGTTTATAATTTATATGTTTGAATTTTTGGGTTAATGACAATAACCTCTTATCTGTTTAAATTGCATTGATTTATTTATCCACTAGCAATTTTTTTTATAAGTGAAAAATATTTTCATTGTCAGATTTTTGGGTGGATATTAGATTTTGGACCGGGATTGAAAGTTAGGTCTCACGTTAAGGTAGAGAGTTTGATATATAGGAAAATGGGGTCTTGAGTCTGTTGTCAAAATTTGGACAATTGTGCTTAAATATTTTTGTGATGATATTTTCTTCTCACTAATCAAGCATCTCTATTTATCTATATTATATTAAAAGCGTGAAGACTCTTAGAAATATTGTTTGAACTTTTTATCCTTCGTCAAAAAAATATTCTTCTTTAGATAAAATAGACTTTTCACTATTTTTCTTAATTTATTATTTAATCTTTTCTTTATTTAGTTCAAAATTCACTTTTGGATTAAAATTTCTTTATATCTAGAATTTTCTTTTTATTTAGGACTATTATATGTAAATAATTAACTAAATTTTGTTGATAAAAGTAATGTAATAAATTTAAAAAAAAACAGTAAAATTATATTAAACTACTCCTTTTATATTTAGGAATCTTTTTGTTACATTAAATTTTAATCAATTAACTATTTAACTTCTAATTATTCAACTCTAAATTATTACTTTACGTATTCCAAAACTATTAACATATCCATAATATAAACAATTGAATTGACTCTCATGTTTGTCGTGTCACAATAAGCTAAACTATTGCATCAAACTAAAATTATTTATTTAATTTTGTTTACACAAATATTGTATTTATTTCTTTAATAATAAATATTATCTATGTATTAATTTTAAAAGTTAACGCGACACATACGCGCAAAGCGTATACACTGAACTAGTTATAGGAATAAGAAAGATAACTATTTATTTTTCAAGAAAACATTTTCTACAAAAATAGTCCGGTTTACCTCTGTTACAATTAATATATTTATTATTACTTTTGGCTCAAAAATATCCTTTACTCAATAAAATTTATCCCATTTTATGTGATATTGTTTGTTTTTTGGTCCGTCCTAAAAAAAATGTCAGCAATTTATCTTTCAAATTTCTTTTTTATCCTTAATGAAATGATTTTTAACCACACAAAAATTTAGGAATGATTTTAGATCATAAATTTTAAAAGTCTTCTTTTTTTCTTTAAACATCGTGTCAAGTCAAAGAGTGTCATAGTAATGTAAGTACTTTACATTTTAATAAATAAAAACGATGACATATACGTTTTCGTTTCCCTATACGTTAGGTATGAGTTTTTAGTTCTAAATATTAGATCATAACTGTTTAAAATTATCTTTCTACATTAATAATGACAAATTTATTTTACTAAATCTAAGAATGACATGATAACAAAATCAAATTTAATTATATATTGGTGCATTATGTTACTTCTTGTTAAGTTATCTCAATCTAAATGGAGATCATAACAGTGTTGAAGAGAAACAATAGAATAAATATTCAGTTGAAAAACTAATACATATAATTAAACTTTTATATAAAACATAAAAACAATAGTATAAAATAGTTATCATTTGAAATACTCAAATTAATCTCGTAATCTCTGATAGAATTTGGTGGTTTAAGGCGTAGCATTGGAATTGCTACGTAGGCTTTTGTTACTTAAATTTTCACCAGTTTTAATGGAGGGAAAAATTATCTAGTTTTACGTAATTCAAGAGGAAAATTGAATATTTTCCCTTATTTTAGAGCAATAATTAGAAAGAGAAAAAAAGAAGTAATTTTTCCATTTTACTTGTTTTCGGGAGATTTTTGAGCAAAGAATAACAAAGTGTAAAATTAACTTATTTTAAAAAATTCAAAGGACATACTTGATTCTTTATATATATATATATATGGTCGAAATAATAATCTATCTATCTATATTTATATTTAGATCTATCTATATACTATATTAAAAATGCGAAGACCCTTATAATCCTTTATTAAAAGAGACAAAATCGTTTTTTCACCATTTTTCTTTAAATTCTTATTTAATTATATTTATAATATTGACTTTTAAAATATATAAAAATAAATAATAAAATAAGGACTTGTAATCATGGAAAAACTCTTAAATCTTCCTTATTTAATAGACTTATACTTCTTCCTTATTCGAATTAAATAAATACTCAAATTTTAATTTACCATGATAGATATGACCTTTATAAATAAATAATCTATCAAAATTACTTTTGTAGTGAGTTATTTATTTTTTCATAAGCTCATGATTAAATTTAATTTTTCTCTATAATATTTGTTACCAGATGAGATACATGCTTTGATCACGCGCAAAGTGCGTATAACAAAATCAATAATGATAATAATAATAACAAATTTTATACTTGTTAACTAAAAGAAAATGGCCCTTTTTATTTTGGTAGTTCTAGACTTCCCTTTCTTTTGAACCCCACATTCTTTTTCTTCTATTTTCTTGATCTATCAAATCTTTGGTGACGAGGTAAGACTCTTGTCTCTTTCCATGAAAATGACATTAAAAAAATCTTTCAAGATATTATAATACAAATACATTTTGAATGCCTAGAACTTTTAAAAACTACCATATTTTGCAAAATAAATTCAAAATATTCTTTGCTTTTATATTCATGCTCTTTTTGAGATCGTATTAATTTAAATTCACATCAAGAAATAATTTTTTAAAACGTTAGTTTGCTCGAACGTTTTCCTTTAACATTTTTGAGAAGGATTGTTTTTACAAATTTAATTGTTTATTGATATATAAGAAAACAAAAATTATAAACATTTTTTTGTAGCGGTGCTATTAGAATAGAATTAATAGTATGTTTGATTAATTTTTTGAAAAGTTAAAAGTATTTTTCTGATTTAAAATTTTTTCTACAAAAATTGAAATATTTTATCAGACTTTTAGAAAGGAAAAGAAAAAAAAGAAGAAGTGAATTTGAGTATTACTTACAAAAATTAAGGAGTTATTTCAGTATAAAATTAGAAATTAAACTTGTGAAAACGTTTGGTTGTGAATATTTGCTAGAATCAGAATAAATTTATAGAAAATCTTACAATTATTCATTTTAGCTAAAAGATGAGTTATAATCTATTATTTGGAGATTATAACTTTGAATATTTTTTAGTTAGAACTAAATCTTCTAAAAATTTGTGCCAAAATTTTCAAAAGAATTTGATTTATAACGTATAATTGAGACGTTGTTATAACAGTTAATATATTAATTTATTTATTTTTTAATTTATATTTTTATGTGGTTTACAATCTAGTACACATGAATAACATCGTAATTTGTATCTCCTATATGATTTATAAGCTATTGCACACGAGCAAAATTACTTAAAAGATAGTAGCGATAAATTTTTTGGGGTTAATTTTTTTTTCAAAAATTAGATAATGCAATTATTAAGGCTAATCACATGTTTTAATCACCGACAATGTTCCTACTTTTTTATACTTTTAATTTTAAATATAGTTAGTCCCCAGTCCCCACTATAATTAATATTACTAGGATGTATTAAAGTGTCATTGTGTTAATTGCTCTGAATTGTTTCAACCATCCCAATTCAGAAAAATAAAAAATAATAATTGCTGAAATTAAAGTGAGATAAGCTGATAATTTAATTATATTACATTTACAGTGGCCAAAAAGATTACCTTTATTGTTGCAAAAGGCCTGTCCCTAATTATTACACAAAAATAAAATATGTAGACGATGAAGTGTCAAAAATATACAAGAATAATATATTTATATTCTCGATATATTAAAAACCTAAGAAAAAAAACTAAAAATATTAACTTTTTAAAGCAACTTTGCTTAGATAATTCCAAAACAAAAATTCTATTTCCTTTATTTTTCAAAAATAATTTAAAATTAATCAATATTTTATATTAACTATACAATGAAATAATTTTATTTTAATTTAAAATAATTATTTCTTATATCTCATATCAAACATGCCCTCATAGTAATAACTAATAAACGTGTCAAAGGGTGTGGATGATTAGTTCGACTCGATTTTATGTGTTATTAAATTTTGATTTTTTAAATATACTAAACTAGTAACTAACCCAATTAAGATATACTTTTATCAGTTATTGGTCCTTGATGGTTTGATTTTTGATTTAATTAATAAGAAAGTACTCACAAAATAATTAAGTATATAACTTCTTCAACATTTTTACATAATTAGGACAATAATATAACTTTACATAATATTTATAAAATATAAACAATAGTATAACTAACATAAAAAGAACTATAGTACAAATAAAAGAATTAAGACAATAATGTAAATTGAAGGTTGAAGCCTGAAGGACAAAGATAATAACTAATAAGATACTAATATTAATATTTAATATTTATATTAGGAAAAATTAGTAAGTTATTACAATTTTAGTGAGTTATTAATTTACCCAATATTAAAGAATAAAACTTGAGTTAAATAATTTGCTAATTTTTTTTTGTAAAATTAATAAAAATTATTAACACAATAATATAATTAATATCAAATTTATAATATTTTTTCCGATTCGATGTATTGATTGATTCAATTTTGCATCCTTAGTCAAAAGTCACAAAATGATGACTTCTTGGTAGGCAGAAAGGTGACCTTTTTTTCCCTTTCAATAGGGTGGTCCCTTATTTATTACAAAAGAAATAAAAATGACGTTGATGATGAAGTGCCTAAAAATTCAAGAATAATTTAATTTAAGAAAATATGTTTCATCATAAAATATATTAGAAAATATTGTTGAAAATGTATTTGATCATAAAATTTTAAAGAATCATAAAATTTAACTTGAAGTTGAATTATGAAAATTTTAAAAGTTTGTAGAAAACAAAATTATTTTATGTTTTTTGCTCTACATTACTCACAAAAATCTAAAATAATTTTAATATATATATTCACGATTAAATATAACTTCAATTTTCAAGCCAAACAAAAATGTAAAATTTGTGATTTATTTATAGGCTAATTTTTTTAAATCCATATTCTTAATGCCATCTTTCCAAGCCAGTAAAGCTTCTTTATGAATGTGACCTTCAAACGGCCTGCCTAACTAAGGTACTAGTTAATATTACTATATAAGTTTTTTAATTTAGATATACATACTTGAAATTTAGTATATGCATGAAATTAGTGATGATTATTATAGATATTTTAATATTTTATTTTATACATATATGTATTCTTACAAAATTTAATCTCATAATATTTGAGTATGACTGTTACAGAGGAATAATTTTACAAAGAGTGTATTGCCATAATGAATGACATTGTTGTTATAAGTCAAATCTTATTATGAAAAAAATATATATAACATAAAAAAATTAGAAAAACATCACACCATTATACTAAAATATAGGTAAAACAATTCACCTTTATAAATAAAAAGACTTAACGATAGTAGATTAAAAGATAAAAAAAAATTGGAGGGCAAAAAGTGTAGCACCATAGGTACAAGGTATAATAATTCAGGATTATTTTATCCTACATTTAATTGAAAGTATTAGGTAGTCATCAGATTATTTATTCCACCATTTACATCTTAATAATATGATAAGTCATCCTATATAAATGATAAAATAATTTCAAAATAACTTATATCAAAATAATTAATCTCAAAATAATTTACTTCCAACTAAACGACTTCTTAATTAATACACAAAACCAAATAGAATGGTGAAGTGTCCAAAAACTCAAGAATAACTCATTTATAAATGACATTAGTATAACACCAATGATTAAATGGAGAAGTTGGTGAGTCACAAAATAATAATATGACTAGCTAAGATGACTTTTGTGAGGATGAGGGCCCTTCTCCTCCCCTCCCCACACTCTTTAATTGAATAAGGAATTTATTTTATTTTATTTTAATATTTTTCTTTATTTAAAAAAAATTCAACATCCTTTTAACTTATTGTTGATATTTACGTGTTATTTTACTCTATAATATAAAAGCGAATTGAGGAGCTTAGGATCAGTCGATCAATGGATTGATTTGCCTTCTTTTTTATTCATATTTTTTATTTATTTTATTTTATTTAATTTTATTCATCATATTATGTATTTATAGATTATTAAAAAATAATATTATAAATTATAATAATTAATAATTAAAATATCTTAAAAATATATTATAGATTCATTTACTTTTCAAAATTTTATCTGTATTATATAAAATTCGCCAAGCTGGGGCAAAAAAAGCCGTTCCCCTTTCCGTCTTTCGGTCAGGGCGGTTCACAATTTCTTTGCTGAAGGTTGCTCCAGTCGCCTGAAGCCTTGTGGATTGTTCGGGGCTTTAGCAGGTCTATTGATAGAGATTAATCGTTACCCCATGAGGAGTCAGTCAATGCACGATGAGGAACTACCAACCGGGTTCATGGATTAACGAAAATGTGCAAAAGCTCTATTTGCCTCTGCCATTTGTTTCGAGTGAAAGGGAGAGCCGTGGCCCGCTAGGACAGATTGGGTAACACATATTATGTAAAAACTATGTTAAGAGTTCTATAAATTATAATAATTAATAACTTAAAAATACTTTTAAAATATATTAAAATTTGACCAAGTCTAAAAGATTAACGTGTGCCAAATAAATTGGGAGAAAAGAGTAAAATATATTATTTGAAAATTACATTAATAAGAGCATTATATATCACAATAATTAACAATTTAAAATATTTTTAAAAAACATATTAAGCATTTGATTGACTCTCAAAGTTTCACATGTACAATATAATTTGGGACAATTGAGTAACATATATTCTTCAAAATTACATAAAAAGTACCGTAGATCACAATAATTAATAACTTAAAAATATTTAAAAATTAGTATATAAAAATTTGGTTAATTCTCTTAGTTTTATCCATGCTACATAAATTTAGATAAATAAAATAATATATATTAGGACCGTGCTTGCATGGACTTTATATATAATTATTTCCAATAACAATTAATTGAACGCTCATGCATTGAAAAATTGTATTATATAATTGAATAAATAATAAAATTGATAAGGGGTTTAAACTTAAATTTTTTCCTCAAATATATAAAGACACTTTAATTAAATTTCCCATTTTATGCTGTAATTTCTCCAATAATACGATAAAAATAAATACGAGACAATTTGATAATCAGAAGAGTAGAAATAGGAAAAAAAAACAAGAGGATAGAAATTTAGCAAATATTTTACTCTTACTCGTATATTTTTTAAAAATATATTTAGAAAATGCTTACCTTATTTTTATTGTGTGCGGAAATGGAAATGTTATTTCCTAAAAATACTTAACATAAATAAAGAGATATATTAATTATTGTTGCCCCCGTAAATTTTACTTCTATCCCATTTAATTGAATTTGTGAGATAATGCAAACAAGAAAAACATTCAACGACAAAATTTATTTTCACTATTGTCTTTAATAAAATTATAAATATATAGTGTAATTTATCTCCTAGAAAATATAAAAATTTAACAAATAAAATAGTAAATCACCTTGAATTCTAACAATTCAAATATTTTCGATATTAAAAAAGATCTCAAAAATTTAATTAATTTATGACGAAGAGAGTAATATTTTTAGTCCAATAAATGTTATCACATGATTTAAAACCATTGATCACAAGCCAAATTCAAATGCATAATAACTGAAGTAAACGCAAGACTTAAGAAACGTATTGATTCTTCTTAAATAACTACAACACTTTATTTGTTTTAATTAAAAAAAAACAAATTGGATTTTCCATTGAAGCAAAGCTCGAAACTTGCTCACTTGGAGAATCCAAAAAAACTTTATTCTTTAGCTAATCTCTCTTTCTCTCTCTTACCTCATTTTTTCAGTTTTTTTTTTCTTTTTTCTGAAATTGGGTTTTTGATAGTTATTTTAAACACTAAATTCAATCATTCAGCCAAGGAAAAAAAAACCCAAACAATTCAAGGTCAAGATCATCCATCCATTCAGCAAAAGGTACTTTGTGTTTTCACCCAATTTAATTTTTATTTATGTTCTTGCATGTGTTTTTTTATTACAGTATTTTTCTAAAAGAATTTTCTGTTGGATTGATATGCTTATTACTGCTCCATTAAAAACTTGAAATTCTGTTTGTGATAAGTTCTGTGTATATTGTATCTTCTCCAGACTCCACTCGTGGGATTCTACTGAGTATGTTATTGTTGTTATTTGGATACTTGAAATCCTGTTTTTATTTTCTGGCTAATGTAGCTGAATTTCAAGAATTCTCCAAGTTTTCAATTTTCCCAACAAAGTTTGTGATATTGAAAATAAAAAGGTAATTTTTTTAGTGGAATTTCAAGAATTCTTCAAGTTTTCAATTTTTCCAACAAAGTTTGTGATATTGAAAATAAAAAAGGCAATTTTTTAGTTGAATTTCAAGAATTCAAGTTTCCATCTTTCCAATAATCAATCTATTAGTTAAAACAAAGTTTGTAGGAACATTTGTTGGGTTTTCCTAGAGAGTGTTAATTTGGTGTCCTCTTTTTTTTTTTTGGAAAAAGTAATAACTTTTTTCCTTCAAAAAACTGTTGAAACAAACACATTTTTTGAAAGAAAAATTAGTTTTTGCAAAGGCTCAAAATTACCTTCTTTTATGTTATGTTGTACTAGGAACAGAGATTATGGAGTTTGGAGAGGTTGAGTAGCTATTTGAAGAAAAATATATGGTTGTTATAAGTTTAGATTCCAAATTAAGTTTCTTGATTTTGCAAATGAAAATTATGTAGTCTCTTTATTTATTCTGGTTAAAGATTTGTCATGTCAACTTAGTCAAATAATAATGTGAAAGAAAAGCGAAAACTATCAAGTATTGAAATGAATAATTGGATATGAATAGAGTGAAATTAGTACAATGGAGTCATATAGTTGATCCTAAGTAATTCGGAACTCGGACTACAAGGGCCGAGCTACAGTTGGACAGAACTCAGTATTTTTCTCTAGACCTTGTATTTGTGTTAAAAAATCTACTTAATATGTATAAATAATTTATTCAAAATCTAGTAAGGTGTCTTTTCTAAAATTTAGAATCCATGAACTCAGAATCCTAACTCTGCTTTTGAGAGCACCTTGGTTCAAAGTTTGAGTCAAAACTATCAGGTAGGGGGTTTGGCGGGGTGGAGTTTGTCATAAAAGATTTATCTACTTGGATCCCGCCATCAAGTCGATCTTGATAGTCCGAATATGAGAAGTGTCTTAATCTGATGAATGAGCTAGATCCTCAAGATTTATAGTAAAATGTATCTTTCTCTTCACCTCCTTTCCTCTTATAAACAGAAGTTCCGAAAGAGGGTAAATCTTATTATTATTATTGGCAAATAGAATTGTTCTGCAGAGTTATGTTGCTTTGAGTCTTCTGCCATACCATATCAAATCCTCCAAAAAAGAACTACTTTTAGAGGATCCGACACACTTTGTGGTATTTTTCGAAGAGTGTCTTCAGGAACATAGTTGAAGACACTCTTATCAATCTAAAGTGTGTTTCACATTGAACTATTTATCTAAGGTTTCCCCATAGAGTTCTCCAGAAAATATTTTTGATTCTTGTTGATAGTAACTGCGAATAAGCAATTAGGGGGCGAAACTAAAAAGGTAACGTGATTTCAGGAATGGGTTGACTTTCTTCATTTTGTTATGGAAAGTGAAAGTGGTTTCATTTTTGAAATCCATATCAACTTACGTAGAGTCGATCTAAACTTTGAGGATGACCCAACATCATTTATATAAGGACTTAAATGATCTTATATTGTAGTTATAGTTAAAAATGAAGGCACTGGAGTAACATCGATTTGAAAGCGATCAGCTGGTCCCTGTTACGTTACTATTTTGTTGTTGTCATACATTGAAGAAATTTTCAGAATTTGATTGTTGAGCATGCAGAAAAAAGGCGGTGTTAAGTTGCCAAATCAACTTATGGAAGACAAGCAATTGAAGTTTGATCAACCTCTTTTGTCAGTAAGACGAATCTCTCACGGGATGATTTCCCAGAGAGATGAGAAAAAGAAAACTGACAATTCCTTTCCCACTATGACACATCCTCCTCATTACAAATCAGAATTGAAGTCAGGCTTGGTGGTAAAGCCAGGAACTGTTCCTTTTCTATGGGAACAGATCCCCGGAAGACCTAAGCATGAGAGCAGAACACAAACTCATCTCATGGAAAAACCTCCTACCGCCCCAAAGCTCCCTCCTGGGTGGAAGTTTAGAGATAACCAGGATTTCGATCAAACAGGGAAATTTCAAAATGCCATGCCAACTTGCGCTTCTTCTTCAGATGAAAATGTAAAGAAGATTGAGAGTTTTGACAGCTTAAAAGAAATGATGCATGATAAGGAAAAGATTGAATCGGATGATGATGATGAAGCCTATATGGATGCCTTGGATACACTTACAAGAACTGAATCATCCTTCCTAAATTGTAGTGTAAGTGGCTTAAGTGGGTTTGATGAGCCAAATGCCAAACAATGTGGAAATTCTGTAACAAATCCGCTGACTAAAGATTTCATGATGGGTCGATTTTTGCCAGCAGCTAAGGCAATGACTTCAGATAAGACTTCAGAAACACCTTACTACGTCCGCAAGAAGCAACCACCTGTTGAAGATCAACGAAGACAGATGAAGAATGTAATAAGTGGGGATAGACATCCTCAGTTGCGCTACGGACCTAGTTTTACACTTTATCATTCCCAACCTCATGATTATAAAGAAGAAGAAGAAAGTGATGATGACTGTTATGATAGTGGAAATTTATCTGCTAACATTTGTGGATTGTTGCCTCATTTTTGCTTGAAAAGTTCTTTTCGTCTTCTGAATCCTGTACCTGAAATGAGTATTAGAAATCAAGTACCTTTCTCTCCTGTCAGTAGAACACGAACTGGATCCTTTTCAACTGCTGCTTTTGGCAGAACAGGCAATGAGGTATGAACCCATCCTTTTCATTCTCCTGTCACTCATTGCTTTATTTTATCCACTCACATTGTGCTAGCTTTCTTGCCCAAGTTTTCTTTGACTAAACTATAATAATAATTCTTGTTATCTTTTATAGCGATCAACATCTGATGTGAGCGAGCAAAAGTCTGTTGTTGGATCCATAACAACTCAACCACACGAGGATAAGGATGATGTTAAGGGCAGGGCCTATTCAACTTATGCCAATGACCCTTACGATAATCCCGAGGTCAAGTGCTTGTCTGGTCAGAGGAATAGCAGGGAAGTAGATGTTTTAACTCCTTTTGTGGAGAAAACTCTGTACATAGATATTGTGCATAAAATGGATTCATCAGTTAAGATATCATGTTCTCTAGATAAAAAACCATCCAAGTTACAACACGAGGATGTTGAGATACTTGAACAGATCATAAAACAAAAACCATTTATAGATTCTTCACTTTATTCGTCTGAGGCTTCATTAAAGCCATATCTTCAAAGGAAAGCTGACTTCAATCCACCACATTCAGTGGAAAAACTGAACAATGGAAGGGAGATGAAAACATGCACATCTACTGGTCAAGGTCAGGATTGTTACCAAGATGCAATGACCATAGCAAAGTCCGACAGTGATGTTACAGAAAAAAACGGAAAGCCAGTTGTGAGAAGAGAAAAGTTAGAGAACTCATGCAAAGTGCACCCAGAGTTTCTTGTTCCACCACCTTTACCAAAATCTCCATCAGATTCATGGCTTTGCCGTACTTTGCCTTCTTTATCCACAAAGAATGCATCTTCACGGGCTTATATCGGGACAGGACTAAATCCTAGTAATCAGTCTTCTAAGCCACCACCTAGTGATTCCAAGTGGGAAACAATTGTTAAAATGACAAAGAAACAGCAGCATCTGTGAAACTCTTGAGGTAAATTCTTTATTTCTTCCAACATACAAGTTTATGCATTTGTCTTCCTCCTTCCCCTCCTCTGATTTTGGAGTTCTGACAGAGTCCCACATCGGCCCTTTAAGGGATGAGTGGTCTCTTTGATATGACTTGGGCAGTCCTTACCTCTTGAGCTAGCTTTTGGGGTTGAGTTAGGTCCAAGATTCATTTCCTTACGAGAGTGAAGGGAATGAGTGTAAGCTGATTGTAGGCTACTCCCCGTATTCCAGTTTATGTGACAATATTTTCTTTTTACTGTTCCAATAAGAAATGACAACTTTCTAAACTTGGAAACTATTTAAGTTAAACTTCCCATTTTATTCTTGATGAGAAGCGTTTATAGCCACACAAATGTCACATGTTTATGATCACAAGTATCAAAAGTCTTCATTTATTTCTTGAACTTATTGCCTATTATTTAAGTCTTCATTTGTTTCCTGAACTCCATGCCTTTTGGTTAAAGTCTTCATTTATTTCATAAATTCTGCGCCTATTGTTCAAGTCATCTTTACTTTTTCCAGTTTCTTAATTTCTCTGCTTGGAATTCCACCATTCTATCAGGAACTCGGGGCTTTGACATATATAGAAGAAACTCAGTAGAAGATGTAAAGGCTTTTCTGAACTCTGGTTTTTTCCTCATACTTTCTTGTGCATATCGATTATCGAGAAGTATGATTGGCACGAAGGTGACCGATAATATACTGTTTGCTGTATAGACTCTACAATTTCTTCAGTTGTAATGGCTTTATAACTGCAAACTCGTGTCCTGTAATTACATGATGGAATAATGATGGAATAAGAGTTAACTGTAGAGGTGATCATGAAATTCAATGAATACTATAAATGCCTTGTTGATGGATATCTGTTATGTTTATGGAGAAACAGTGAAATAGTCTACCTCACAATGGCATAATTAAAAGTAATTTGTTGTATCTAAGAAAGGTAAATGTATTGATATTTGGGCGAAAATCAAAATTTAAGTGGAGAAAAGTAGAGGGATGCAGTCTTACCCTATCTTGCGAAGGTATAGAGGTTTTTTTCGAATCAATAAGAAAAGTATATTTCTTGATTATGAGAGAGTTAAATATATTGATATTTGAAAAAAAAAACCTCGAAACACTCAAAACTTAAATGGAGAAAGGTAGAAAGATGTTACTATGCTTTTACTTTGTGAAAGTAGAGAGATTATTATCGATGAATTCTTGACTCTAATATTTAAATTCCAACAATTTCACCATAATCCATGTTGGTTGATGTATTTATAATTTAGAATGCGTGAGATACCTCGACTAAGCTCATGGGATACAAAATTGAGATAGATAGAAAAAAATCGCTTAATATGTTTGTCTTTGCTGGAATTTAAATCCAAGACCCCATTGTTCTTACCACTTCATTTAGCACACCCTTGTGCATTGATTATCAAGTTTAAAAGCAATAATTTAAGGTGAGATATATCTAAATTGATGTATGGTATGTATCAAATATGTAAATCAGTAAAAATGACATCTCTAAAAATACACATGTAGATTGTAGGCTACTCAATTTGTGAAAGTAATTGTAAATTTTAGCTAAGAGGAAATACAACTATAGATAACACCATGATAGAGATTTGCAAATCGATAATTTACTATAAGAGGTTGTGCTCCTTAGCTTATCAAAAGGTGCTATCCGATAATATCTATTTAGAAGATTTTCAACACTACATATTCATTCGATATTTCTAAATGTCCAAATTACAGAGTCGCCTTTTTGATTTAGATGGTTCGAAATTGATATATATAAATCTACCCTTTATATACAGTATATTTTTTTTGCTGCGGGGGTTCGGAGGAACCCCCGAAACCTACGTAGGTCCACCACTGCTCCTAATGTGTTACTGACCATATCAACAGATCTTACATCTTGTTATAACTTATACGACATATATTGTCTAGGCAAAATTTGGAAAATAATACCTTTATTTCCATGTCTTCTAGCTATTTTATCGCGTACTCTGATTTCATATTTTTGTAAAATATACACACGAATTCGTTTCGGGATGAAATCTCTCATAGTGATTAAGTATAAAACTCTTAAAATAATTGATTTTTGAGATTAAAAACTTCTAACTTCTTAAGCCTCCTACTCTTTTTTTTTGGGGAGTCTGACAACTAAACCTTAAATTACATTCTATGCATTTTCATAGTTTTCACTTTCAGGGATTCGCCCATACGCTCAGTAAAGTTTGAAAGACTGCAACTGATCCTAAAAGGAAATAAATGATAAAAATAGTATGTCATATCAACGGAACGTTATGAAAATATTGCATTGTTGTTATAACTTCAAACCTAAAGGCTAAAAAGACTAGTAATTTTCAAACTTCAATAAAAATATTCCAAGTTGGAGACTGTCATGCTCAATTTTTAGATGCATATGCATGGTGTTTAAACTATATACATAATATGTTTTCATTTTATACATTTGATTCTAAAGCTAAATTTGGTAATATCCAACTTCGGACTTGTTATATTTAGAAGTTTGGAACTTTAAAACTAATTTAAAAACTTCATTAAATTTGGCTATTCATTAAATAGAGGTCCTAAATATGGCTATTTGTGTAATTCATCCTTTTCTTTTTCTAAATCACAAGAGAGAGCCCACTGGATGCCCAGGGGTTCCGTGATTATGCTTCATTCACCATCGAGCTGATCCGGGCCATCGTACTGTGGTTGAAGTGAAATTCGCCGGAATTCCGTTGCCGGGAATATATCGTGATCTGGCACTGGCTACGTCGCGTGAGAGGAATTATGGCTGCGATTGATGTGATCAAGTGTTGTATGGATTCCATTAGACAAGTGAGTATTCTCTTTCGTTAATCACACATCAATCGATGCACTAAACTCGTCAAGTTTTAATTGTTTTCTCAGTTCTTCTGATGATCAGTGCATTAGCAAATTTATTTGCTTTGAAGGTTGAGCCGAATCGCTAGAATTTAGAGAGGAAATGACTTTTAGGAATTGATAGGTAAGGAATTAAAAGAAAATACTCCCTCGTCCTAATTTATGTAGCACATTTGAAATTTTGAGATTTAAACTTGTAAATTTTGACAGTGAATTCGAAGTACAAGCTTTTGAGTTTTGTGAAATAAAATTTATATATTTGAAAATTATGTAAAAATCATAATAATTAATAGCTTAAAATATGTTTAAAAAATTCTGGTCAAAGTTGAAATTCCAGCTATGCCTCATAATTTGGGATGGGAGGAGTAGCTAAGGAATTCGGGCTAGTGTCTAACCATGCTAAAGGGATCACAAATTTCTTTGTTTTATGAGTACTTTGGTTTAATCATCTAAGCCTCAATTCCAAACTAATTGTATAGGCTACACGATTCCTCTATATCCATTCTGTTCTATTCGGGCCCAAGGATTCTGAGATTCATCATAATATATACAGTAGTACTGGGACCGATAGTGCTTGTGCTTTTCTCATAGGCAGAGATAATGCACAAAAGATCTTTTTTTTTTAGAATCATATATTTTGTTTTATTGATTGACATTCAGTCCACCTTGAGTGACTTGACTATTCAATTGGGTACCTGGATCCTCTCACTCCCACAAACAAGGTAATTCACATGCAGAAAAATCAACTAAATTCTGGTTCTGTTGGGATTCTAACAATGTTCTATTGTGATATTTGTTCCAGTCTTATCAACTGCTAAGCCACATACATGGATGTTAATAGTGCCTGAAAAGTTTGTAAAACTTTGTAGAATAGATTGAGGGAGAACTTGGAATCCCAACAAAATTCAAACGAAATTAATAGATTGAGATTCCAGTCTTATCAACTGCTAAGCCACACACTTAGATTTTACATTTCTACTTTATGTTATGCTTGTGAGGCTTTCTATTTGGTTGGCTGACTATATGTAAAGAAAATGGAAAGGAGGAAAGAGGATAGTTTTGTTTTAACGTATGATGGTAGACTGTATTGGTAGAAATATCTAAATGTTTTGTTGTTTCAAATTGTCTTCTTATGTTTAAGAAGGAACAACATTGATCCCCTATTTTTCCCTTTCTAGTAACTGAGGAAACTCCAGTTTGTATATACTTAAAGTGATGGATAAGGTCATATTCATTTACTGCTGTTCCTTTTCTGATAGAATCTAGAAAAGAAACATATCCTTATAATCAGTGTTACATAGATTCAAATGAAAAGATTAATGGTTGATCATACAAGATTAGAAAAGACTAAAGTTGACAACAGTCGTCTGAAGGATACGCATGGATCACTTGTGTTGGATTGATCATGTTCTACATTGGCCTCTAGATACACGGGTCTATAAGTGCGAAATTATGGTGAAAACAAGGTAAAGCTAAACTTATATGGAAGGAAGTTGTCTTGGAAGATTACAGTCTCTTGGGGTCCATGCAGACCTAGCAAAAAATAGGGCTAAAATTGAAGGAAAAAAAAATCTATGTTTGTGATTGCAATTATATAAATTAAATTTTAGGCATGCCAGTGTATTTACTTTTGGTCCAATATTTGCAAGGAGTCTTCTAGTCTGGTCTTTTATTTGTTAGCATGCCAGTGTATTTACTTTAGGTCCAATATTTGCAAGGAGTCATCTAGTCTGGTCTTTTATTTGTTAGTAGAAAATATTTTTTATAGTACTTCTTAATTTATCTTTAATCTTATTTTATATATTATCATACTTAGATAAACTTAAATGGAGCAACATGGACAACAAGCATTCGTATAGCCGTTCCGTACTTGTTCAGGGTTGAAGCATTGTAAATGTTCTCTTGTTATTATTATTATGATAGATTCTAGAAAGAACTTGGTTTATGATGAACAGTTTAATTAAGTCTCTTTACCTTCTCTGCTAATAAAATATTCGGAAAATTAGAGAAGTATTGTTCAGCTCTATTTTTATAGGAGGAAAAATGTTGGATATTATTATATGTTATATCTTCTCTGTTTTTCCTCTAAAAAAGATATTTTGTTGCGTGGGGGGAGGGGAAGAAAGGGGAAGGGAGTGCTGTCGCTACTGATGGGGTTGAACTCTCCATGTCAACTGTGGAATGCAGGAAGTTCACCAAGCGAGCCAGTCCTCACCTGTACTAATCTATATAATAAGCAAAAGACACTCCTGTGCTTGTGTAGTTTGTGGAACTCTTCTTTGAAGGCAGCATGGTGAATGATCTTAACTTGATTTTTATCCTGAACTTTTGGGGAATGATAATCCAATTTAAAGCTTTTTCTATATCTTTTTGCAGATATCAGATGAAATTAGAGATGCCATAATTTATCTGGATGCTGGGTGTACCGAAAGCTTTGAATATGTTGGAGCATTCTCTCTTTTTCTGGAGCTTGGTGCACACGCCATTTGCAGCTTGGAGAAAATGTCTCCTCTCGATAAGGTATCAATAGTTGTGCTTTTTTTAGCTGAGTTGGAATTATTGCGTGAATTCTCTTTTAGTTAACATCATGATATAGTTTTAAGTTGCATCACCACAGATGTGTACCATACTCCATAAGTAGTAGGCTAGTAGCTTCACTTCAAATTGGAAAGGGAAACATTATATGCTTCCACTTCATGAGAAGTAATTTGTGTTTGAAAGCTTCATGTTATGTGTCTTAAATGTGATATGATTATAAATATTTAGTTTGAATTCTCATGAAGAATTCCTATTCTCATTAAGAATTGCTTGTGAAAAAAAAATTCTATCTTTTGTTTGAACCAGTCTTCAATGTCTTCCTTGTAGGTGGTTGATTGGAATTCGACTTCGGGGCCTGCAAAGAAAATTGTTGTCATTACATCACGTCTTCTAAGTGATGCGCATAAATACATTTTTCGTTGCCTGAGTGCACTTCAGACTGTGTGCAGCTGTGCTATATTTACATGCATTTCAGAGGTACTCTTTGTGCCCGTAGATAAAATGTTCTTCACTCTATATTTAATTTTTTGTTTCTGAACATCTGATCATACTATTTGATTTCTGAATGAAATGAGAGTATATGGTTGTATTTCGGAAAACATGTTGGACTATAACCTCTCAAGATGAGATCCTCTGCACATCAAATTCGATAATGATACCAGATATATATTGGTTTTATTACCTGATTTTTTGCTAACATCAAATAACAACAACAACACACCGAACGAAATCCCACAAGTTGGGTCTAGGGAGGGTAAAATGTGCGTATACCTTACAACTACCTCACATAGGTAGAGAGGTTGTTTCCGGAAGACTGCCATCTCAAAAATATCATCCCCCAAAGTAGAAAATACTAGATATGAAATCAAACGACTAGAATGAAAAACAAATGATAATTTGTAAAGACAAAAAGTAACAAACTGAATGACGGACGGTAAGAACACAATATAAAAGGACAAGACTACCTGAACTAACCTACTATATCACAAGACCAGACATCATCCTACCCCTACTAGCCGTCTAACCTTCTACCCTAATATGTGACCTCCACTCCTTTCTATCTAAGGTCATGTCCTCGGTGATATGAAGCTGCGCCATATCCTGTCTAATCACCTCCCCCAGTACTTTTTCGGTTTACCTCTACCCATCCGCATAACCCCTACATCCAACCTCTCGCATCTCCTAACAAGAGCGTCAACACTTCTTTTCTGCACATGCCCAAACCATTGCATTCTCGCTTCTCTATTTTATCTGCCACAGAGGCCACCCCTAACTTCCCCCCGAATGATCTCATTTCTAATCTTATCCCCCCTCGGTAAATCCAAACATCTATCTCAATATATCATCTCCGCAACTTGCATCTTCTGAACATGTGAGTTTTTGATTGGCCAGCAATCTACCTCGTATAGCAAAGACGGTCTACCACATTAATATTAAAAAGAACTATTAATATATCCATCCATTACGTCTGAATCAATTTTAAGCTGTTGGAAAATATGGGAGACATGCAGATCTTTCTTGGTTTGTACTCGGTACATCTGTCTCTATGAAGATAGATTTTATATGTATGCTTAACCAGAATTTCGTGCAAATTCTCTTTTCTGTGCTTTTATAAGAAGTGGTGAAAACAAGAACAACAACATACGCAGTGTAGTATTACAAAGTAGAATGTGGGAAAGGTAGAGTGTACTTAGACCTTACCTCCACCTCAAGGTAGAGAGGCCCTGCTTCAAGGGGAAAAATGATAGCAACAGGAATAGTCCAAAGCAGTTTATAAGAAAAAATAATGTAAGTACAAGAAACAACAGATAATAATAAAATAGTACTACAACAAAACAAGAAAAATAAATCGAATAAAAGTAACTACAAGAGTACTACTACTTGTATGACAGGATAAGCTAACACAACACTCAACTATCCACTAACATTCTACCCTAATTCGTGTCCTGTATAATTTCCCATATAAGGTCATGTCTTTGGTAAGCTACTGTTGGGTAATGTCCTGTCAAATTACCTTTCTCCAATATTTTTTTGGCGTACCTCTACCTCTCCTGAAACCATCCATAGCCAACCTCTCCACACCTCCCCACTGAGGCATCCGTACACGACACACCTCCTCTTCTCATGTCCGAACCATCTCAGCTGGCCTCTCGCATTTTATCCTCTATCGAAGCCATTCCTACCTTGTCCGGGATAGCTTCATTTCTAATCTTATCCTTCCTAGTATGCCTACACATCCATCACAACATCCTCATTTCAGCCACTTTCATCTTCTGAACGTGAGAATTCTCGACGACCTAACACTTTGCTCCATACAACAATGCTGGTCTAAAGTTGCTGTTAAGAGATATACGACAATGCCAGTCTAATCAATTGAAGGTGAGACTATATTTATCACTGTGCACTCTGATTGTGAATGAAAGGACAGTCATATTGTTCTTGAAATATGCTACGGCCAAGGTTAGCTCGTGCTCTTGGTCTTGGTAGGACAAAAGAAAGCTTACAAGCACTGACTGAGCATAATACCTTCACTTGAGGGGGTGTGGGGTGGGCAGAGGATACAGGACGGATAGCGTAGGTTCAACGGATAGCATTTTCTTTCACCCATGAATGGCTTACACATTCTGGATGAGATCTGCCGGCCACTACAGATATAGCTTAATTTGTTTAGTTTCACAGAACTCAGTGTTAGACTACTTCTAAGGCCTTATTTTCAAGTTAGTTACAGATTTAACGGAAAATTACTTATAACCAGGGACTACTTTTTCTTCAGACCTTATTTCATGTTATTGATGGTCTATCTCTTTGTAATCACTGTGTCACTTTTCTATTAGGTACGAACATAGGTCGTTAGTAAACCATGATGAAACTAATGTATCAAATAAGTTCAATTTTGGCTGTGGAGTTGCTTTTCATATCAAATACTTCTGTTCACTAACAGAAAAGTATCTCAATCAATTATTATATTTAAATATGTACATATATAGTTGGTTTGGTTTTCGCTTTTTTCGGTTATTTTTTTTTGCTCAAAACCAAATCAAATTATGTCAGTTTTGTAAAGTTGAAATCAAATTACTAGTGCATGACCTTACTTGAACAGGATCTGTTCTATAGGCTCGTACCATTGTATCCTTGAATTCTAAAGAAATTTAGTCTAGTGCTTTTGGACTAATTCCTAGTGCAAAGACTTCAAGTTTGTTAATGTTACTGGTATAGGTTAGGTCCTGGTATAGGTTAGGCCTTAATATGTCATTGACATTTCCACCCGATGGATTTCATTTAATGGCTTATTGTACGATCAATCTGCAATGTCTTATGTTTACCTCATTTTAAGTGTATGTCCAAATTCACTTATTTCAGACAGGTCACTCAGCATATCCCGAATCACCTTTAGGACCGGATGCATATCGTGAATATGAATCTTTGCTTGTCCAAGATTATGAGGAATTTTCCAGAAAGTTTTCGATGAACTGTAGTCATACCGAAGAAAGCAGAGTAAAGGGAAGTACACACACTGCAGATGAAGGATGGGCTCAATTAACCACCAGTGAAGATGAGACTCTTAATTTCAGTTCTGGTGCAAGTGCACAAAATTTGTATGAAGACAGTGTAATTGACCAGACAGAAGATGTACGGAAAAAGTTGAGAGTTTCTGTGCATCACTTCCCTTTGGTCTTGTGTCCTTTTTCACCTAGATTCTTTGTCTTGCCTTCAGAAGGATCAGTTGCCGAAGCATACCTATCCGCTGAACACGATAACTCTATAAGCTTTGGATTACCTCCAATAAGTACTGGGACAACTGCTGATGGCGAGGATGTCCCTCCTGGGGCAACTCTTACTGCTCAATTTCTATATCATCTGGCGGCAAAGGTAATCTTACTTCCACATGTCTGTAATATTTTTAACCGATTTTAATGTTCTCTTCTATCATGATTCATGCATTGAAAATAAAAAAGATGTCTTAATTGGCACCCTTGTTATCCACAATGGTAGTGAAATTTGACTAGACCTTCTCACTGACATGTGTTTGGGATGGCATTATCTCTATCTTGGTACAAGCCTCTGCAGTGCACGGGCCATTTATATGTATTGTATATTACTTGGAATATACAAAACTACTATATAATTGGTTATTTTTTTAAAACACACACACACATACATATAACAAACAGCAGTTGTTGGATTCCATATAAAAAACAAAAAATAGCAGTCAGATTCAAGTATAAACAGTTATTATTAGCTATAAAGTTGTAATAAGGTGAAATTCCTGAAAGAATTTTTTTTTGATATTCTTAGATACGCTTATTAAGTTTAAAATGCTGGAATTAGCCTGTTTTCTGCTGTATTGAATTTTAACTTATAAGATGAATTAAATTAATAATAACGGATCAAAGATAAAACTAGTATTCTTTATTTAAAAAGGGAAAATTTGCCATGTATTATCCGACATTGATCAACTTTTCCATCCGTCGGATTTTTTGTCCAATCACCCCCATCATCAGGAAAGTCTCAATTTTTTGCCCTCGACTCTGACAGAGCTCCAATCTGAAGGTAGTGTTAAACCATAGTCAATTGAGAGGTAAATTTACACACGTGGAGTCCACTTTCATGTTAGAGCTCTGTTAATGGAAAAATTGGGCAATTTTTTTTAGTATTTGTAGGATCAAGCTTGGACCTTTTTGCTTTAAAAAAAGAAGACGATAAACACAAGGTTAAGGCTTTCTGTGGAAATAAAAGGTAAATAGTGGGACATAGTTATTTAGAAAGTAAAAAAACATATCACAATAATGTAATATGGATTTTGAATCACTGATGCATTGAATTGCATTTGTATGAACTATGTTTTTTTTCTTAAAATTTTTTTTGCCTCATTCAGCCTGTATTTTGAAAGCTAATATATTCAATTTGCAGATGGACCTGAAACTTGAGATATTTTCCCTGGGTGATACTTCAAAAACTGTTGGAAAACTTCTGACAGACATGTCAAGTCTTTATGATGTTGGTCGACGTAAGAGATCTGCAGGGCTCTTACTTATTGACCGTACTCTTGACCTTCTTACTCCATGCTGTCATGGGGATTCACTTGTGGATCACATGTTTTCATCATTGCCTCGCAGAGAACGGATGACATCCTTAAGTCAGGCTAAAAGCTCCCAAAGCCAGGTTAAACTTGGCCCTGCTTGCTTGCAACGTTCTCCCCTCACTGTTCAGATACCACTCGACAATTTCCTAAGAGAGGACACTTCAAGTTCTTACAACTTTCAGCTGGTGGAAAGTGTTGAGGCATTTCTCCGTGGTTGGAATTCAAGAGACTCAACTTCTCAGGTGGTTGAGTTGGTGAATTTTAGCACTAAACTAAGCGGTGAAATGTCCTCGCAAGATCTTCAGCGTGACCTTCTTTGTGGTTCTTTTGTTTCCACAGAGAATTTTCATGGAACACCATACCTAGAAGCCATATTAGAGCGAAGAACAAAAGATGGGGCTGTGCTGATCAAGAAATGGCTTCAAGAAAGTTTACGTCGAGAAAATATACCATTGAATGCAAAAATACGTCCTGGTTATGCTTCAAAAGCAGATCTGCAGACTATGATTAAGGCATTAGGTAAAAGCCAGTCATATCTGGCCAAAAATCAAGGAATTATCCAGCTAGCAGCAGCAGCACTATTTGCATTAGATGAATCACATAGTGCTAAATGGGATGCATTTAGCAGTGCTGAGAGGATACTGAATGTAAATGCTGGAGACACAAGCCAAAGTCTTGCTGCTCAAATTAGTGATCTCATAAATAAAAGTGCGTTCATTAGTGCACAGGGTAATGATAAGATGGATGCTCAACGGGGGCTTCTTACCCTAGAAGATGCTCTGCTGCTCACGATTGTTGGATATATATTGGCAGGTGAGAATTTCCCATCTTCTGGGACTGTCGGTCCTTTCTCTTGGCAAGAGGAACATTTTATGAAAGAAGCAATTGTTGATGCGATTGTTGAGAACCCAACTGTTGCGAAATTAAAGTTTCTGCAAGGTTTAACTCAGGATCTAGAAGCCAACTTTAACAAAAAATCAGAAGAAAAGAAGGAAGATCTTTCTAATACCGAAAGCATTGATTTTGATGACGATGATTGGGGTAGTTGGGGAGATGAAGATTCTGGAAAAGATAAAAGAAAAGAGCAAGTGTATGATGACATGCAATTAAAGTTAGAATTACGTGATAGGGTGGATAATCTTTTCAAATTTTTTCATAAATTGTCCAGCTTAAAAAAAAATATTTCATTCAGAGAGTGGTCACAGGCTCTGAGTAAGTTCAATGATGATCCTTACTCAAACAAAGGACTGCTTTATAAAGTGCTATCAAGGGTTTTAGCTAAGCATGAAGTACCTGGCTTAGAGTATCATTCATCTACTGTTGGCCGCCTATTCAAAAGTGGGTTTGGGAGGTTCGGCCTTGGGCAGGTATGATTCAATTAGAAATCAATATTTTCTTTGCTAGTTTAAGTTGCTGATTGATTCTGGAATTTTGCAGGCGAAACCAAGTCTGGCAGATCAAGATGTTATTCTTGTATTTGTTGTGGGTGGCATAAATGGTGTAGAGGTTTGTTTTCTTTGAATTCTTTAGTGCATTTCATGTTTCTTTTTTGGTATTGGTTTAGTGAATTTGCTACGCACATATACGATGGTAAGTTGTTAGTTTATAAAGCAAAAAGACTATAAACACTGCTTGTATGCTCGTTGATGCTACGTGAAATAACACTCCCTCCTTGTTCTATCACTATAAAACGCTGTTCTCCTTCCTCTTTCAACTGAAGTATGCTTGGTGCTACGTGACATAACAATCTGTCCTTGTTCTATCAATAGGTTCGAGAAGCTCAGGATGCATTATCTGAAAGCAGCAGGCCTGAAGTCGAATTAATTTTAGGCGGAACAACTTTTCTTACACCTGAAGATATGTTTGAATTACTGCTGGGTGATTATTGTTGCATTTAAGGCTGTGTAGCTTTCTAGTTTTGTTATGTAAAATTAAGGTGAAAAGTTTCTGTCTAATGTCAGATATTTAGAGAATACAAACATTATTTTCCTTCATGTAACCACAGTATTGCCAGTCCCCTCTTCTTCTGGCAAAACATCTTACATTTTCCTTCTTTGCTTAGGGGAGAACTTTGATGGATAGGAGTAAATGTAAGTTTTTTGTTTGTCGTAAACTATGAAGTTTGTGTAACTTGGTGGATTAATTGTAAAAAGAGAACAGGGTAAAAAAATGTCTCCTAGTCTATTAGCAAAGTTTGGTCACAGTTATATTATAGTGTCAAATATGCCCCATCATTTTCAGAGTATATATATGGGAAAGTGATGGATGACAATTGAAAAAAGTAGTGAGGTCTCAAGTTCAAATTTTAATGGAGGCTTTTTTGTTGTACTTTTTAACAAATGAAGTAAAAAAAAATGGAGGCTTTTTTGTTGTACTTTTTAACGAATGAAGTAAAAAAAATTATAGTTGTGTTACTGCAGTTTGATATTCTGTTACTTTTATCGTTTTTTCCTTTTGGAATTGGAATAAATATTGCTTTTTGTTTTAACTATTATTCTATATCTATTATTTTCTTTTTTTATTTGGGGTGGATATATTTGAGCTAAAGGTCTTTCAAAAATAGTTTCTCTATCTCTATGAGGTAGTGGTAAGGTCTGAGTATACTTTATCCTTTCCAGATCTCACTTAGTGGGATTTCACTTGGTATGTTGTTGTACCAACCAACAAACAAAGTTGCTTCCAACATTGATTTTTTTTATTTTATTTCCTTTTTTATTTTTGATCTAGGCCACTGTGAAATAATTCTCTTTCAGGACCTCCTAAAAATCTAAAACTTCAAGGTAAGTCTTCATTCTTATCACCTAGAGATAATAATTTTCATCATCAAAGATAGGAGGACCTATCTGGAAAACAGTATTTTCGAAATACAGGTCCCTTAAGAAAATGGCTCAAGATATTAATTGTTGTTCTTTTAGCAAGGAAATTAAGAATTAACAAATAAAGACGTCTACTACAGTGTTGTAAAAAAAACTAATTTTATAAATAACTCAAGACATACATTTCTAGATATAATTTCTAACCAGAACGTAGAAAAATATACTACTAAATTAAATTACAAATTCAAAACAACAACAACCAAAAAAAAATTAACGCCTAAATTGACACATTATTCTAATAAAATAATTTAAAATTTTTAAAAGTTAGCTATTGATAAACCGATTTTCTACAACATCCTTAGACATATTTTCACCAATGAAGCACAACTTTATTTATTAACGAAGTTCATCAAACAAGTGTCATGTTTGATTCTGCCTCCAATCTTGGCCATCCTAACCCCTTCATGATCCTTGTCAAGTATTAGAGTTACCCAATAATAGCTTATTCTCCAATAGTTTGCCAGGAGCAACATAGTCCTTGTCTTCAATTCAAGAAAATTTTATCCTAAGTTTATTTTCTGCATAAGTCCACATGCTCGAGATGGCTTAGTAGGAGAGTAGAAACTTCATTCCTTTTTCTATGAGTATTTCATTCATTAAAGAAACAATCTTTTCCTTCCTTTAGAGTGAATATCAAGCATCTATATTCCCATTTATCTTCATGTGATTGATAGATGAAATATATTCTTACGTGGTTGAATTAGGACACTTAATTAGTTAACGAAATAATTTAAAATAACTTAATATATGGACTTACTAGCCTAGTAGTTTTTAGGATTAACTAGTTTAATAACTTGGACTAAAGAGTAATGACCTTTATACTTTTAATATATTATAGATTACGCAAACAAGTCGCTCGGCTAATTTGTTTACAAGAAAAATGTCTGAATTAGTCATTCGGCCATAGCTTCAGAGCTTCCTTCCACTTTAGCTACTTTAGTCGGTATATAATTTTTATGACTTTTGACAAGCTATACTATAATTAATATATACTTTTAATGACTTTTAACTATTTCTTATGTCAATAAAATATCATGTCTATATTTATTATATATATTTTTAAAACTATTGCGAATTCTTGCGCAAGAGTTGTTAATTACTTTTAAGTGGAAAGTGTTAAATACATGTTAAAATTTGTTAACAATTTCAAATTCTAATACAAAAGTATAAATAATTTATTTGTGAACCCAATATACTTAGATAAACCTTCTTTTAAAATAATGAATTGTTATTAAAGTTTTTAAAATGATGAACGTTTTCTAATAACTTTTTGGAAGCTCATGAAATAAACTTTTGGCTTCATGAAGTGCCACTTAAACTAAAATATTAACCTCAAACTCAATTTTTTTCTATATAAAACTACTATAATAGCAAAAAACAATACTGAGAAATAGTTAATCAAAAACCTATCTGTACATCAAACTTTTAAAAAATACAAATGGCTAAAAATATCAGCTAATAATAACAGTTTTCTTAATTCAAGCATACTCATAATAATCCCAATTTACACCAAAAATGTTTCTTATCAAATAATACTCAATTCTTTTTCAAATGCCAAATTTCACCATTAACATGCATGTTGCCCTTCATTCAACTCATTTATACTTTTAAGATATTTTTTAAAGTAAACTTTTTGCCTTGGTTAGATTTTTGTAAAATATCATTACATGTGTGCAACTAAAAGTTATTCATATTCTTGGCCAATCTTTTTCTCAAGAAGAACAAAGATATGATTTTTCTAATATACAAATAAGTATACTATGTGTTGTAATGACTATCATGCTTTCTTATTGTATTACATTTTTTGGCTCCTTCGTTTTGGTACCGGGACAGTTAACGACTTATTATTTTGATAGAGATTTAACATGTAATACAAAGTTGTGATGGTTTGGTGCAAAAAAAAACCTATTATATATAATATTTTTTTTTGATTCTTCACATCAAATAAAAAATCAAGCAAACTCTTTCAACAATTTAATCGTACACCAAAATCGAAGCTCTAGAACTTGAATCTATAGCATTGATTTCTTCAATAATTTGTTTAGTGTGGATGTGTATTCAGAAATATTAATATCAAACCAAATAGAATTTTAAAAATATTAAAAACTCAATATGTTTTACTAAAATATTTAAACATAAGAAATGATAGTTTGATGCAAAAATGAATAGCTATATCATGTATTAAATAGATCATATGTTTGTTAGTTTGTCAATTATTATTAAGTATAAATTATGTCACGACACAATCCATTGAGACATGCAAGCACTTACTCTAATATCTAACCAATTAAATCATGTGGAAGATGAACGAAACAGAAAATAAAACTGACAAGATCTTTGAATTATCAAAAATAGAGTTAAAAATTCAATTTAAATTTTATTTATAAAAAGACACTAACACGCCCATGAAATTTAGTCTAAACAGGTACAAGAGCTTCTGAGAATACAATGTAAAATACAATAATGACATAGCTCCCACCATAAAGAAAAGTAGAAAATTAGAGATCGTCCTCATCTTTATCTAAGAAACATCACCGTTCTTGCAACCAAATTATACCTAAAAGGTATAGAAAGAGTACTATCATTAAATTGAGGGATTTCTGAACCTGGTCTATGATTCAATAGGTGAGCCATAGTTGGAAGTATGACTACATTGGCCTCTAGTTGAGACTGTGAGAAGGTGAGATTTGGCTAAGTGTTTGGGCCATGTACGAGGAATATCTATAATTAGTAAAAGGAACTATGAACTGTAGATTGAGGTCATAAATTTGAGGTGCAACTTCCAGTAGCTAGGATTTTGGGGGCACAAGTTTCACGAAGAGGTTTTATGATCTGTAAATGGAATGATAAATTGTAGATAGATCTTGTACACCCAGTTCAGCAAAACTTCATGAAGGACTTTTTGATCATTTTCTCCCACCCAAACTCCTAAACTTCTTCATTTAACCTTATAAATAACTCTATAACCATATTAACCCATAAAAAAAAATCTCCAATTCTTATTAATCGCCTAATCTCTCACAGTTCTCCTAATTTCTTCTCTCTCAAGGTTCCATTAGAGATAGAGTAGGGTTCTTTAAGCTCAAGAATCTTCTTCATCAAATTTCTTCTAGATATCCACCTAATATATGTGGGTCTTTATTCATGGGAGCCTTTCACCCATAGAGCCCAACTAGTTCTTCCTTTTCCATTCAATTTCAATGAAGGTACTTTAAGGGTTTTCTATGATTTCACCTTAAATTTTGTGAATATTGATTTATATTGTTTTTTTCTATCTAATTATGCATAAATTATAGTTAATTGCGCGTTTTCTATGGTCTATGAGTACATCCTATCTTATGCTATTTAAGGTTTATGAGCTATATTATGGATTTATTGAATTCTCATCCAAATGCATGAATTAAGTCCCAATTAATGTTTATTTACTTAATTAAGCATGAATAGCTATTTAAATTGTATGATTATTGGTATTTACAACTAAGTTTCCTCCAAGGCTACCTAGGATTCATAAATTCTAAATAGATTTTTCCAATCACGATCCAATAATATGACTCTTCACGAATTAGCATACCTCAATTCAAGTTATGTGATTCCAAATTGATTTAGTATAGATTCATGCCTTTGACTAAATTTTACTATGAAACTATGATTATGACATATAAAGGACTTCATGCATACTTTTCAATAATGATGAGCTATTTTTAAAAAGATGGTTCTCATGAGGAATGAATGCTATGAAATGATATGTGCTTGCTTATGATTTATCAAAGTCCTCAATGAATAAACAAATGATAGTGAAAGATCTCTCACCTATGTTATGCCCTATGAATATGAATTATGGTGGAGGATCTCCCATCTATATATGAACTAAGGAACTATTCTAATATTATGATTTTATGATAACAAGGAATTGAGAGTTAAATAATTTCTCTCTCACATGACATGACATGATTATGACCTTATGACTTATGATCCTCTATTCTTGTGAGAGTACTACCTAGCACCAAGTCGAACTAGAGATGATTACCGATGTCCCAAAATTACATGCCATCATAGGTAAAGAAATTAGAAGTGAATACCCAAATCTCTCAGAGGTGAGTATCCTAAACTTAAAGGCTTGAAGGCGAGTACCCGAGTTTAAGAACTAGGGTTGTATAACTGGTTCACACAATCACTTAGTGGATCCACTTAGGCATTAAAAAGTTCATCTTGACTAGTAAGCTTCCCCTTTTCCTCCGGTGTGTAGATAAATATCGGGACTCTATAGTTTAACTCACATAATTTTGTGTCACTTATGATTTCTCTTACACCACACTTTATGAACCTTACTTATGGTTCATGATCCTTCTCAAGACCTAAGGCTTTTTACTAGAGTTTATGAACTTTTCAAGCTTTAATGAATTCTTACTATGATCTGTTATGTTTCATGCATTGTACAAGTTTTCCTAAGATTGCATTATGAATCTCAAAGGACATTGGCATTGATTATGACTTATTAATATTTTCCAAATGATTGACTTGTCATGTGTTCTTACATTGATCATTGCATCACCACTTTTATGTCATGCATTGCATTCCCACATACGTAATATATTCAAAGTACTAACACATATTTTGCCCACATTATTTGTAATATAAGGTTCAATAATTCACCCTATACACTCTTGTGATTGGATAGAAGACTTATATACTTTATTGGTGAGTCCTCATGCTTCGGGGGCTACCTTTTGAGTTTTACTTTTTTGTTATTCTTAGACTATGTCATTACTTCTAGACTATCTCCTTTCTTGTTTAGGTAAGCTAGTGGCTTGTTCTATGCCCCCCGTCTATGTTAGTATAGTAAAAACATGTCTTGATAAAGAAAATGTGTAAATCCGTTTACTCGTGATTAAGTTTTACCTTTATCTTTAAACTTTACTTTGAGATTTAACTATCACTTGCTTCCTATTATTGATTTACTTACATTATAAATGTTTATGATATGCTAAGATGGCTTGGTTGGGTTAGGGGTCTCTATCATTGTATCACACTTAGGTCCTACCTTGGGTCGTGACAAAAATTTGGCGGTTGGGCGTATAGATGAACTCAATCCAGCTCTATGATAATTTTACATACCTGAAAATTGATATTTCAATCGAAACTCAAAGAACTTTGGTGAAACACTTAAACCCTAGCTTTTCTCCTTTGCAATTTTTGCTTTCAAGTATTCTAAGTGTTACCGTAATAAAAGTCCTATTGAATATTCATAAGGGACTTAAAATAATCCTAAAACGTCCAGAGTTTGATTAGAAAAGGACGAAAAAAGATGAAACTGTCCTTCATGAGACTGGCAACATTTATGACGAAACCCCATCTACGGGTCGTAATCCTATGCAAGGCTCGTAGATTGGCTCTTGCAGAATGCTAGGAAAAATAAAGCTTAGGTCTATGATCAAACATCTATAGGTCTACTCATGGCTCATAAAATTTGGAACATCTTTGAAAGTTTTCGTCTTGGGTTCACAATCACCTTCTACAGGTCGTGGACCCTTTTACGGGTCTGTCCTGTTAAATTGTACATTGAGGTTCAGAGGTTGATTTTTGGGGTCAAAATCTACGGAACCTAAACCTTGAGTTATGGTCTAAACTATAGGTTGTAGACCTTGTTCGTAAAACTCCATTGACTTAGACACTAGACTGGACTATAAGACCATGTCTACGATTTGTAGAATTGGTGTGTAGCTCGTAGATTGAGCCCTGGTCTACTATTGTTGATTCGAGTCTACGAGACCCCTCCTACGTCTCGTAGATTGATCTATGGACAATAGACTAACCTCATAAATCTCACTATTCAGTAGAGTTGAAATTAATTTTTCAGATTTTTGTAAAATTAATTTTCCAGATTTTTGGACTTCTTAAGTTAGGATATTTTAGGGGTGTTACAGTGTATGACACTACTATCATATCATATATCAATAGAGTATCACAAAGTAGTAATGTTGATGTCATGCAAAAAAATAGGAAAGAAGAAAGTGGGTAAACAAATAAATAATTTGGGTTGAATCCATTTTTCATAAATAGTTTCACAATTAGGTTCATTTCTGTTAAAAAAAATTTAAAAGAAAGCAATAACAAAGACGTGATATGATAATACAGCCTAGGTAAGAAATTAAATTATTGTTAACTAGATACCATTTTAATTAAGTTATTGAATTGCCTACTAATTATTATGGGATTTATTGATACCTAACGGCAACTTAATAGTTGCTAGAATGGTCCTGTCAAGTTATAATAACCCTAGACTTCATTAGCTCCATTCATGCATATGAAGTTAGACATATATGATAAGTTAGAAATATAATAATAAATATGATTGTTAATTTGAGCTTGGCCCTTTAATTTTGTGAGTGTATAAGTTGGCACCTAGTATTTGATTTCAAATTTTTAAATATTCTTAATAAATTATTTTCGGCAATTTTTTAGTAAAGTCTCATCATGAGTTTGATCTCAAATTTTCTCACGAATATTTGAATATTTTACAAAATTTAATTTATATTCATAAATTCTAAAAATTATTAAAAAATATTCTTAAGTTTGTATTATCATTCTATAATAAACATATTCTGTTAAGAAAAAAATATTATAACATAATTTGTAACAATCAATAACAACAAAATAACAATATGGGTAAGATCAATACATTAATTTTATACTCAAACTTGCCACTGATTTTGTTGAAATTATAATCCTTTTTGAAACAAATGATTCTTTTCTCTTAGTTTAGTCACTCAAATGATAATTCAAACTTTTTCGAAAAAGGTAGATAATTATTAGTTGGAATAAATAAATGATGAGTATTTTTTATAAAATATAAAAATTTGGGGTAATTTTTAAATATTTAAAACTTTTCAAATACTATCCCAAGTTTCCAAATACTAGTTGTTTCTAGTATTTGAGAACTGGAGAATTTTTTTAAAATATATTTGCCAAGTTTTATGGCCAAACACCACTTCTCGAATTCTTTTCAAAATTTTCCCAAGACTTGGCTTGATAAAAGATCCCTTATGACCCTAAACCACATCTCATACACTTTAAATACTTAAGAATTGGTCCTAACAAATACACATAATTACAAATTATCAAATTCAATCATATACGCATATGAAGAATGATTCAGATCTTAACTTAAAAAATTTCTAGAATATTACAACAATAAGTCAATAATAAAAGTTTGTTCTACTTTAATTATGTATAGTGATAAATTAGGACAATCTTGAGAACTCTTCATGCTTTAGATAAATTAAAATTATCTAGTATTGGATGAAAATGATAAACATGCTTGAGTAATCCATCTTGTATATCACTATATAATTAAGTATTTAATTGTATTTACAAGTAAACAAGAAGTTTTAGTGACAATTATTATAGGTCTTTTATTAGTTTATAATAAAAAAAATTAAATTATTATGTATATAATAATATAATGTATGAATTTCATACGCAATTCAATATTTCAATACGAATATTTTGTAATTCAATATTTTTTTATAGATACTGAATATCATATTGAAAATGTATTTTAAAGAAGACATACTACATATCATATTAAACACCATAACATAAAAATTAAAAGTGTGAATTTTTTTGTTTTCATATGAATCATAAGATAATCGAATCCCTTCCAATTTAAATGTCACTCTTTCCAATAATATATAATGGAATTTTCAGAAATGTCACTCTATGCTTTAGTGAAAAAATTGAGAAACTAGTTGTTCAAAATACAGAATTAAGAATTAACCCATATTGAATTGTATCAATTCAACCCAATCCAATCTTATATGTCAACCATCTAAGTCTGAACACATGGGACATGGTAGGTAAATTTGAGTAAACATTGATCTACCAAAAGCTAATTATTTTAATTTTTGTTGTTGCCTTCTTTTAATTTTTTTTAAACTATTGTACAACTCTTTTTTAGGTAATGGTGGTGCATGACTAATTTGCATGTCCCCAGTGTCACGATTTTAGACTTTCACTAAAATTTGTGCGGCACTAGACAATTTATTCACGATTCTTTCACGATCTTGCGAATTCAAGTAAGCTTATTCGACTAAATCGCTAAGTGAACGCTATATCGAAGAAGACAAGAGAGCTTTTAATCGCGTTCGTGGAGAAGAAAGAAGGGGAATTCGCTGGAACACTATCCCATCCGAGAAAGGAAATATGATCAGGATCTACTTAATGTACGTCACGTTTGCAAGCTAGACTAATAGATTTAAATTCATTTTCAAACTTAGATTTCAAAACTCAATTTTGGGATTAGGATTTTGGGACCTTAATTTTGACATCCCCGTAAGGGTACTTTTGGTGTGACCGATACGTGGAGAACCATTGCTAATTACTTAAGAGAACCATCAAGCCTCATCGTCACATCACACTCATCAGCGGAAGAAAACACTTAAGGAAGACTATAAAATAAATAAATAAATAAATAAGCTTGTACAAAAATAATACCTTCCAAGGGACAAGAGTTGGAAGTAATTAACAACAAACCATCACTACTCAATGTCTACAAAACCTCTATCCAAATCTATAATGTGCTAAGATAAACCCCGGGCTACCTCAAAATAAAGTATTCAACTAGTGAAGGAAATAAAACAGTCCCTCCAAAAGCAAAGAGGACTCACCACAATCTAGAAAGAAGAAATAGGACTTCAACGATACGCTTGTTGAATCTATCACCTGTATTCGCATCATAAAACGATACAGGCCCAAATAAGCGTCAGTACATTGAATATGCTGATATGTAAAATGACTAAGGGAATGAGTAAGGCTCAAATACAAAACAATCAAATCAGCTTAAACAATCAACTCAATAAATTCATAACTCAACTCAGTCAAGGATACAAGATTTTTATAGTGAAACCATGCTCCTAAAGAAACTCTAACATGCGACTCTATCAAATCAGTTATGCACAATCAGAGAGTTCCTCTAACCGACAACCATCACATATGAGCTGATGATGATACAATGTTTGCACTGTCGTTGCCACAGCCATCCAATACTTGCCAAGATAGGGAACAATCAAAACAATATGGATCCACAATCAATGTCCATTTTTTGGGACATAAGAGGCATAGCCCCTATCTTACGCTGGCAACGTAGTTTATGAGTTGGAGTTATTATTTACTCGTTCTCATATCGGTACTCAATACTCATCCTAAGACTCAATATGTTCAAATCAATCAACTCTTCATATTAACTCCATTCAATCATTCAACAAATCGACAAATCAAGACTATGAATAATACATGCTATCAAGACTCTAACTCAAACGGTCATTTAGACTCCAATCAGTCTTGCTCATCACAAAAAGACATGTAACATGCTCATCATGCTCCGATCATGCTCAATTTACTCAATTTGAACAATCACAACAACAGTTTCAACTAAATCAATACAACAAGCACTACATAAGATGATAAAATTTAGGGTTCATATTGTCAAACATAAACTAATACTCCAATATCATATAACCAGCGTGCAATTTATCAATTTGTTCATAAATACTCATGAAGACTCGAAATGAATGCAAGCAACTCGAAGATTAGGATTTGTGGGATTTTCACTACTCAATTTCTATTCACCAATTCGAGTCATGCAGATGAAAGGGCGCATGGACGAACTCAATCCAACGCCTTGAGTTGCCTTACATACCTGAAATGACGAAGAATAACAACTCTCGAGCAATTTTCTATCACGCGTTCTAACTCTAACTTTTCTTCCTTCCTTGGTGCTCTCAAGAATTCTAAATATAGAATCAGGAACAATACACTTAAGGTATTATTAAGGGGTCTAAAACAACTCCAAAAAATTGTGGGTTTAATTAAAAGAGGTAGAAAAAGATAACAATATCTCCCTTTAAAATTGCCGAAGAGAACCATGAAACCCCGTTTATGGGCGTGGTCCCATTTTCGTGTCGTCCTGTCAATCGTGGTTTGAGATTCAGAAAATATGATTTTGAAACTTCAAACTACGAAGCACATTCTCCGGGCGGTAAAATGAATTACGGTCCGTAGAATGACTCGTACAAGAGCCTCAGACTTAGAGAAATTTTCTAAGTCACAAGGGGTAACCACAAGCACCATCCATGAACTGTAGATCAATTTATGAGCCGTAGATGACCCTCATAATCACTACCAATGGAAAATTTTAAGTCTTTCTCAATTTTTCTTAAGCATTTAAACTTAGACTAAGTGTAATGAATTAGGAGGTGTTACAAATTTTGGGATGATTCAAAAGATGATTTATAGAATTTTTCACGAGGCATGTTTCGAATTCATAAATTATGTTTTTCACTAATACAAGTGTCAAATTTGTAATTAAATTAGTGTTTTAAGTTGGAAGTGAAATTTTTTGCACAAAAGCGAGGCTTATGAGATTCTTTGAGTTTAGGGCTAATTACTATCCCGATTTAGCGATACGTGAGTTCCCAAGTGATGAGTAAATAAATTTTGAAATAAATTTTTAGATTAGATAGAAGAGGTCAGAGCTGACTTTTTGATTTGATTCTTTTTATGTAAATATGAGTGTCCATACACTCTTTTATTTATTCAGATTACACATTTGATCAAATTGGGACAGTTTAGAGGATTTAAGAAAGGGTAGAGCCATATTTTGACTTTTAGAACTCTAATTAAGATAAGTTGAGAGAAACTGATGTTTTGTTGTATACACTATTATGACCTGAATTTAGAAATTGACCAATCATAATTCCAACAGAAGATTTGAAGTTCAAATTTCACAAAAAATTTAAAAAGTCATTTCAACTCAATTTTTCTTATGTTGGGAATTAATTAATTTAACTTCAAACTCTACAATCTAAAATTAAAATAAATTTCATGATAATATCCAATTTTTTTAATTATAATTTTTTTTAAAAATCAGTATTTACTAAGGGTCTGTTTAGAAAGCCACCTTTGTTATTGAAATTGGTCTAATTGGATGTAACTACACTGTCTGACCAATTTGGTTGGACAGACAATTACGTGGTCAGCAGGTAATTGGTGTAATTGGTAGGGTGTAATTACACTCTCCAATTCATATGGAATACTTTTTTTTGGCTTAAGGTTACTAGAGTACCAAAGACTTTCGAGGCTTCACCTCCTTATTACAGGACCTAAAAAGAGGCTTTTAGTAGTGCCCTTACAATCTAAGCCTTTTGAAGCGCCAATAATTGTAGTTGTGGTCACACCAACTCTTTTGTTCTTATCGTTCTAAATTTAAGTACATGGTATAATTACAAGTTATACTTTTTAATCTATTTCTTTTAGTTCTATTTTTTATTTTATTTTTATTTTAATTTAGTTTTATTCCTAATTATTCTAAATTCCTTTTATTTTTGTCATTTTAATACAACAACAACAACATACCCAGTGGAATCCCACAATTGGGGTCTGGGGAAGGTAGAATGTACGCAAACCTTGCCACTACCTCATAGAGGTAGAGAGGTTGTTTCCTGGGGACCCTCGTCACAAATCCCATAAGTAGAAAAAGCTAGATATGGAAAAGAGGAAAGGAAGAGAAAGAGCAAGTAAACAGAAAGAGCGATTAATAACGAAAAACACGATAGCAAGTAAATACGAAACAATTAACATATATAAGGCAGATAAAGACGACATTGGACAACTCTTACCTATCTAACCTATTAGCCTGCTACTCTCATTCGTGACCTCCACTCCTTCCTTTCTAAAGTCATGTCCTCAGTGAGATCAAGTTTCACCATATCTTGTCTGATCACCCCCCCCCCCCCTCCAATACTTCTTCGGCCTACCTCTACCCCTCCGTGTAACTCCCAAATCCAGCCTCTTGCACCTTCTAATAGGAGCATCGGTACTCCTTCTCTGCACATGTCCAAACCATCGTAGTCTCGCTTCCCTCATCTTGTTAGCTACAAGGGCCACCTCTAGCTTCTCCCGAATGGTCTCATTCCTTATCTTATCACTCCTGGTGTGTCCACACATCCATCTCAACATCCTCATCTCTGCGACCTGTATCTTCTGAACGTGTGCATTTTTTATTGGCCAACATTCCACCCCATACAGCAAAGATGGTCTAACCACCATTCGGTAAAACTTACCTTTGAGTTTAGGTAGTATCTTCTTATCACACAATACTTCAGAGGCAAGCCTCCATTTCGTCCATGCTGCTCCAATACGATGTGTGACATCATCGTCGATATCCCCATTACTCTGGATGATGGACCCCAAATACTTAAAGCTTTCCCTCTTGGGGCTACGGTGAGTGGCAAGCCTCACATCAATGTTTGCTTCATCCCTCGCAACACTGAATTTGCTTTAGTTTTATCATTTTAATATTATTAAAAATATACTCTATTTATATTATTTAATTTTCATTTCCTTCTCATTCTTGATCTTTACTCATGTGATTTCATGCCATTTTTCATATTTTTTTGTTTATTTATTCTATGTTTATTTTTTTCATTAATATGATTTTATTAGTATTCTAATTTTTAAAATTAAAGTTGAATTCATTGTTAAATAAAGTTATAACCTTACATTTTTCTTTAAGTCATACTTATGTACATTATATTGAAATCTCGACATAAGAGTATTATGTTAAATTTTTTAATTTTGAATGTAGAAAATATGTTATGTTTAATTTCATTTGAATAAATACTATATAACTTGATATTTTAAATCACAAGCCATTCTTTTTTTTAGTTAGATTTGATATCATCTTTTTGTCAAATATTTTAATAATTTTGCTATGACATTATATTTATAATATTTATATTATTATCAAACATTGCATTTCATACTTTCGTATATAACTTGTATTTTTTTAAATTTTTATGATTAATTTAATTAAAATATATTAATTTAAAAAATATAAATTGATATTTTTTTTATAATATTAGTTAATAACATATGTTTATTAATTAATATATTTTCTAAAAACAATTTATCTCTTAAATATTTAATTTAATATTATTTATTAATATCCTTGTTTGTCTAATATAAATTTTTAATTTTAGATGATTAATTTTTATTTCTAAAATTTAATATAATCTTGTAATTATACATGTGCAACCAAAGAGAACACTTGTAGTTACACTATAATTATATTCTGACAGACAAACAGCACAGAGTAATTACTAGGCTATATTTTACTATTTTGCTTCATTTTTATTACTTTAAAAATATATTTTTAAAGGAAAATACAGTTTAAAATTATTTTTAAAATTTATTAACTAAACACAAATTATTTTTCTGTTTGTGTGGTTAAAACCTCCAATCCCAACTTAAACCCCAGAAGAATCCTCTCACCGCACTATCACAGCTGACCAAAAATCAATTCTTGTTTTGTTGGTTTTGTTGATTTTCCATTGAAAAATGGGAAGGATATTTGTGGTAGATCTTGAAGGCAGAACATACAAGTGCAAATTCTGCAAAACCCACCTTTCCCTCGCTGATGACCTTGTTTCTAGGGTAACCATTTCTTCAATTTCCCTTTCTGTCTATGTTTATAAAGAAAAATGTCATCTTTGTTCTAGAGCTTTTCATGGGGTTTTGGCCTTTTGGGGCTTCTTGTTTTAGTGAGTAATTAGCTTTTATGTTCTTGTTTTTGCATAATTAGATGGTGTTTGTGCTTATACAAGCTGAAAACAGGGTTACTCAACTAGAAAGAAAAGAACTATTCTTGCATGATCATTTCCTTGTGCTAGTTTTTTTAGGCACGTGTATGTCGTGTCATGTGGTATATGATTTAGTAAGTGGGCATTCGACCATGTTTCATTGTGAAATTTGAAAAAGAAAAAAGTAGTTTTCGTTTTCAAAGTGGAAAATGGTATTTGAAAATCGGAGTTTTGGTTGGCCATGGATATAAATTGGAGTTGTTTTTGACTTTTTACGAGTAATTTAGAGTTAAAAAAGTGAAGAAAACACCTTTTTACTTATTTGGAATTCAACTTGAAATTGAATTCTCGAACTTTATGCTCCAAACATGTTTTTCGGAGTTCAACTCTTGGAAAAAAAGTGAATCTTTTCTATGGACGCCTTAAAAATAATAGTACTAACAATTTTAGAATAGAATAATATGGAAGGATGTGTAGAGAGTGGATATGCCTTTTTGCTCTGTTTTGTATGTTTTGGAGTGGACTGTGAAGAAAGTGATTCAACTTGTAATTGGAGGTATGATAATCTTGCTTACTGGCCTTCAACTTGGAAGTGATTTTTGTTGCTATCATTAGGTATGAGATCTCTACCATTTTATGCTACATGTCACCTAGATTAATTTTGAAGTTGAGGGAAAAGTTTTTAACTTCTTTCGAGATGGATGGATTTTGGTGATTTTTATGGAAGCATATATGTTATAATTGAAGCGTTGAAAATGGATTATGTACAATTTGCATGAATTTTGTAATCGATATCTCAATTTGGTTTTCACTGGTCTGGCTTTTGTTATGTTATGAATCCCTTTGCTCACTCTCATGCTATTCTATGTGATAATACAGTCAAATCTCTTTATAAAAATAGCATTTGTCCTGATATTTTTTTGGCTGCGTCACAACATATTGTTATAGAGAATGTATAATATAACATAACATTTTTTGTCTAGCACCCTTACTTCGAAAATCTTTCTTTTGAGTCGACAATCTTTAGGAAACAACCTCTCTCTCCACCTCATGGGATTACACTAGGCATATTGTTGTTGTATATGATAGAATAAAGTACATTTTTGTGTGGATGCTCAATGCAGAACGAATATTGTACATGTATTAAGATTTTTCCTCCTCAGTTAATTTCGATTTTTGAATATAATAATTGATTATCTCTCTCAAATATAACTATCTATCCCTAAAATCATTTTAAGTCTTTCTCTTGAATAGCCATATAAATGGTCATATGTCATTTTCACGCTATTGTTTATTGGCATATAGCTTCACAATTATATACCTAGTCAATGTTTATAAACTCAAAGAGCACAACGTAAAAAAGTGTAAAGTTTAATTACCAAATGCTCAAGGACCAGGGTTGGAGAGTGATTTGGCACTTTAACTGATCTTTATCCTTATGGATTTGATCCAACGGTTCTAATTACCAAAACTTGGGCATGTTTCTTTAAATATTTTTCTTTCCTAAATAGAGATGAAGGAAATGGACCAAACTGATACCGGATTGATATTGACTATATTGTTTTATTACCCCCTTGAACATGTAATTTTATATTGTGAAGAGGGCGGATAAAGCAATTGCGCTATTTAGTTTTATGTCGCTTTTTGCTTGAGAAATCATTTATATCGATACGTCATTCACTAAAAACCGGACACAACCTTTAGAAGCCATTTTCTTAGCTGCTACAGAAATATTTTAATGATGCGATCTTTTGGAAAAGACACTTCAAATCAAATTAGTTTTTTAATTCTTGACAAATATTAATAATACCTATATATATGTGTGTGTATGTGCACGTATTATTTATAAGTAGGATATTTAGAAGGGTATTTAGGTCTTTTAACATTTTAGTGTGGGAACTATTTACAAGGGTTTTTAGGTCTTTTAACATTTTAGTGTTGGAGTTCCCACTTTTATAATATATAGTTCGATTCTGCTGAATAGACTTTTGCTATACTGGAAATTTTCTGCCATGATTGCTTTTCATAATATTGCACTTTTGGCTTTCATGATTTCTGGTTTCTTAACAGTTGGTTTTATGGTCAGGGATTTCACTGCCGCAGAGGAAAAGCATACCTGTTCAATAAAGTGTGAGTGGCTTCTAATTTCTCAACTACCATTGATCATAACCAGTTTTCTTTTATGACTTTATTTGCTTGTTTCGCTCTTGAATCGACTTTGTTGATAATCATGCATCCATTGTATCCTATCTTACTAGTTATGGTATGGGGAAGGGGATTGAGAGTTATTAGGTTTAGTACATTAGAAAATTTCAGTTGAAAAAGATCAGTCAGTCGTTGCTTGGGGACTCTTAATTCTGCTTGTACCTAATTATTATTTGCTATGGAGTAGTTGCTAATTAAACCGTCCATCCCAATTTATATGATATTCTTTGCTTTTTATTCAGTTCCAAAAAGAAAGACACCTTTTCCTATAGTTAGTACTCTCTCTGTTCCAATTTATTTGTCCTTTTTTAGTCCATTTAAAAAGAATACCTTTTTCCTCTTTTTGGGCTACTCTTTAATTCTAACTTTTCACATGACATGTTTAAGACCACAAGATTAAATGGCATTTTGGTACATTCTAGATATCTTTAGTTTAAGATGATTCAAATGTTTTCTTTTGTTTCTTATGGCTTATTTTAGACCATAAGTTCCAAAAATCTGCCTCTTTTCGTAAACTCTGTGCCTAGTAAACCATCTTCACATAAATTGGGACAGAGGAGTATTAGAAATCCTAAACGAAGGTGATATTGCTAACAATATAGCCTCCTTTTAAGCAGTTCACGCCTACTCTTCTTTTCTAAGAAGGGTACATTTTCTCCTATCCAAAAAAAGGGCAAAGATTTCTAGTTTTCAACTGCACAAAAAGATTTATAATCTTCGGATAACATGCTCGCTCCTGTAATTCAGAAGAAACCAAGGAAGACTTTATTCAAAAAGAGAGAGAGATACCTTTAGTTTCAAACATCTTCCTTTCATTCTTAAACTTCGTGTTCAGGCAAATACCTTCACATAAATTGGGATAGAGGGAGTTTTAATTTCTTTTTATTGGAAAAAAGGTATTTGCCATATTAACTTTTACATTTTATGTGTCATCTTTTCTCTGTATGATATGTTCATAATTGTCAATGTTATGGAATTTATCTGTATATCAAATTCTCAAAATTTACCATATCGATGTGTCCACGAATAATCATTTTACATTTCACATCCATCTTCATGCTTTTTAAAGTTTAATGGATGAAGGAACTCACACTGTATGAACTGTAATATAACATTAACCTCTAGACAGATGTTATATGTAGAAGAAAGACTCCTTTAGCAACAACGACTTATTAGTGAATGCAAAAAAGCTTCCAATATTCAATACTGCACTCATATATTGATATCATGTTACTAAACAATTAAATGCTCTACTATGCTAGCTGCAATATCCAACTTAACCTTACCACTTGAAGGAACTAAACATCAGCAGCTTGGTTTTGTGCATTGAACATGGCTGTTGAGCTGAAGCTGTATTTGAATAGAAATTAGTGTTTGCTTTTTTTAGTATTGGAACATATATATTCCTATCTAGTGGAATTGGTCTCGAGAGGTATCACTAATACGGAAGATATTAGACAACCTCCCTTTTTCTTTTTCACAAATAAGATGTTTTCACTCCAATTTGGATATTAAAAGGATTATCAGAAATGACACATTTCTTCTTGAAATTTTTACTCTTACCAACTCCGATTTCTGAAGCAAGATTTTTCTAATTAGACCATGAATTACAAATGTATGGAAAAGTTCTATTGCTTTTTCACGAGGCAATAGAACTTATTTACTGAAAAGTCATCTGTAGTTGCTCAACAAGGACATTTTTTTAAGTTTATGTAGGAAGTGATGTATTTAGAGGAAAACATCATCCAGATAAATAATATTCTTCATTGGGTCTTCTTCAGAGTGCAACAGATGATACATTTACTAGCATCATTTTCTCTTTGCCTTCCCAACACTTTGCAATTGTGCTCCTTTCGATATATATGCATTGTCTGACTGGTCCCCTGATTTTGTGATTCAGGGTGAACGTAACTATTGGACCTCAGGAGGAGAGGGCCATGCTTTCTGGGATACACACAGTAGCAGATATATTTTGTTGCTGTTGTGGGCAAATTGTCGGCTGGAAATATGTATTCCTTTTCGTTTTTACTCTATGTATTTCTCATTCATGTTGACATAAGACCAAGCGCACACACTAAAAGAGGAGAAAAATACTTGCTCGTCTAACCATATAAATGTGGTACCAACTGCACATGCATGATCTACCTACGTGGGATATGTTGTTAACAACTGTGTTTCTATGATGCAGGAGGCTGCATACGATGAAAGCCAGAAGTATAAAGAAGGGAAGTTTGTTCTTGAAAGGCGAGTCTCTTTTCTTGTTGATTTCACATTCGATATGCATACTTGAAAACGTCTTGTCTTGTCTGTTTTGAATCTCTTCCATATAACATTACACTCTACTGGTTGTTTGTTGACAGAGATAGGATTGTCGATGGAGTTGACACTGAATTCTACATCGATACTCGTCCAAGTACCAGTGATGCTGACGATGCATAGGCTTTGTTATGTTATATGTCTAAAACATGTGTGGTTGTATCTTATAGGTCTAGTTTGTAGTCTGTAGATATTGGGAAGAAGCTGTTTGTATCAAAATATTGTGTGGTTGTATCTTGTAGGTCTAGTTTGCTAGTATAAAAAGAAGTTAAGGCATAAATTTTGGTCTACTGTATCTGAATTGTTTTCATGATAGATGAAAAAATAGAACATAGAAGCTAGTATGATTATAAGCTACCAATTTACTTAAACTAAAAATAGTTAGATGTATAAATTATGCATATAATTTAGGGGAATTTTCACAAATATACAAAAAAAAAATAAAGATATTTACATGCTCCTAGCAACATTTTGAAAATTACATGTAGAATAGCAACTTTATTTACAAAAGTAGGAAAGAGAGTGTTTTGAGGGTGATTATTGTAGTATTTGATATGATATAATAGTGTTGAGAAATGGAAAAAAAGGGAATGAAAATTAGTGTAGTGTTTGATGTGATATAATAGTGTTGGAAATGGAAAAAAAAGAAAATGAAATACATGTCAGTCCACTATGTAATACATGTTAATTTGTCGTGAAAACCATGTAGAACACCGTATATTTCTGGTATTTTTAAGTGAGTTAACTCGCCCAATTGTTTGGTGTCTTGTTTGGTGTTTCATCTAGTTGTGTTTATGGTTTATTGATGTTTATGTAACTTTCTTAAAAGGTGAGGGAATGTGGAAAAACAAAAAGCACGTCAGGTGGTTTGTGTAAAACTAGTTCTAAAATGGTATAACAATCTTGTGGTGTATCTGTTATTTGGTAAAATCCTTGGGATGACACGTTACTTGTTTAAATTTGGGTATGTAATTTGGTTCTGTAAATACAAGTACTAAATATTTTATGCAAAATTCATGGTATACTATGTTGGTAATTTGGTTTCTGATATTTTTAAGTGGTTAACTCGGCCAGTTGTTTGGTGTCTGGTTTGGTGTTTCAATTGGTTTTATTCATGGTTTAACATTACATGGTGTTTGAGGGAGTTTAGTAGTAGACATGGGGGATGCGCCAGCTGATTTGACCGGCGCGTCAGTCGAGACTGACAAGCCGTCCACTCGCAATTAATGCCATCCCTTTATTTATTTATTAAAAAAAAAGGTGTTGCATAGTTTGGTACAGTTGTTTGGTATCTGGTTTGGTGTTTTAATTGGTTTTATTCATGGTTTAACATTACATGGTGTTTGAGGGAGTTTATTAGTAGACATGGGGAGACGCGCCGGCTGATTTGACTGGCGCGTCAGTCGAGACTGACAAGCCGTCCACTCGCAATTAATGCCGCCCCTTCATTTATTTTTTTAAAAAAAGGTGTTGCATAGTTTGGTAATTATGTTGCTAGTTTTGTAAATAAAATGGAATGTGTAAATATTGAACAAAAGTTGTCTATTTGTGTAAATTTTTTTATAATTTATGAAATGCTTCAAATATAAAATTGGAACTGGTACAACAAGTCAATGCAAGAATCTTTTTAACACTTTTTCTTTATATTGTCTCCAAATTTTCTATTTGTTTTAATGTAATTTCAAGAATAAAAGAAACAATGGAAAAAGTAAAAGCTATTTGGATTCTATTCATTTCTGGAATATAACAAGTATAAGATGCTTTTCGATAAACATTACACGAGGGAGCACACTACCACAAATTTTTTGAAAAACAATAATATAGCTAGTGGAATCCCACAGGTGGGGTTTGGGGAGGATAAATTGTACGCAGATTTTATTACTACCTCATAGAGATAGAAAGATTGTTTCTGAAAAACCCTCATTTATAAAAGAAATTTTTACACAAATAACAACTTTCACCCCCAAAATTACACTTTAAAATTTATTTATCAAAATACCAAAAAAAACACACTCTTTTTCATTTTCCAACACTATTATATCATACCACACACCACAATAATCACACTCAAAACACTCTCTCTCCTAAATTTGTAAATAAAGTTGGTATTTTATATGGTATTTTTCAATGATTCGGTAGGGGCATGTAATTTTTATCCAAAAACTTGGTATTTTTGAAAACTCCCCTTTATAAAATCAAGCCCCATAAGCAGAAGATACTAGATATGAAAAAAAAAAAGACTAATAATGAAAAGCAAGTGACATTATATAAATACTCTAAAAGTAACAAATATAAGACGAATAACGATAACACAGGATATAAAAACACAACTACTCCTACTAACCTACTATATCACAAGGCCTATTAGTTTTCTACCTTAATATGCGACCTCCACTTTTTTCTATCTAAAGATCATGTCCTCGGTGAGATGAAGTCTGAATTGTTCCTATGCTCAAAATTTTTCTATTTTGCTTTTTACTAGGTATTTTATTTCTTCATATCCTTACTATTGACTCTTTCTGTCCCCTTCTTTTCCTTTTCTTTTTCCATATCTAGTTTATTCAGCTTAGGGTTTTTTGAGACGAGGGCTCCCAGGAAATAGCCTCTTTACCTCTATGAGATAGTGATAAGATCTGCGTATATTTTATCCTCCCCAGACCCCACTTATGAGATTCCATCGGGTATATTATTGTATATCCTTACTATTGAGATGTATTTACTATTCTAATAGATCAAGCTTGCACAACTAGTGCTTCATTCTTGATGAGGTTTTGGTTTTGAGTAAACAACAAAAAGCACATTATTATTTGTGCTAATTCCATGCTAAAACAATAGTTTTGCTAATTATATTTTCTGTTAGAAAAGTATTTTTTCGGATATATATATCTCAAATATACGAGGGTCAAATAAGTATAATTTATTTTACATATATCGCATTCAAGCATGATTTACATGTATATTGGATACACTGACTCTCCGACCCGTCTTTTTCCCCCTCTTTCTCGTCTTGCTCCCTATGTATCTATATTTTAAAATGAATTTGACTTTCGAAAATTTTATGTATCCATACATCCAATATTCAATGTCATGTCATATCATATCTCTGCGTATTTGAAATCAACGTCATTCAGTATCTCTGATCTCAATTTTACCCCATGTATTTGATATCAAATCGATACACATCATAAAGCAAAAGGAGGGATGACATGGAGGGCGGGGTTGAGAAAGCGAAAAAAATGGGAGAGAAATTATGTAATTATTTTAGTGTGAATATAAATTTAGTATATATAATAGGGATATTTATCTACTTAGTTTTTTCAAAATGAAAAAGAATTTTGTTGGAATCGTAGAAATGGACAATGCAACACACAAGTAGATTTGAATTTAATCTGGCTATAAACCAAGCACTCAATATCAAATAAAAAATTTTAAAAAATTATAAATTCAAATATAATTAAGTTTCAATATAAATATTAACCACGGATGTCATGACAGATTCAGGATTTAAAGACTACGAGTGCTCATTTTCTTTAACATAAAATTACTTGCAATCACACAATATAAATATATAGCTACTTGAACATATCAATAAAGTAAATGAGAATGACTAATATTATCATAATAAGAAATAACTTATAATCACAAGTCACAATAACCTACTAGTAATATTACCATTACAAAAAGAGACTTCTAGTCTTAAATTCATAATTGTGCTCGGCGACTTTTCATATGTTGAAAACAATGAATAATAGCATCATTCCTTATAGTTGCGAATATCTTACGCTCTGCATAGCAAACCAAACAACCATTAAAAAATTCATCGCCGATTCTATTACGAAGTTTATTTTTGATGTAGTTCATGGATGAGAAAGCTTATTGTATACAAGCGATAGCAACGGGGAAAATGAGAGTCAACTTGATAAGCAAATAAACAAGTGGCCAAGTTTGATGCAAACCTGACTTCACCAATAATTTAGTAAGGTCACAAATTCCCTTCAAGTTGAAGAACTTCTTATCAAAACCACGAGCATAAACTATATAAAACTATCAAGCTGATAACTGAGATCTCGAAGCTTATTGCTATCAAACTCATTCATATAATATTCAACCAACCTCATTATCCCGCCCTTATCAAAGATACCAAATGAATTGACTGGATTCAAGCTAGCTAGTCATTCCAAGAAGTAAGTCACTACTCACAGCATCAAAACGATTATTAAGCTCTTGAAGATGCAAATCAATAACAACATAAAATAGCTCAACATGTAAATGATGAGAATATATAACATCATGAGCTTTACGCTTCGACTTTCCTGGAAAGTAGCTACTATCCATTTCCGGAATCATTATTCATGCTTATCACAAAAAGATGAGACATCATTCACTAGTGAATCAAATTCATTATCCCTCGTATTTTGTAATTTTTGCTTTGTAAGAGCAAGAAATCCCATAGCATTGATAATATCTTGATCCATCCTTTGTAACGAGGAGTTTAACTCATTTGTCATCATTAGAACTTTCCACATCAAGTGCAACATAAATGCACAATCAAATTTCTTAATTGCATCCACAAGACTTTTAGCAAGAAGTCTGTCATTGTAATTTGAACACTCATATTCTCGAAGTAAATCTCTGCGCTTAAAAGATGCTCCAACAATATTTAACACATTAGTTACTAAACGAAAAAAAAATCATCTAAATTTGAATTCTTCTTTGCAAGAGCTACAAGTGTTAACTGTAATTGATGGGCAAAATAATGAATGTAATATGTCGATGAAGTCAATTCAAAATCAAAATCTTAAGGCCATTTAGCTCCCCTTGCATGTTGCTAGCTCCATCATAACATTGTCCACAAATTTGAGATGAACTTAATGAGTGATATGAGAGAAAAGAGTAAATTGCCTATTTTAATGAACGAGCAGTTGTATCTCTAACATGAATAATACCAACACTCTACAACTTCACCTTTTTTGTTCACATATCTCAAAATAAGTGTCATTTTCTTCTGATATATCCTTTGATTCATCAACTAATATTCCAAAATAATCTCCGTCTAGATGCTTGCTATGAGCCTTAGAAAGGCAGCAAGAACCAAAACACCAACAAAATTTCTTGTTCATTGAGTGTTTATCTTTATATTTATATAATTTCTTCGTATTTTCTATATAAATACATAAAAAAATTCGGGGTCAATGGATGCTCGAGCACCTGACATGCTCCACGTAGATTCGCCCCTACATGCATGGATGAAACATATAAATAACAAAAAAAATATGCAAAATGGATGGTTTGTGATTTTTGATTAGTACAAAAGCACAAATTTGACCACTTTTCCTTTTCAAAATTCAACCTAAAAATTTAGAAAGAAGCAGAAGCTCTTATGATTTTCCCACCAAACGCTACAGATAAGTACCTGAAAACAAATTCCTTAAAGAGGGAGAAAACAAAATGGCATTCTCAGCTAACCCGTTATCTCTGAGTGTACCCGAACCCGCATTCGAATCCTGGCTCCGAGATACCGGCTACCTCGAAATTCTCGATCAACGGACTACCGATCTCCACCGCCACTCCTCCTCCACCGCAGCAGCATCATCCGCCGCCGCCGCTTCCTCCGACGCTGCTGTTACTAATTCTGGCGCTGCCGCTGTTTCAATTTCAAACGGAGTGTTCGTTCGTATATTTTCACATATTGGAACCTTGCTGTCGCTTTTAACTCTTAATCCGTTTGCAAAACTCACCTCCGATGACTTTTCCGGTGATACCCCGTCGTGGACCCTCCAATTCGTCGGGTCGTTTGATTCCTACTCATTTCCTTCGTCACCGTCTCAGGCTCGGCTTAGAGTCCACGAGAATGTGAAACGTTACGCTCGCAATTATGCGTCCCTCTTCGTCCTCTTCTTTGCTTGCTCTCTGTATGTTCTCTCTCTATATTATATACGTATGTATGTGTATGTGTATGTGTATGTGCCTACTGTGACAACATGTATGCAGACATTGACTTGTATCTGTGTATGCGATTAGGATTATTACCAATTAACATTTGAACTTGTGCAATTGACTTTGGTTTTAACAGTATATGCAAGGCTTTGTATGAAATGGACCCGAATAGAGTTTAATGAATATACAGAATTCATATAACTTACTTCAACTAATTTAGGATTGAGTTGTTTGTTGGTTCATTGATTGAACGAGTTTTGTGTGAGAAACTTGAGGTTTTTAGGCTTTGAGTGCTAAGTGATGCTTACTGGGAGGACAGTGGATTTGGATAGTAATTAATAAGATATGAAGGACTCCGATCTTACTATATATACACACACACATGACATAAACAACATGTATACAGACGTCGATATGTAGTATGCACCAAATGCACTTTGGAAGCTTGGGTTTTGGTTAGGACATCTTTGAGTTACTGAGTGATCTGTTCAAGTTCTTTACTTTTCAAAACTTGTACTTGTTAAATATAAAGATGTTAAGGGCTTGGAGATTTGAAGACAGTACTTGGTCTGGATTTAGCAATATTATGTAGCTGAAGGATTTCAATTCCAGTTGCTTAACTTTTCTGCTATTTGATTGCTTTGGTAGTGATTGCATTATGATAAATTTGGGAAACAGGTACCAAAAGCTGCTTGCCCTCGTTGGGTTGATTTCATGTTTGGCACTTTGGGATGTATTAAAGTTATGCGGAGATCGTTGGGGATTAGAGCAGCGCCCAGTTATCAAACAGAGCTTGATTCGCATTGCTCAGTGTGGTGAGTCAATATTCTTGAGTGTCCTTCCCACTCCCTCTCTCAAACGACACCTAGCGTGTTACTCTCTTAAATGATTCAGGTCTAGCATTCTATCAGTGTATATTGGTGATTATAAATTGATCATATCTTTGACTGTTTTAATATTTGCCATGTAATTATCTTGTGTTCATTGTAAAAGTGAACACCAGGAAACAATAGTTGACTGATCCCTGATCTTTTAGCTTCTTATCAACCTCTTGAATATTGTCCATATTTAGCTGCACTCTTCTAGATTGGAGGCTCTTATGCTATATTTTGGTGGAGACACAGTTTATGTTCATACCATACGGAGACACTTAATAGCGGGATGCGTGTAACGTAAGAAGTATTCATATTTACAATTACACTCATGAGACCTTTATATAATAAGATCAAAGAATTATATGGAACATGTGGGCTGGCAGTTTCCACATCCAACTTTATCCACACCCTCATTTGTTCTAGATATATTTTTCCTCTCATCAGGAAACGTTCATTACGCCCTAAAAGTCCTGCCCCTCCTTTGCTTTCTTGATAATCTGATAATCACTACCCATCCATCCACTTTGAGACCAAATGTATTTTCTTTCTTCCTATTGCAAACTAGATGTTAGAAATTAGAACATCAGTAAAAGTGTTTTGGACAGCATATCAGTTGCAATAAATGTAGATTCATGTAATGGACTAACGAAAAAACATTGCAAGAAGTAATTGCTTATAGAACTGCATACTCAGGTCTATTCAAAATCATCACATGCCAGCCTGTTGAGGTGTTGGATGACCACATATTTGTAGGTTATTGGTATTCAGAGACATTGGATTTGCTATGGATGCTCTTAAGATGTTTCACCAAAATTACTGGAAATCAGGATCAAGGACAAATGATACCACTGAGTTAAAGTATATAATGAGTTGATACTACAAAATAGATGCAGATGTGAGGAATTACATATTAATTGATTAGGGAGCAGGGTATGGTTTGACTATATTGTTCCCTAATTTGTTATTTGATTTTTTCACCATCTTAGTTCAATTTTTGTGTTCAAAACTCTCACAATGATAGAACCCCCATCCCACAAAAAAAACTCAACCCAATTTGGAGAAAACTGAGGTGCGGGGATGATGAGGTGTACTGTTATCATTTACTCGAAGTATTATAAATGGTAGAAACAGCTTTAATGCTTTAGTCAATAGATATAGTAGTGTCAATGGGCCTGAAAGGAAAAGAAAAAGGTGGGGAATATTTGAGTATATTCATTTGCAAAAAGAAAAAAAAGAGGGGAAGTAGAAAAGGCTTATGATCTCTCTATTTCATCCTTTATAATACATCTTGTCTTTTACTCAAATATTGTGATATAGGAAAATATGGTGGAAATAGCTTTAAATGGTTTAGCCTTGCCAGATTAGTGTCTATATGTGTAGAAGTGCAAAAAGTGGGGAAGGATTTCTGGGAAGCTTTTTGGTGAGAAATTAAAAGAAGAGGGAAAAGTAAAAATGGAAGGCTTACAAACCTCTCTACATCATCTTTTTGCTGTACCTGCAAAGTTGATGATATATAGATATCTCTTACAAACAATGTAAAGGATGCTTTTGCAAAAGAAAAGTTAATGGGCTGAAGGTTCCAGTCCCTTGTGTGATCTTTTAACCAAACATAATTTATGAGATGTGTGCTACATCGTGATTTACCTATCCACCAAAGAGCAAAAAGAAGTGAGTGCTACATCTCTACCTTGACGTTCCTATTATTGCTAGAGATCACTATTTCATTACTTAAGGCGTGGAAGTGATGTGAAGGTAGGGATTATGACTTCAAAGTTGAAGTGATGTGCTTCTGTTAACTGTAAGTGTATACTTCAAATAGTGAAATGCAAAGTAGATATACCTGGTATTTAGGTATCTACTTCAAAAACAACTTGTGTGGAACTGCCCAGTTGTAATCCAATTTCGGCTGAAGATTGTTGATTAAAAAATCTAACTAGAAAGAATGAGAAAAATAAAGGAAAAAATAAATCTTTTGGCTACTGTGATACTAGGACTACTTATACATGCATGTTTCAGCATTCTTTCTGTAGTCAATGACTCAACATCTTCTTCCACTTCTTGAGTTTATAATAATTTTTGACTTCTCTTCTCTCTTAGTAGAGTTCCATATAAAAAAAAGATAAAGGGTAACCTTTTTTATACTATAAAATTCTATCATTCCAGTTATTTCTCAAGAAGAAAAGAGGGGATCTGTTGAACTTTAAGTATGCAATTTCACCAATAAGATACAAAGACTTACTTCACTTTTCAAAATTTTCACAAGAGAGACTTTTTTTTCAAACCATATATGAAGATAAATGCTGTGAATTGATTATGTGAAAATGAATAATCGTTTTGTGGTTGTATGTTATGTTTTCGGAGTTATGTTGAAATTACATTTTAAGATGTTTATCGTTAGTATTGTCTGAGATTAGACGTTGAAAATAGTAGTTTTCATTGCAGCAGGTACCAATTCAAAAAAATAAAAATAAAATAGGAGTAGTAACTTTCATTGCAAGCTTTTCATAAATTCATGTATGTTAGATCAATTTTGTGTCTAATTGTTGCACTCTTTATTTTTATTTCCCAACAAGCATGCATGCTAAATCTTGATTCACACTTTTTTGTGTTAAGGCCAAATGATCTTGTTGCCGTTTTTGTGCTTCTAGTTCTTAGAAATACTTCTGAGTCTTTTCAAATGTATACTGGCCGGTTTTTGTTTCTCTAGATAATTTTGAAACTCATTTATTGTGTCGGCAAGCAGAAATTTTCTGATTCTGTAAAAAATTGAGAATTGAGTCAGCCTTTCTTGTACAGCTACTGCAGTTATTCTATTCTGTACCAATGTTCAAATGGCTCTCTTCTCAACTCTTGCAGTCAGTTATGCAGGTGGGTTAACTTTCGTTGCCTAATTTGATTTTTTATATTCCTAATTTCAAGAGCTTATGGCTGATCGATGCATTTGCAGTGATGGTTCTGCATGCCTCATTTAGGAAGCTGGCCCCATCGAAACCATCAACGTCAAAAGATGGAAACAGGAGGATCCTTAGAAGATGATGAGTGGTGATATTGTCAAATCATACAATCACATAGCCATTGCCTGGAGAGAAGGTAAACGTCGTTTACAAACTAGCATAGGAGTATTGGTTCATGAGTACATCTCTGTCTGAAAAACTGAGAAAATTCATCTATTCAGAATGTAAGAAAAGCTTTTTTGCTTTTTTAATTTTAGATTGTATGTATAAGTCTATACAATGGAGAAAAAACGACTAGATAAGGTTGTATATGGCTGTAGAACCCTAAAGAGAATTAGCAATGTTAACACCCTGCTAAGCTTTGTTATTTTGCTAAATGAATCAGTATTAGTAAAACATTTGTTTATCGTCGACTAAATGAATTGCTTTTAGTGTTCAATTATAACATAACTTAGTTCAAGTGTTTAAATGAAATATTAAACAAATTTAAGGGACTGATTATATATTAAGTCTTTTGGAAAAACTAATAAGGATTAAAGTGTTCTAAGTCACTAGCCGCACATATTGACTCTGTTCCATCAGGGAGCAGAGGGGGTGAGGTGTTCACCCTAACTTCTTTGGTAAAGAAGTTACATTGTAATGTATAAGATAAGTTTTTTAAAGTTCCTTATGTACATATGAAGATTTTTTATCCTTTGAATACAAGATAAGAGGTTGGATCAGTTGTTTAAAATCGAAATTTATTTTGAGATTCCAAGTTCAAATCCTAAGCACTATAGTTTTATCTATTGAACCCTTTAAGTGAAATTCCTAGATCAGTCACTGCTTCTCACTCGTGAAAATGTGGACAGAGATATCCCGTCCTTCTAGTGCATAGGCTTTGGGAATTTGAATATCAAGTCTCCTTGAGTGAATCCTTTCTTCAATTGATGATTTCATATCACTATTCAAACATTGATTTAAAATTATGATTTCAGATTGTAATTTCTGTATCTTGTTGTACAGTTCTTTCCTGTTGCCAAGGTGACTTTTTGGTGCCAACTCTAACTTCACTTGAGATAATGCATTGATTAAAAGTAAAAAGACAGGAGTTAACAGGGAACTTTGTCTCTTCATGGAGTACCCCACAATGACTTTTAGGACAACTTTGTTTTTATTAAAATGCTAAAATGATGCTTTCTACTTTAACTTTTTTACTGGGGTTGTTTTCATGAATTATCATTTTAATTTACTATATAAATATTATTTAATTTTGCATAAATATTATGGTAAGTTTTTTTTTTTTTTTTAAGAATCCTTCGAGGTGCCCCAGTGGTTTGGGCTTGAGACTTTCATGTTAGAAGTTTCAAGTTCGAAATTTCTTGTCAGGGCTTGTCTAGTGTGGGTTACCTCTCCTGTGTGGTTTGCGAGCTATTACGTAGGAGCGAGAGTTTACCTTGTGCGCACCCAAAGGGTAGCGGCTGCGGGTCCTTTGTTATATTAAAAAAAAAAGATATCATGCATAATAGTCATCTTAATTTGATCTTAATTGACAATTAAATATGTCAATTTTGAAAATTTACATCTGGACAGCATAACTTGATTTAAGTTGTCCAGTAAACACACTTTCTTGGATGTGTATTCTCTATGTTGGGGTGTTCATTAAGCCAGCTTAAATCAAGTTAAAATGTTTTAAATATGTATTTTCAATATTGACTTATTTAGTAGCGAGTAAAGATCAAGTTAAGATGTTTGTTCTATCTAGGCTTTGTTTTTCTTTTTTATCATCTCAAGACATATATACTAATTCTTATCAAATTAAGTTTTGTGCACAGATAGTATATAACATATATCTTTTGTAACAAGCTTAATATGATGTACTAAAATAATCGGTTTCAATTAATTAAATTGCAATAACAATAAAAAAGTTATTAATGCTATGGGTATAATTAACTTAAATCCAATGTTTTCTTATCAAGTATGTATGACTCATGATCAGACTTCAGTCTTGTGCCTGCCAGCCCATGCCATCTATTGAGTAGGGAAGGAAATCAAAGAAAACTTCCTTTTCAACACAAGTGGCCAAAATATATGGTCCCATCCCATTACCAATAGTGTTATCAACATTGCTTAATCCTTAAGGTTCAATGTCTCCACCTTTTTGTACTGCTATTTCTTTTTTTTGTTAAATTAAGTGATCAAACAAATATATGATATGCGTTTACATTATATTACTATAGTTTGAAAAATTATAATTTATAGCTATAGTTAAGGTTTTGTTGCAATTTTCTTTCTCCGTTGTTTCTCTCTCTCTCTCTATGTAATCTCTAGTCAGATATACAAATACATATGTATACCAGTTGCATATATACAATTATTTGACAGACATACATATTGAATTCGACAAATATATATATATACAATTCGTCTCTCTCCGCTCTCTGCCTTCTCTCGCTCATCTCTCCCAATCTCGCTTGCCAGACATACAAATACATATGTATATCGGTTATGCATATACAATTATTTGACAGATATACATATATATTTCGCTTATCTTCACTCTCTGCCTTCTCTCGCTTGCCTCTCTCCTCCCTCTCTCTATCTTACCCTCCTCTCTCCTATAATATGTAACTACAAATTGTAATTTTAACAAACTATAACTTCTTTTTTTGTCTTACTATATTTAAAGTGTTTGCTCTTTTTGAAAAATCTTCTTTTTCCAATAAATTTGGCCATAGTTTGAATTGAAATTGCGACGTTGGAGTGGTGGGGTTAAAATGATAATCTTGAATTAAATCTGAGATTATCTTGTTCTACATGGTCTCAAGATTACTTCTATGCATACAAAGGATTGATTATCCCATATAAAAAGTAAAATAACTAATTTCATGAAATATCCCAATCCATAAATTATTTTTGTCTACTCATCCCACCAGCGAAACAACCTAACTTACCAAACTATTGAGAGTAAGTTACTTGGTGACAATTGAATTTTGTAATTTTCGAGGAAGGGTATCCATTCTAGTATACATATATATTTGATAAAATTTAAAAACTTAAAATCAAGCTTTACAATGTATGTTGAAAATTTTCATTAAATAAAGTAAAATTTTAAATTTTTACTCCGTCTACAATGTATATACCAAAAAATTAGAATGCCCCACCTCACGTTTTTTTTGCTTGTCCAACAACCTATAGGTAGACATCTTCATTGTTGAAAGTGATTGAAATGGAATCTGTGAACGAATTATTGCAGCATTCATTATTTCAAAAAAAGAAAACAAATAATAATAATTGAATAGAAATGGCAAAAAAGAAAAGCTATACTAAAGCACATCATTTTTTTATACACAAACATAGTGGGCTAAGTTAATCATGGGGTAGGATTGGTTTCTCATATTATTTACTCAACTTTTATTTCGGGATGAAAAATATAACTATACAATTTTATATATTAAATTATATGGTCCTATCAATTTTTTTTTATTTACACAAATATATTAATCTTTTATTATAAAAAAGGCAAAAAGTGTTTGTTGATATTAATTAATGTTGATTTGATTGGTATTGGGAAATAAAAAAGTAAAATAAAGATGGTGTAGTTTGGTAAAAAATTTATTGTTTTGGTAAATAAAAGAAATCATTGTAATTCTCACTCTTAAAGTGTCCATTCGTGTAATTTTTCCTTCATTTTATACATTAGGTCAAAAAATTAGTTTTAGTAATAAAAGAAATATTCAACTTTTTTTTGTTAAGAAATTAACCACTCTAAAATGCTCAAGTATCATAAAGAATCACTAAGCAATTCATCTCTAACAAAAAAAGTCACTTTGCTCATTAAATAGCACATAAAATGTCTTTTTTATTTTCTCCTAATGACTTTTGGTGATATATGAGCAAAGTTAAAGTGATTTTGTTGATACTTTGATCAACTAAATTGTTTTTTCATTATGAACAATAATTTAGTGACTCTAAGCACAATAGTGTGAAAGTTCAATGACCATTAATGAAAAAACTATTCTTAATTACGTATCTATGAAAGTAGTCAGTAATACTTATATTAGAATAGATTATGTTTATATCACCCCCTTAAGATGTAGTCTTTTTTCGAACCTATGTGAATGCGCTTTGACATCAAACTACCTAATCCCAATTTTCGTTACAACAAAAGAGATATTTAATGACAATAAATTTTCCTTCTAGATTTAGCGACAGTTGGGTTAACGGGATTGCGTTCAGAGTCGCTAAAACTTTCGTTGCATTTATACAAGAGTGTTACTTATAAATATTCATAGTTATGTGACCGGGAGGTTATTGGTTCAAGCTTTGGAAACAGCATCTGGCAGAAATGCAAGGTAAGGCTACGTATAATAGATTCTTATAGTCGAGCCCTTCCCTGGATCCTGCGAATATCAGGAGCTTTAGTGACCGAGCTTGCCCTTTTTTTGGCCCTGTTATTGTTATTAAATATAATATAACATAATTATATTATTACCGTAAAATCCTTTATGTGCTAGTTGTTATTATTTAAGAAAGGTAGAAAGAGAGGATGAAGTGAAGAGAGAGATAGAATGAAGTACTTGTTCCAATGTCCATGTTGTTCTTGTTTTTGTTTCATGAAGCCCCAAAAAGGAAAACCAAAAGCCAAAAAGGAAGAACCAAAACCTAAAGATAAGGTGGAAGAAGCAAAACCAAAAGAGAAAGAAGAAGGCAAATAAGAATGAAAGCAAAGGCAATGGGATGATGAAAACTATATTATTCTGATACAAGTAATGTTGTTCATTTACTTTATTTACTTCTACTTAAAAACTTTATGATGTGCAATTGCAATCTTTTGAAAAAATATCATCTTAAATGTATTCTTATCACAAAATATTTGCACTTTATTCACTAAGCTATGCATATCTAGTCTTCATTTTAACTATCTTGCTTAGATCCTTTGATAATACTTAGATTCTCAAAAAATGCATAACTTTTAAAGGATGAATGATTAAATTTTTCTTTGAATGAAATCCTCAAATATTTATCAACTTTAGAGTTTTTTTTCCTATTAAAATTAAAAAAATATTTTTTTTTGTCTATGTAAAGTCACTCAACTTAAACATATTCCCTCATAAGATTAACTTGAGCAAACCAAAATACCATTTTTGCACATAAGTGACTTTTTTTTAAAAAAATATGAATCAGAGCGATAAAAGACTATAAATCACAGTGAGTTCTGAGCAATAATTTCAATTTTAAGAAAGATGATACTATTCAGAGTATTTTGTTGAAAAATTGGGACTCTAAAATTTCAGATACACAATAGACTTGCTCTCTAATCCATTACTCAACCCGTTTTGATTCAACCCATTTTGATCCAAGCAAAGTCAGGCTGGGTTGGATCTTGACCTGTTTATTATCTTAACCCATTATAACCTGATCAAATTTGACCCAACCCATCCAATTGCCACCCCTAGCAGATGCACAATAGAATCTGCATTAAACAAACATTTTGAACAAGTATTATATTAGTTTGTTTTTTAAAATAAGTTAATTAATCAAGCTCAGAAAACACATATTCAGATCGATTAAATTATTTCATTTATTTATATATATATATATATATATATATATATATATATATATATAAATTGTTTATGTTTTTAAATATTTTCACACGGTATTTAATATTTAATTTTGAATATTCACTTTTTTAAAAAGAAAACAATATGCATACTAAACACCGTATCAATTAGTATATACACATCCCTAAATCAATGAACTTTGAATATTGAATAGTTTCGTTGTACAATTAAAATTAAAAAAAAATGAATATTTCTTTTGTTTATTTTTATTTGTCTATATTTGATTTGACATAGTTTTTAAATATTAATAAATAAAAAAGTAATTTTACTGTATTACTTTTATTCACTATGAGACATCTAAATGTTAGGGGAATGAATAGTATACAATAACAAGGTAAAATAGACACAAAATAATACATTATTTCTGAATTTTTTAAATTGGACAAATAAAATTGAATAATTATCTTTAGTGTACTGAACAAGTAAAAGGAGAAAATTTTATTTTAGGTGGATGATTGTAATTGTAATTTAGACATGAATGAAATTATAAATTTGTGTAGAAGTTAATTCGAAGTTGAAATTGTATTTGGATATGCAATTTGAATTTAAAAAAAGTTAATTTTCTTATAAACATAAAAATCCAACAATTTATAAAAAATAGGGATGATAATTGGGCGGGTTAGGTCAAATTTGAGTGGATCATAAATTGTCAAGATAACAAATGGATCAAGACTCAATCTAACCCAAATTTGTTTGGATCAAAATAGGTTGGATCAAAACAAGTTGAGTAAAAATTATAGAGCGGGTCAAGACCCAATCCGACCCAACTTTGTTATTAAGTTTTTCTTATTTTATTTATTTTTTTCAATATTTTAGTACTTAATTAAATTATATTTTTTATTGTGACTATATAAAACATATCAAATTAAAAAAAAGTATTTTAAAAATATTTTGACAAGATCTCTCTCGAATCAATTCAGATTGCATATCAACCCAATTTTAAATAGATTTAATTGAGATGTGTTAAGCTAATAAATGGACGAGCCTAAACTTCTATGGGTTGCGTGGGTTGGGAAGAAGCTAAAAAAGTTTGCTTCTTAAAAGACATAGAAGCAGAAAATCAATATACACACGAACACACATATATATGTATAACTTTATTATAATATTTACAAAGCTAAAATGTAAACTTTTACCGGGCGTGTCAAAGATGTTAGGCAAATGAAAATAATAAAGGCAGATTTAAAATAAAGCAATTATAAGAGGATAATAATTGTTACTTTTAGAAGATTTATGATTAAAATCCTACTTAATACTCTCTCTCTCGCAAAGTCTTATCATGTTTATCTCGTGATTTTGGCTATATTTTTTTTCCATTTTGGTAAAAAGAAAAATTATGTGTTACAATCATGTTCATCTCTCTCTTAAGTACTCATATTCTTGATAACTTATTCTTTAACCCCACCTCAAAAATGACAATAACTATGTCCTTTAATCACGGTGGGCTTTTGATGTCTTTAACATCCTAAGAATTTACAGATTAATCCATCGTTGTTATTGAAAGATTGAGGAGCTTAACCATATATTAGGGGTAGTTCATGATGTTTAGATTATTTGTAAAACAATGGAATAATAATGAGTAAAAAGAAGATGGAATTATGTAAGGCTCATATACATATTTTTTTAGGAATAATATTAGGAGATGTAAAAGTGAAACTAACCTCATATTGCCAAAAAAATTACTCTCTCCATTATATATTATGTGGCACCTTTTGATTTGACACGATATTTAAGAAAAAAAGGAAAACTTTTGAAATTTGTGGTCTAAAATCATTCCTAAATATTTGTGTAGTTGAAAATCATTTCATTAAAGGTAAGATTGAAATTTTAAAGTTAAATTATTTCGAATTAGAGTAAGGGTAACATTCTACTTGGGATGGACCAAAAATGAAAAGGCGTCATATAAAATAAGACAAAAGGAGTATTAAATATGCCGAATAAATAGAAAACATTAAAGAATTGCAAAAAAAATTTAAAATTAATAAACTAGGAACGAAAATTTGGGTTGTTTACATCCTTATTCATTTTTAGAGTCTATATTATATGAATATGTCAACATAAAATATTTACCACCAAATGTCTATAGTCCTTTTACGAAAGTGTGCATGTGTGACTCAAATCCTAAATTAAAAAAAATTAACATATCAAAATATCACGAAAACGTTATTAGTGATATTGTTGGTGTTTTTTTAGTAATGTTGGAGATATTGGTGATTTTTTGTGATATTTGTTAGTGATACAGTTGACATGTACACTTTTGTAATAAAAGTTAAGTTTATAAATATAATATGGCATATCACAAAAATGTAATAAATGCTCTTAAATGATTTTTTCTTGCAATTTTTCCAAGAAAAATTTTATCCAAAGAAAAATTTTATCCAAGATCTAGGAAAGAATGCAGGACCACTTTCTTCGAAAACAGGTTGTAAAAGACAAAATATTTTAATATGGAAGACAATAAACTGGTACAAAAGATTAAAGAAGAAATAAAAAAAAATATTTCTGACTTAAATATACCCCTAAAAACATGCTATTTAATTATAGAAATAAATGAAAGTTCTACGGGATGGGGAGCAGTACTAAAAGCGAAGTAAAAATAAGCACCTATCAAAGTGAAAAATTCAAAGAGAAAGGAAATATAAGTAGTATAGATGTTGAAATGGCAAAATACTTGCGATAATTTACGAATCAAATCGTTATAGATTATACATCATAAATTAAAAAATATACTAGTAAGAACAGTTTGCGAGGCGATAGTAAAGTTCCACCAAAAGATAAATGAGAAGACGAGCAGTAGAATACGATGGCTTAATTTCTTAGATACAATATCTACATATGAGAATATTACTTTCGAACACATCAAAGGAAAAGAAAATAGTTTAGCTGATCAGCTCAACCGATTAACACTAAGACAAAATTTATAACAAACACTTGTTTTACTGCATGAGTTCTACAAGCCCCAAGACTAAAGACAAAGGAAAAGGAGTAGCTACAACCCCAGACAACTATGCATAGACGTTATTAGGTAATGTTCAATTCAGACCTAGACCCCAGATTACAGACATGATGGAAAGGATATATTTGAAAAACATAATATGATATTTTATCCACCATCAAATTAATCATTCAAAGTACTACCAGAATATATAGTAGACAAACTATAGAGATACTTATTAGATAATTTATGGATAGCATATAACAAAAGAGATAATAAATATTTTATAGCAGTAGTAAATTCCTTATGTCAATACTTCACAGAAAAAAGTAAAGAAAACATGTTTAGATACTATGTAATAATAGATGGAAAGACTCAAAGTGTTTTTCAGACATGGATAGAAGTTCTAGACTCAATTAAAAAAATTTAAAAACCTCTTTTCTATTGTAAAATATTAGCAATATAAAAATATTATAGTAGAAAGTAAGATAAATGGAGTGCAATGTAGAGAATACTTTTTAATCTCTTCAAGTATGTCTTTACAAAGGGTAAGTAACACTCTTTTATAGGATGTAGAAATCATCCATTTACAATACGTTAGTACATCTTTATTAAATAGATGCATTACACTAGTGGTTTAATTAAATGAACATTCACAAGTACATTAGATACATTCGGTTATTCCCTTATTTATTTTTCTATTTCCTTCATCTCCCCAGAGGGAAACTATGTTCCTGATTCATGCATCAATTGGATACGTAGGCGCCATAACGGCTCGGTCATACTTCCATAAAGGAAATTGGAATAAAATTTTGAGAGAAATGTAAAGGATTAGTTGCAGCAGTTAGTTGCAATTAGTTCATAGTTAGTTGTGATTAGCCATACTTAAATTAGAAATAAATCACGTGATTAGTTAGTTAGTTACACGTGGTTAGTTAGTTAATTGCACTTTAACTAATTGCCTAATCTTGTATAAATACTGTGCAGATACACATTGGAATATACAATACAAAAGCATTACAGCATTCTCTTTCTTCTTCTCTCTTCTTCTCTCTTCATTCTCGGTTTCGATTGCATGCTGATTTCTCCTTTAGGATCGATGCTCAACATGGTATCAGAGCTATTGAGCTAAGATTCTTCAAAGTATCAATGGAGGAAATTGGGAATAGATCGGGAATTCAGCCGGAAAACTCACAGGGGAACTCGCAGAGGAGTGTGAGCATAGATCATCTACATCCATTATACTTGCATCCGTCAGATGCACCGGGATCCCTCAATGTAGGGATCATGCTAACCGGATCTGACAACTACACCTTGTGGAGCAAAGCAATGGAGCTGGCATTTCTAGGGAAGAACAAGGCTGGATTTGTTGACAGAACAGTGACAAGAGAGCAATTCTCAGAAAATTTAGGTAAATTGTGGGATCGTTGCAATGCGATTGTAGTATCGTGGATTTTGTGCAATGTAAGTCGAGATCTACACGGAGGAGTGCTTTTCTGTTCAAATGCACAAGCAATTTGGAGAGACTTGAAAGAGAGATTCAACAAGGTGAACAGTTCGGGCATATTTCAGCTGCACAAGGAGATTTTCACACTGATTCAAGGAGTATCGTCAGTTTCGGTATACTATTCTAAACTCAAAGACTTGTGGGATGAATATGATTCTATCATGCCGCCACCGTCTTGTAGTTGTCCTAAATCTAAGGAATTTTTCGAGCATTTACAGTATCAAAGAGTTTTACAATTTCTAATGGGGCTTAATGATAGTTACAGTCAAGCTAGAAGCCAGATTTTGTTGATGCAGAAGATACCTAGTATTAATCAAGTATATGCTATGATTAATCAAGATGAGAGTCAAAAAATGGTTGCTGGATCGAGCATTATGATGTCTGAGGGGACAAATCCAGTAGCCATGTTCACTTCAAGCAGTATAAATATTTGTTCCATATTATATGGACACTTACTAATTAGGATAAAATTAATTATTTTTTTCTCTTTTTACCCCACCATTAATCAGTGCATCGATGATTTTTTCTAACTTAATTTAATGTACATTGATATAAATAGAAGGTAAAATGATAAAGTTACACTAGAGTATTGATAATTTCTTAATAACCATGTAAAATAGAAAATGTTCATATAATATGGCACAGAGGGTGTACAAATATTTTTAAAAAAATTTAAGTTATGCTCAATCAAACATGTTCACATAAATTAGGACAAAATATATATATACTCCCTCTGTTTATTTTTACTTGTCATTATTTTGATTTTCAAGGTCAATTTGATTAAAACTTTAAAACTAAATTAAAGTAGCTAAATTTAATATTTAAAATCTAAAATTTAAATAGTCAAAAATTATACAAAAAATATTATAAGTTGCAATTTTTCTCATATTAATAAGATGAAAAAGTATATCTTAAAATGTTGATAAAAATTTATATAATTTGATCTCGATAAGTAAAATAGTGACAAGTAAAAATGAACGGATTACTCAATACAACGGTAACCTTTATCTTAATGCAATACCCAACTTCTAGGTCGTCTTATGTGTCAACTCTCAAGTAGTGCAAATACAAGTCTATATAAACTTTGTTGTCCCCCCCATAACCTTTCCATTGTTTCTACTTTTGTTCTTCTAGACTTCTCGTGAACGTCCTCTTCCTTTTTCCTATTTCTTGTGACTCTTTTTTTGTATACACTTTTATCAGTACACAAAAAGAGTCTTTTATCTCTTACACATCCTTGTAATATTTGAGCTTCCATTTGAAACAAAGAGAAGAAAATTTATGAACATGGCTCTACAGAGACATGTAGTGTTTCTTCTTTTGGTTTGTTTGTTTACACCTTCATATTCTTATCAATTTACGGTTGGTGGTAAAGATGGTTGGGTCCCTAACCCTTCTGTAAGTTACAACACTTGGTCTCAACATATGAGATTCCAAATCAATGACTCTATTTGTAAGTCCTTTCATCCCTCCCAATTTAAGGCAATTTGCTCGGACTCTTCTAAAATATTGTCACTTTTCTCTAAAGGATTTGACAGATATTCAACTAGAGGCAGAGCTAAATGGAGATTCGGGATTAGAACGAATTCAATAGCTTTTTAATAGACTCTAAATTTGTATTAGAAAAATATTGTTCTTGCTCTTAATCGTGACTCAAACCTCTGTATTTAATAATATTTTGAAGAGTATGTGTTTAAGACTTTTGATTTTTGTTAATTTTGTGTTTGATTTCTAGTGTTCAAGTATAAGCAAGGAGCAGATTCTGTGTTGGAGGTGAGCAAGGATGATTATGACAAGTGCAACACAGGCAATCCAATCAAAAAAATGGAAGATGGGAACTCCGTTTTCATGTTGGATCGGTCTGGACCCTTTTACTTCATCAGTGGCAACAAAGACAACTGTGACAAAGGGCAAAAGTTGCTAGTCGTTGTAATCTCTGTTAGGAACCAAGGTAAACCTCCTTCTACTGCCCCACCGGCACCAAAAACAACTCCGGCACCGGGAGCTGCTCCACCTAGTGGATCAACTACACCGTCACCCACGGGCTCACCACCATCTCCTCCTTCCGGAGGTAAACGGATTCAGAATTTAAATTTTATTGGTTCAATTTTTAGCTGCTTGTAGTATTATTTTTTTTTTATTCAATTGAAATTACTGTTACTTACATGACTAATGCAGGCTTATCTCCGGTAGCTTCTCCACCTAAGGGATCGTCTACACCTGGTACTCCATCGGCACCTTCCGCTAACTCTCCGGCAGCTGCTCCGCCTACAGGATCAACCTCACCCGGTACATCGTCACCAAATGGAGCACCAACATCTACTCCTGCAGGTAAATCATAAATGAATTTAGAATTTCAAAATTTGATTTATTCAACGTTTAATTTCCTTCGATTTAAACGCGTACTTGCACTTTTGGAATAATAAATTCAAAGTTGAAACTCTAGTCATATAACTATATCCGTCTGTTTAGGTAATACACCAACCGCGTCTCCTCCAGCTCCTGCGACCGGAGGATCCATGGCTCCGGCAATGTCGCCGGTAGCGAATGGACCGTCAACCAGTGTTCCAGCTTCTTCTGCACCGGCGGCAGGCGGACCATCTGGAAGTATGTCACCGGCTGGTTCATTAGCACCAGCAGCTGGAGGACCATCAGCAGGTGCATTAGCACCGGCAGGCGGACCATCGGCAGGCTCATTAGCACCGGCGGCAGGAGGACCAGCGGCAGGAGCGCCGGGAGGTGGTGCTGCGGGTCCCGGCGGGAATACTCCGGCGGACATTAATTCTCCAGCTGGGTCACCAGAAAACCCGAATTCATTTGCAGTAAAGGCATTTACTCCATCAATTGTCCTTGTGTCAGCCGTTTCACTCGTTTTCACTGTGGCTTTAGGAGAATTGATTATTTTACCTTAGGGTAAAATAATAATAATAACTAGAATTAATTACTGGATATTATATTTAATTTATGTTTTTCTGTATTTTGTTTTTAATTTCTTTGAATAATCCCGGAGATTATTGGATGTTTTTAGATACACATGAGATGTATTTAATTGTTTTTTCCCCTTTTTTAATTTTTCTGGGTGATTTAAAATTTGGATTTATGTCAAGCTTAATTCCAGTTTATTTGTTTGGTGATGTTTATTTTCAATTTATAGAGAATTTTTTTCTGTGTAGCTCAAAACATGCACAAATCTTTTGTTGTATTCATTAACTATTTATATTTAAGGATTTAAATAATATATTAAAAATTATAATAAAATATATATTTTAATCATTAATTTTAAAAACCATGCATAATCTAACTTCTAAAGTAAACCGACGGAGTAAGTTGAGAATAAAAAATCAAGGCACGTGGATTGGAATTCGGAAAGGGATGAAATACTCTCACTCTTTATTTAGAAGTAACAAACAATTACATCTTTATTTATATACTATACTAAATACAGATATTATCGTGTTATTTTTATTCATCTTATATATATTAATTTTATTATATTTATATAGTATCATGTATCTTTTATTATTAGTCGTTTTTTTTATTTTTTCTTTTTTTTTCATATTTAATTTATTCTACTTATGAATTTTTGAAACGAAGGTTTCCAGAAAACAGCATATCTACCTTTGTGAGGTAGTGGTAAGGTCTGAATACATTCTACCCTCCCAAGACCCTACTTGTAGGATTCCATTGGATATGCTGTTATTGTTGTTATTGTTGTACTAAATATAGATATTTAATATTTCTTTCGTTTCAATGTTTTAATTTAGTTGACATATATACTAAAAATAGTTATTTCAAAATAATTGTCAATTTAGATAATCAAAAGCAAATTAATTATTTTTTTCAATTTTGCTCTTAACATTAATTATTCTAGAATTAAGAGACACATGTATAGATAAAAATTTAATTATTTATAAAGAATATATTCGTAAATAACACTTCTAATTAATTATTTCATAAGAGTTGTGTCAAATCTTATCATGACAACTAATTTGGGATGAGGGGAGTAATATTTATCTATTTTACAAAAAAATAAGAAAAAATTTTATACTTAATTTCTAATTTACTCGTATCATTAATAATAAGAATTTTTCTATTATATTTTTTTGGAACATTACATCTATTATATTGAAAAGATGATTTGAAACGTTATATCTATTAATTCCTAATTTACTCCCCCATTTCACAAGACCTACTTTTTTTTTATTATATAAATTTTTATTATAAAATATTAAATTAAACTAATTTAATTTAATTATAAAAAAAATTAACTATCAAAAAGTACAAATAACAACTAAAAAAACGAAAGAATATAACGCCCAAAGAAGTCAAAGTCATGCAATATGGTTGGAAAAATTAAATTCATTAATGTACGAATTTGAAGTCGTTTCTTTTTCTTCTTTTACTCATGTACGTAAATTTTGGTGTAATAATAATACACGACTTAAATTGAAGTGCTTACTCTTACTATTTTAAAATAAATGCACTTTACCCAAAAAAAAAAAAAAGTTTGTTCTAAAATAAATAGCAATTTAAGAATTCATGATAAAAATTCATTTTTTAATTATTTATTTGTATTTTATCTTATTTTGCTTTCCACTCTATCTCTAGTATCTTCTGCTTTTGGGGCCTAATATTTTTTAAACGAGAGTATTTTGAAAATAGTCTGAATTTTAGTAATAATGTAAAATATTTCAAAAAATATTATTAAATAAAAAATAATATTCATTATATTTATTGACTTGATTTTTGGATATAAACTTTTGTTGACTGGCCTTCCAAAAATTAATGTGATTTATTGCTAATATAAATGGTCCAACTACAGCAAATGTGTAGTATGAAACTGCTCCATCTGTCACAAAGTTCTGGAATTCAATTCTTCTCGAAAAACTTAACGTGAACATTTTTTATTTTGAAAGATATTCCCTCCATTTTTTAAATTGTGATACTGAATTTTTCGAGAGTTAATTTAATAGTTAAAAATATCAATTAAAATTTATATTATTTGAATTTTTAAAAAAATAATATGACTAATGATAGAGTTAGAAGTTTTACTAAAAATTTAAAATTTGTTGAAGTAAGCATACGGATTAACAAAAAGAGGTTCGAAATTTGTAATATACTTCCTCTATTTCAAAATGAATGAATTGTTGGGTTATATTAAATATATTAAGGAAAAAAACAAAAATAAAATTTATTTTTTTTCTATTTTTACTCTATTCAAACTCCAAAAACTCATTTAATACATCATTTATTTCTAATACAAAATTCTGAAGAAAAAAAATGAAGGACAAAATTGAAAAAAAAAATTAGCATGTCCCTGAAAAAAGTTAACAATTTAATTATTTTAGAAAATTAAAAATTCTCCGACAATTCATTCATTTTAAAATAGAGAGAGTATAAGACAAAAGATTCGCCCATATCACAAGTAGCTCCGCCTCTAACTCTAACAAATACTCACTCTACTCACTTTTTATTGTTAAATTTTGACTTGGCGTACTTATTAAGAAAATAATTATTGATATAGTAAGTTTATCATTTTATTCTTATTAATCGATAGAAGTCACTCATTATATTTTTCAAAGTTGTTAATTTAACGATAGTAAATTGAGGATATAGTAAAATAAATTATCCTACTTTAATTTTTCAACAATAACAAATAAAAATAAAATTTAAATTTTAAAAAAAATTGACAACTAAAATAAATGGAAAAAATAATAAAACAAACAAAGATACATTAATAACCAACCACTCTAAATTTAAAGCTGATTAGTTGCCACAGATAATTTTTTCTATCTCATATTAATTGTCTTTTTTTTTTAATATTTCTTGAAAAATCATAAATAAAAATAATAATTTTATTAATTTACTGCTTAAAAACTTTTTAAAAATAACTTATAAAATAAAATAATAAAAAGACATTTTAATTTAATTTTATAAATTGATAAATAATTAAAATAAATATTTATAATAACAAAAATAATTAATATGAAACGGAAGAAGAATGTTCCAACCATAGGAAGGGTACAAGGATTATGTGTAAAAAAGAAAGAAAATGCAAAAATTACACATTTTATCATCGATTTATCCTCTTCATCTCATATTATTTGATTTTTATATCATATGAATATTTTATTTTAAAATTCAATTTAGAAAAATAAAAAAAAATGTTATTATATTTTTTCTTTGTACCTTGCATATTGTTTGAATTTCTACCCTTCATTAAAAAAAATCCACACAATGAGTTTTATACATAATTAGCCAAAAAAAAAAAAGAGAGAAAGAGACCAACAGAAGGTAAAAAAAATCTGAAAAAAAAATATTTATCCGAAAAAAGGTCCAAACAAATAGTCCTATGCATAATTAACAAAAAGAAAACCAACAAGGTCTTGGGTTCGAGTTTCCTTGGATACGAAATTGCCTTTGTTAAGGAGTGCTTTACCCCAATGTGGGACTTCCCAGTGCGAAGTACAATTATAGATCAACAACATAAGGGATCAAGTACATACATAACAAGTTTTACAAGAAGGCACTCACAAGTTCATAAATGATGAAGATGTGCAATGTAATGCAATATAATAATGTCAGGTATGATGATGCATGTCTAGCCTAGTAATACACATCCGTTGTCTCTCAGTTCGGGACCCATGGGGAATTTTTAGTCCATGCATCTGTATTCATCACGGTGCGTGACACGTCTCTTGAAATATAATATCCATCATGGTGTGTGACACGTCCCTCAAAATGGTACATCCTATTTAATTCTTATTCCTTTTTGGTTCATATAACACTTGTCACAAAAGTCAATGCAAATAGGCATATTTACACAATAATGAGAAAATGACTAATTTTAATACAGTGCACAATTCACAACAACATGGTCTTGGTACCACATCAATACTAACTCAATATTTCAAAATCATTCTCAACACCTCACACAAGGAAGCACGAGATTCTATATACTTAACAAAGGTTGAGAAATTCACTTGTCTTAGTAATTGAACACCCACTATGGAACTTGAGTCTTCCCCTTTCGAATAGAATCTGAAGCACCATGATCCAATAAAATAACGGTTCACGATTAAATTTTAAAACTAACAAGACCAAATCTACAATGAAGTCCTAAATATCAAGTCCAGGATTAGGTCTTAATTCTTCCTAACTTCAAAAATCTAATGATATTTATATAAGACAATACACTTATTATTTATTACCAATCTCAATATATATCAAAAACTTAAATCATAGTGTAATAACTATACCAAATTTTAAATGTTGCAATCAAGTTACACACCAGTGACTTCCAACAACGAAACCAAATTGAAGCACTAAACTAGCTATTTGAAAGAACAAAATTTTAAACCTAAAACTAATCATTGGACAAATCACGTCCTAAATGTAATTATTAATATACTGGAAATTGCATTTTTCATTCTCTCCCCACCTTGTGACAATAGTCTTTAACATATATATGTATACATGTGTAATCTCTAATAGTACAGTAAGTGGAATTGAAAATCCTAGCCAATGGGTGTGTAGTTTTCCCCACTAACACTCAACAACAACAACAACACATATCCAGTGGAATGTATCCAGTTCTCACTCAAAGACACACCAACACATTCGTATCTAGAGACACTCTAATTTTACTCTTACCTAGTTATTGCGCGTCATAAGGTCTCATCTCTCCCCTCTTCTCTATCTCTATCCCAATATGGAACGAGTACAACACCACTATCACAATAGGGGTACATTCACTCCTCCCTATCTCATTTTACTCTTGTGTCATCTTTGTCGATGTGGGTCAGAGCTCAACTGAGTTTACACGAATCCCGATGAGGCGGGACAAACCTCAATGCTGAGCCTAGGCATATCCCATGAGGTGGGGCAAACCTTAGCGAGGACGCTGAGTCCATAAAGGGGGTGTACTTAACAACCCATCTTGAGATGAAAAGTCCCACATCAGCAAAACACAAGAGAGATGATGGGTATATAAATAAAAGACTGGTCTATATACTGTGAGGCACCTTTTGGGGTGAGCCCAAAGGGACAAATCCGTGATGGGCTAGACCCAAGAGCGAAAAATACTTCACAGTGTTGAGGCAGATCATTACATTAATTGGCACGACTCGAGTAATAACACACAAATACCAAAATTAGAAAAATACATATCTTTTCATTTGAATAAATATATTATTGCATAGTTTGTAATTTTATTTAAATGAATATGTTTTTGCATCTGTTATACTCTATTCCTTATTATTTTTATATGTAATATTTTATATTCTCGTGACACACACGTGCATTGCACGTATTCTAAATTAGTAAAATAACAGAGGAAGTATTTCATAAGTTAAATTTGGAATTCCCAAATATTTTCAATGAGCTAATTTAGTAAAATACATCCTTAATGAAAAACTTCTTGAGTAAAGTCAAGGTACACTTTATTCTCTTTAATATTTGTGGAACTTCATCAAATATGTTATTGTTGTTGTTCATTTTAACTATGATTTTGAAGTATAATTAATAAATATAATTTAGTAATATATTTTAAATATTTATATTTTGATTATTTTTTAAAAAAGTATACGGGATAAAAAAAAAATCTCCATTAATTCCTCCATAAAAAAAAGTACCAATATTAATTAGCATATTTATTTTTTTATTCCATTCACTTCTATGCTTACCATACTTACAATTGTGTGATTTATAGGAAGAAAAATTTACTCAGGAAACATCAAATACTCCCTCCCTCTGTTCATTATATTTAAAATATCTTTTTTTTATTTTTTATTTTTATTATCTATTGTAAAATATTAAAAGAATTTTTTTTATATTTTACTCTTGATATTAATTACTCATTTCAAAAAAAAATTCCAGGTCTATTAGAAATTACTAGTTTAGTATTCGTGCAAAAGCACGTACGTGTCGTGTCAATCTAAAAATTATATATAAATATTAAATGGCATTAAAATAAATACAATATTCATATAAACAAAATTAAATAAATACTATTAATTTGATGCAATAGTTTAATCTATTATGAACTGTCAAAGATGAGAAAATCAATTTAATTACTTATAATATAGAGACATGTTAATAGTTTATGAATACATAAAATAATAATTTGGAGTTGAATAGTTACGAGTTAAATAACTAATTGATTAAAATTTAATTTTAAAAAAGAATCATATATATAAAAGGAGTAGTTTAATGTTTCAACGTAATTTTAATTACTCTTTTTCTTTTTAAATTTTTTACATTACACACTTTTATTAACAAAATATCTGATACTACAACTTTTAGTTAATTTCAAAGTCTTAAGTATTAGAAAAATAATAATAATATTTCCTTTTTTCTTCATAGCCTAGACAGTTATTTATATAGAATAGTCCTAAATCAAGAATGAATTATAAATATAAAAAAACTTAATTAAGAAGTGAATCTTGAAACTAAATAAATAAAAGTAAAATAATAAATTAAGAAAAATAGTGAAATATAATCTTGTCTAAAGCGAAGTATTTTAACGAAGAACAAAAAATTCGAACAATATTTATAAGGGTCTTCACGCTTTTAATATAGTATATAGATACACTAATTAATACATACATACGCTTTTAATATATGATAAAAATACATACTTTATTTATTATTACTTAATAACTAAACAAGACTCCTTAAATGATTATATTATAAAGAGAGAAGTATTAAAAATATCCTCGAACTTGGCACGAATTATTAGTTTCATCTCTAAACTATTGATAGGTTTAAAAACACCCCTCAACTTGGTGAACTAAGCTTAAATACACCCCCAAACTTGACATGAATTATTAGTTTCGTCCCTAAACTATTGATAGACTTAAAAACACCCCTCAACTTGGTGAACTGTACTTAGATACACCTCTCCCATGTCACATGACATAACAAGTGAATACAATTTATTTAAAGCGCGTGAAAGGTTAAAAAAAATCACATCAACTTTAATTTTCCTTTAAAAAAAAAAATCCCTTCAATTTTTAATTACTAACTACTAGAATACCCTTCTTCTTCCTATTTAACATTTCCTTCATTAATGGTGACCTTAATGAAGCTGAGAGGTGTTTTTAAGCCTATCAATATTTACGGATGAAACTAATATTCGTGCCAAGTTCAAGGGTGTATTTAAGCTTAATTCGCCAAGTTGAGGGGTGTTTTTAAGCCTATCAATAGTTTAGGGACGAAACTAATAATTCGTGCCATGTTCGAGAGTATATTTAAGCTTAGTTCGCCAAGTTGAGGGGTATTTTTAAGCCTATAAATAATTTAGAGACGAAACTAATAATTTGTGCAAAGTTCAAAAGTGTTTTTAGTACTTCTCGCTGTTATAAATGTTATTGTGGATACAATCTTGACAATGTTATTATTTATTTTTTAGTATATAAGGAGAATATATGCTACTTATATATAAAATGGAATTTGATACTCCTAGCTACCTGTGTGGTGGAACTTGAAAATTATCTTAATTTTTTATCAAATAATTGAAACTTGATCATAATTTAAAGGGGAATCCAATTCTCAGCAGCATCCTTTTCAGCAAAAGGCATTACAAAGCATTTATTAAAGAAAAAGAATATTTGTTGATTAAGTAAAAATGCATTTTAAAAAGTGACAAGCATTTGTTATCTCTGTATTGTTAATTTAAATAAAATATTTATTTTAATTATTATTTAATTTTATTATATTATATTATATTATCGTGATAGAGTCAAAATAAAAAAATTAATTTACGAAAGAATCAAAGAGTATCAATATGTAATATATACACACATATATAAAGAAATAATATTTTCATCTAACTACACAATAGTATAATTTCTCGACGAAGAAAATCTGTTGACGCTCCTCAACAACATGTGGCTCCGCCACTATCATACTGCTTAGATCCATCATCGTTAAGTAATGACACAAAATCATATTTTATATAACGATCAATTTAGTGTGATCGTATTGTTACTTTAATATTTCCTTCTCATTTAGCATTATTTATTATTGAATAATTTTATTTTATCATTTATCTTAGTAACTTTATTTTATATCCTATCTTTTTTTTATATAATTTTATTATTCAAATTATTGATGAATAACTTACCGAATAACAAAATAACACAAACTAGCCAAATATTATTTTTATTAAAATTAATATTTTAAAACATATAATATAAAATAATACAAAACTTTATAAAACAATACATAACAATAATCCACACTGAGTGACTTAAACTTTAGGAGGGAACACAAGGAAAAGTGAAAAAGCACCACTTTTCTTTTGTATTATTGTCTCAAAGGGTACTCTCTTATTTAAGAGGAAAATGTTTAAATATATTCTTAAAGTATTCATAAAAATTGTGTAAATATATCTTTATTCCTTTCTTCGTTTAATTTTACATGATATTTCTAAATTTGACATGATATTTTTAAAAAAAACTAAATTTGTAATTTAAAATAATTTTTATAAGTGCTTGAGATTTATTTTACTAAAAACAAAAGAAAAAATTTAAACTTAAATTGTTTTTAATTATAATAAGATGACTTATTTTTTTTTTAAAAAAGTATCATATTAAATGGGACAAAAAAATCAACAATTTTAGCTCATGTATATCGTTTTAATATTGAATAGTTGATTTAAATATATCCTTAATTTAATTTGGACACTCATTGAAATGAATAAAATTTGATTATCCAACTTTTGATTTGCAATATTTGTTGGAGCAAATTTGATTATATATTTGAGGTAAATTAGGAGGTATAAATGATCAGTGAAGTTAGATAATTTTGCTTCTTTTTAATAATTAGGAGGTATAAATCATACTTAAAAAATATATTTATATTTTAAATATTATTTTGCAAAAATATTATCACATACAACTTCACTTTCAACTTTAAATTTTTAAAATAAAATACTTATTTTTTTCATTTTCATTGGAAAACACCCCCTTAGATATTTTGAATATACTGACTAGCCAAAATGGCTTAAGTATCGTTTGATCACAAATATATTTGTAAAAAATTAAGAATTAGTGTTTAATCATGCAATTTATCATTATTTGATAAATGTATTGTGAAAAAATTTTAAGGTCCCAAGTTATAGAAAAAAATTTGAACTTTGGACTAAATTCTGAGAATTTTTAAAATTTTAAAAATTACTCAAATTTTTATATTTTATAAAAATATCCATCATGTATGGTTTTAAATAACTTTTTCAAGTCTTTTTGATTTCTATAAAAAAGGGATTGATGTATACATAGAAAATGTCGTGTGCAATGAAAATCTTATTTATTGTACAAAATTTATATCGCTATACATATTTTATGTAATTTCTATCCAAGTTTGCTCTCTGAAGTCACTTTCAGTTTTAAGTAGTAATAGTAGTTTTCGTATACAAATCAATAAATTTTTTGTTTTCTTTTTCAAATTCACATTCATTGTGTTCATTATGATGACTTTTCACGAAATATGTTGATTATAAAATGCTAATTCAAATTTATAGATATTTTTAATATTCATTTTTACAACTTATGAGTATAAAATATATTATCTAAAAAAAATTAAAATACTTCTCACAAAATCTATGGCTAAATGGTAAACCTCACCCAAAAATGACTTGCCAAAAATATTCAAGAATTTGTAATGCTAGCTTAATTATTTATAACTAGAAGCGATAATATCATTTAAAAATTCTTGATTAAAAATGTTTCTCTATGAATGAGGTTCAATTTGATGTAAATTCAGAACTACTCGAATTCTGATTGAGGTATCGAACTCTGGATGAAAAAAGAAGTAGCAGAAATCATATTTCTTAAAAAAAAATTAAATGTCTCATAAGATCTATGACTAAACGCATGGTGAACTTCACCCAAAAATGACTTGTCAAAATATCTGAAAATTTATGGCCAAATACTAACCTAATTATTATGAGAACTGAAATTTTTTTATAAAAAATGCTTGCTCTTGGAATAAAATCCTATCCAACATAAATTCAGGATCAATCGAATTCTAATGGAAATATCGAACTCCGAAATAAAAGAGAAGTAGCAATAATATCTTTGTACTTAAGATGCATCCTATCAATGATTTGGACATTGCAATGAGAGTGAAAGTGTTACACATGGTGGCAATAAGGTCCATACAATAGAGTTCCTAATATAAACTTTTACAAGTGGACAACTATAAATGGGGCGTTTGGACTTGTCATAAATGATACCCTTTGACGTGTTCCTTCCTATTTGAATTGTCATACACAAAAAACAACAATGGGATGCATCATCAATCAACAAGAGGTCCTATATGAAAGAGGAATACTTGTATATGTGTAAACCAAATGGTACATTATGTTCAAGGGTATTTTCTAGAGAAAAGTATAAAAAATTATTTCTAAATTTGGCACGAATTATTAGTTGAATTCTTGAATTATTGATAGTGTTAAAATATTTTTCTATCTGTTTAACAGGACTTAAATACACCTAGAGGTGGCAAAATTAAGTTCAACCTGTGGATTAACCCGCCCATTTATTAGCTCAACTTATCTCAACCTACCCATTTAGAATTGGGTTGATATGCAACCCGAATTGACTCGAGAGAGATCTTGCCAAAATATTTTTAATTTTTTTTTTTAATTTGAGCTATTTTATATAGCCATAATAAAGAAAAATGTAACTTAATTAAGTACTAAAATATTGAAGAAAAAAAACAAATAAAATAAGTAAAAGTTGTAAAAGTTGGGTCGGATTGAGTCTTGACCCGCTCTCTAACCCATTACTTAACCCAACCCATTTTGATCCAAGCGAATTCGGGTTGGGTTGGGTCTTGACCCGTTTGTTGTCTTGACCCATTATAACCCGCTCAAATTTGACCCAATCCGTCCAATTGCCACCCTTAAATGCACCTCTGATCTTGTAACAAGAGTGAAATACATCCCTAAATTCTTGTCAAGTTAAGGGGTGTTTTTAACACTTATGATAGTTCGGAGTTATATTTTAGTTTAGTTAATCAAGTAGAAGGGTGTGTTTTAACACTTGTGATAGTTCGAGGTTACTTTAGTTTAATTAGTCAAACGGAGGGGTGTATTTAAGACCGTCAATAGTTTGTGGATAAAACGAATAATTTGTTCAAGTTCAGAGGTGTTTTTAATAGTTTTCTCTATATTTTAATTTTCTTAAATATGCACACTTAAAGCTTTGTAAAGAAAAAGAGTATAAAAAATAATAGAGTGGATGAGGTTGTTACTTCCTTAATTAGAAATTTCGAGTTAAAGTCTAGAGCATGAAAAAATTCTTCATAAGGAGTACTCTCCCTTGAATGGAGCTTTACGCGGTACGAATTTTGAATAGTCGAGCTCTAAAGTGGGCACAAATATTTTCTCTGTTTGACTAATTTTTAAATTCAATTAGATTACATTAGTTTGATATTTTAAAATAAAATTTGAATACTCAAAAATGGCAAAAAAAGTACTACAAATTGCATTTTTTTCAAATCCATATGATCAAAAAATACATTTGAAAATGTTAGTCAAAACTTATATAGTTTGACTCTTAAAAAAAAAATCATGACAACTGAAAATGAACGAAGGTAGTACTTAATGAGAACCAAATATATATAATTCAGTATCTATATTAAAATCCGACTAAATTCTAATTCTTATCGAAAAGTTCCACATCAAAAAAAAAATACTTTCTAACAAAAACAACCCGCAACTAAAATAAAAAAAATACTTACCGCTTTATCATAATTTTCATAATGTAATATGCATTTTCTAAAATATGTGGCAGTGCTTAGTCCACAAGAAGAAAATATCCCAACTCAAAAAGTAGAAATTTCTATCCACAGCCACATAACACACTGTACGTGACCACGCGATTTTACTTTTCCTATTCCTATTCCTATTTCTATTCCTATTTATTTTGTCGTCCCAATGCAAATTTTTCGACATCGATAAAATTTAATAATTTTTTTAATTAAATTATATATTTATATTGAGGTGTCAAATTGACAGAAATTGGATCGAGTCATTTATATGTATATGTAAATTGAACAATTTACACTTGGTATCAAATTAAATTTTGATGAACTAAAATGAATTAAATTAATAAATTAATTAATAATCAATTTAAACTTAAACGAATTATAATTTTCTATTTAATTTTGTCACCTCAGCTAAAAAAAATATCTTACGTAGCTATTAAGTTTAAGTTCAACGTGTAATGACTTAAATTTGGAGTGGGGCTACAACGTTGACTGCTGACTAATTTGGCCAAAATTGTAAAGTTCTTGACAATCAAAATTTGGCCAAATCTTAAAGTCCTTGCTGTCGGCAACTCAATTACTATCTCCGTATCATATTATATGAGCATTTTTTTTAGAAATATTTATCTCATATTATATGTATACTTAGGAGTCGTTTGGTAGGAGGCATTAGGGAATATAATCCATAGAATTATCTATTGATATTAATAATAATTAATTCTATGTTTCGTAGAAATTGAACTCATGTATTAGTTAATACCCTATACATGATATTAACCAACATGTGATTATGTATAAAGATAAAAATATCCCTCAAATACTTTCTCTTTTTTTATTTTCTTAATTTTATGCTTTATATTTGTAGTTTTGTACTCGTAAATTTATTTAAATAAATTATCTTACAAATTTATTTATTTGCGGATTCATATTTTTATAATATAAAAATGAATAAATAAATTTACCATATCAAAATTTCAAATTTTATTTATTTGTGGCTTCATATTTACATAATAGACAAAAAATATTTTTCCATGTCAATTTTTTTTATAATTAATTTAGTTGAGTGATATTATCGATACAAAACAAAGTCCAATGATATTAAATATATTCTCAAAGTTGAGTGACCTTGTAAAATATAAATACTATATTAAAATTACAACTTTCAATTTTTTATGTTTAAATATAGATTGTTCATTTTACAATTGTTTACCATCTTTTCGATTTTAACAAATAGATGGTCTATCTTTATTAAATTAAAAATAGACATTTATTAGTGATAAATTTATTAAGATCACAATTATTTATTCTCAAATAATTAAAGTGAGAAAATAGCAAATATGATGACAAAATTATTGTTCTCTAACTAGTTAAAAGCCACAAAAAAATCAAGCACAAGATTAGATGGGATACAATGAACCAAACACTTGATCTCTGTATTACTAATAATCCTTACGTTACTAATCCCTGCATTACTAATCCCTATATTATTCATTTTTGTACCAAATTAGGATATAATTAATTATTATTTTTTCATTTTACCCCTACCATTAATTAGTGTATTAATGATTTTTTCTAACTTAATTTGATGTACGTTAATATAAATAAAGGGTAAAATGACAAAATTCACTAGTACATTAATGATTCCTAATAATCGTGTAAAATGGAAAGTGTCCATATAATAAGAACAGAGGGAGTAATTGTGTATCTATATGTTATTGTCGATAAGCAGTGGTGTACATGGATCGGGTTGATTTAAATTTATGAAATATTAAATTAAATTATTAATGTCAGTTTTCTAACTTTATAAATTATTGAATTTTTCAACCTTGAGTTTTTCCGAGTTTTTTTGGGGCTCGTTTAATTTTTTTAGTAAAGTATTTATACAAACATATTAATTCTACTAGCCAAAAAATATCACAAAATATGTTATAAGTGATGACACTAAAATATTCAACAAAAAATAAAAATGAAATCGCATGAAACAAATATTGTAAATAAACAAGTCATAATGAAAATGATCATAATTTAAAAGTATTAAATCAAGCTAAAATGAGTCTAATAAGTATTAGTTACATGAGTAAATATTAAAGAGAAACTATAATTAGATTATGTATTTTAATAGTCTAACGTCTAAATCAATGTAAAACTAAAAAAAAAATATGAAATATTATTTTCATCCTTAATGTTGATAAATTGATTTGTTTTGTTAGCATTACTATTGATTTGATTTTGATTTGCGCATTATTAAAGTTACTGATATTAATAAACTATAATCTTTATTGGACCATTCAAAATTCCAAGGCAAACTTTAAAATAATATGTTAAGAGATAAAAACTATGAAAAAAATGTAAGAAATATTTATAAATTATGTTAAAGTAAATATTTTTATGTATAAAATAAAATTTAAACGTTATGTAAATATTGTCAGGTTGATTTAATCTTAAGTTCACCTTTTAAAGTTAAAACCAACCCAGCTCAAGTATAGTCTTTTTTTGTCAATACCAAATTAACTAAATTAAAGCAGTACTCATTTTTCTTCAATTTGATACAATTTTCAATTCGATTTTGTTTACTTCTAAATTATGGATATATAAACAGGCGAGGAATACAAGAGATAATCTTTTCACCCTTAATTAGTACTATGAATTTTAGTTTTTGAAATGAAATTTAGATATTGATACATAAAATGCGTTTTATGCTAATAAAGGTCTTTTACGACCCGAATTCATATTAAAAATAAGATACGTATTTAGAATGTGAAGATCTTAAGAATGTTTTTTTTTCTAAATGTAAGAATGTAAATTTTATTGGATTCAAATTTGTAAATTTATTAGGATTATATTTAAATTATAAGAAAAATAATTCAAATAATGTGACTAATATAATCGGATCAATCATCAATTTGATCTCAAATGTATTGGGCTAGTTTATTTAACAATTGGACACCAAATATAGCCCATTATTAGCCCAAAGTCCAAATAGCTATTAGTAGAAAAAATTACGCGGATAAGCAAACATATACTAGTTAATTATTAACATAGTTATAGTTTGACTTAATTACAGCTCGTGGTAAATATTTAGCTGTAATTAAATTTTAGTTTTGTATAGTTCGCGTGATTTATACAAACATTGTGCGCGATTATACAAAAGTTATGCGCGAATCAAATGGTATAACGAAATATACAGACACTGTGGATTGTATGGCGAATTATACAAATGATGTGCACGGATTATATGGCAAAATATACAAACGTATACAAATGTTGCGGGAATTATACAAACGTTGCTATAACTATAGTTATGAAATATAATTGCCTAAACTAGAGCATAATTAAGATATTTTTGAGTAGCTGTATGCGGAAATTCCTTGTTTTAATAGCTACTATTAGTTTGTCTTAATACTACATGTCAAATGACTTGACAACTTAAGTCAAATTACTTAGCTGTTAAAATTATATTATGTGTCAAATAATGTAACAATTCAAGTCAGTTTAACGAGACATTAAAATCTTTTCATGTGTTAAATGAAGTGACAATCCAAATTGAGTTAATGAGCCAATAAAATCATACCATATATCAAAATACTCCAAGTCGAATAAACAAACTAATGAAATCATGATAAATAAAGTCAGATCGATCTTACAAATGTAATAAATACTAAAATGAATCTTAACAAAAATAAGATAATTAAATACAAAATTAAATATTAATTAATTTTTGAATCCAGACGAAGATAATAAGGGAAGGTATATTATTCAAGGATTAACATTTTGGTCAATGATTTTGAGAAAGAGATCCTGCATTAAAAATTTCAAGTTTTCACAAAAAAGTAGTTTTCAACAATATAAGATTTTTTAAAAAAACTTTTTAAGTTTCAGAAAAATGAAAAATTAAATAAATTAATGTCGGTTGAAAATCGTTTTTCAGAAACAACTCACCCTATCTCTATAAGGTAGTGGTAAGGTTTGCCTACATTTTATCTTTCCAGCACTTATGAGACTCCACTGGGTATTTTGTTGTAACGTTGATTAAAACAGTTTTTTCTTCGGGAACTAATTTTCAATATTTTAAACCAAATACCAAAGATTATAATTAATCAAACAACAATAAGAAACATGTATTCAAATCATCTCATGTGAAATTTAAAAAAATGGATTCATGTTATTTATTATCATTTTAAATGTCTATAAATAGTTAATGGTAAACGAGATCTTTGGCTTTAGCACAAAAGTCAATACATTGGAAGGTTAAAATTCATAAAAGTATATCTCAAGAGAGAAAAATTGTACTATGGAATATAGTTTAAAGAGGACAACATACCCAAAGAATCAATACTTTCTTTATATAATCATTTAGTTGAAATTGTTATAAAATTACTCTAGGATTAACTAAAATAAATGTAGGGAGAATCAAAAGTTTAAAACTAAGGAGAAAGGAGAATTATATATTGTAGTGTATCCTCTCTTTTTTTCACTGATCTCTCACAATAAATGGAATGTTGAGGCATATATATGGCCATGATAGCCATCAATGTGGACTACCAAAGCCTTGAAAGTTGCATACTACTACTATTGTGGATATTTTCATTGACAATTCATACTCAACAAAAATAATATTGTCCAAAGAACTTTAATCATGCTAAAAGTAATAATAAGTTTAAATTAATTTAAGGTTTTAAAAATAAGATGAAAAGAGAATGACCATATATAGTTGATAAATATTTATATTTTGTTTCAATTTCTCCAATATTTAAAGAAATATTCTTTAATGTTTCGAAACAAACTAAAAAAAAAAGAATAAGACAAATAAATTGAAAGATACAAAACAATTTAAAAAAAAATTATTCTCTTTAT